>JAUBNQ010000025.1:14200458-14211240 GCA_032353495.1 Ctenopoma kingsleyae | reverse complement strand
TAAGTACATTTCTTCTGTATGAGTGATTTATTTTTGGTATATTTTAATGCTAACTAACACTAACTAAGGAGTGAACTTCAAAGCATATACTTACACAATAATTCAACTAGAGTAAAGAACTTGAAGTGGCAGTTGTAGTGGAGTAGTTTTTAGGCAAGTATTTGCATATCTGCTGAGTGTGTGTTCTTCTGTCAGCTGTGCCTAAAATCATACAAAAGTTTGAAAACTTCCATTTTAATGGTAATTAAGAAAATTGATTGTACAGGAAAAGTCTAAAACTCCAGCTTTTGCACTGCTACAACAAAATCAACATCTTTTTCTTTTCTTTCTTTTTTTTTGTAATATTAGAGGATGTTTTATTTGGCATCTGAAAATGTGCATCGCTCAGTGAACGCCTGAGCTGTTGAGCTAGTGGCTGCAGGTGTGGAAGAGCAACATGGTCACAATATAAAACAGTGTCAAATAAGAAAATGTCAGTCTTAACACAAGGACCACCAGGGGTACACCAGCAGGGCGTACAGACTGAGGCAAATAAGACGCAGTGTTTTGTTGTTTTTTTTTTGCATCCTAGTAATATGTAAAGATTTACAGCACACATTGCATGACAACACTTTTCCTCCAGAGTGTTTCGGGGGCTGCCTAAGTTGTTTTACTGTTGCTGACCTACATACAACATTGCCATGTCAGCTCTCAGAATCAGCCAGCCCATAGATCCTCCAGACAGGAGACTCCCAGAGAACATAGCAACAGAAACTCTCCTCCTACCTCTCTCCCCGCCTCCCTCCTTTCGCAGCTACACAAGTCGGCCTCCATAACTCTATAGCCTCACTTGACTCCAGGATAGGGGGAAGGGAATGAGTTAACATATGGCTTATTGTGCATTGTAGGTTATGGCTTTAAGCTCATCAACACTGGCTGTCCTCCAACTGTGATGGATCGCTGTGCTGGAAAAATGGCACTGTAGACGTACATGTTTTTTTTTTTTCTCCTGACGCCTGACTCAATGCGTTAATACATTATGCAAATAAAGACTAAATTAGCTTTGATGCCAAACTCATTAACTGTCTGAGTTATTGTAATTTAGACTCAGCTCTTACCACCTTAATAACAATGTGTGTATAACACTTACAAGTAGTAATCACACTGGCTGTAACACCCGCAGACAGCTGGTGGAAAATGATGACTACCTGTTTTATAACCATGTTTGCTTTGGAGGAGAATGTGTTACTGGCACGGTGTGTGGCTCTGTTGCGTGTCTAGCAAATCGGTCCGCCACAGTTTGGTGACGCAAGGGGAGCTATTAATACTATCTCAGGAACGGGATGTTCTCGCTCCAGCATTGGGGTCATTTGAGGATAAACAACGCGCCTCCCATGGACAGTGCGAGAAACGACGAAACGACAACGACGCTCGTCGGGAAGTTGAACGGAGACGTTGCAACTTCTCCCACTTCATTTCCTTCCCCCTCTGGTGCAGGGAGCATCCCTGCGGTCAGCTTGGTCCATGCACCGAGATGAGATTGCACACCACTACAGTCTTTGTGGAGACTCGCCCACTGCTGAACTCGTTGACTTTAGAGTGCGCCCTGGTCATAGCGGTGAAAACAACCATGTGATGTAACGTTGCCTCTTTGGAAATCGTAGGTTTTGAAATTTAACGCCGCCGTTTTCCCTTTCTCTCTGCACCACATGCGATTTAAACGAGCAGTATACTGTAAACCTTCCACTCTACACAATCTGCGGTCGAAATTTACTGAAACTTACTGGAGAAATGTTTAATTTGCGTTAAATTCACCGAAAAAAACAGTCTGGCAAATCTGGTAAAGGAGGAATGAATCTTGAATCAGACACAAAAATATGACCGCATATGTTTAGTTATGCCACTCAGTGGTCAAGTGTCAGTGTAGCCAAAATAAGACAGTTTGAGGATCATATCTGTATGAGAACATAAATAGCTTTTTAAAGACAGACTATTTTACTATGACAGGCTGGTGATTTGCAGCTTTTCTGTTTTTTATATTGATATTTACAAATTACCCAGGTTTATCATTGATGAAAATAATAATCACTTGCAGGCCTGTTGTTATCCATCAAGTTTTACATAGATGTGTGGATGACATGCCACAGGCCTACATGTGCTTCTGTTTAATGGCTTTATAAAGAGAGCTCCATCCCATGCTAACTCCCCACCCAGCTGAATGGTGCATTTCAGATTCATGTCCCTTCACCAGTGGCTCCGAGGCACATCCCTCTCTAGCCACTGTACTGATCAATGCATTCTGAATGGGCCCACCACTGACCAGAAAATGGGTGCAAAAACAAAACTGTGTGCGCTTCACTTTGCTCTTTTGAACTGTATTATGTGGAGCAGACAAAGCCACCACACTGTGATGTAAAGGGACAATGATGGCTGTATGTAGTCAGGGCTCAGTGTCAGCCTAGGGCCAAGTGGGTGACATAGATTTTAGTTTATCATTATGAATTCAGCATGCATGACAGTCGTCACTTTCACGTCATAGGATAGTGTAATCTAGAAGAGGCTCTTCTTCTTTTAAATTATGCAATGCACAAATCAACATGTTCTGTCAATGCGTGTCAGGCAGCACTCTTTGTGTTCTTTGTGGTGGTGTGCCGGGGCGGCAGCAACAAGGCGGAGGAGGCAGGCAGGATTAACATACTGGTGAAAAAAACTCCCTCTGTTGTGTGGCTGAGCGTGGACAGCCTGGAGGCAGAGGGAGGATGACGACCAAATTGAACTCTGTCTTAAACAACACCTCCCACCGTTCTGTCAACTGGTGCAGCAACCAACCTTTTAGCCTAATCCTCCTCCTTCAAGGTACCCGGACAGAGCACCTCTGAGTGCTTTTTTTGTGGCATTACACACTTTCCAGTTTTACTTTACTAGTTGTTGCTGAAGGACACCTAAATGACACTATCAATCCTGGAGTATATATATATGCAGGTGACTGCTCCGTCATGACACGATGTCAAGTCTTTTCCATATATATAAGTCCTCCACATGAACAGCTTTTACAGATATGCATATACCTACATATATATACTGTGCAAGGCTGCATCTCTGAAGTACACATACTGTACTTGGTAAATATGAATATTTTATGCATTCAAGGCAGCATTTTTTACTTAAAGGAATATTTAACACTTAGGTGGTTTATTTGTCTTTACAGTATTTAAACACTGACAGTCAGTCATTGGTCTGTTCTTACGCTGTCTGCTGACTCTAGCCTTATATTTGCCATAAAGCCATATGTGGCTGTATGTACAGGTGAAACTGTAGCCTGTTTTAATGATCTACTCATCTGATCTATCTGTTTTGTTCCAGGTCTATTTCTTATGTCCTGTTTGAATAAAACAGGATCATTTTTGCGATAAAGGAACAGGGAAACGTGATTTTATTTGTGCACGTGCCAGGTAATTGTTTGGATTTCAGTGTTGTCCTGAACTGTAAGTAGCCTTTGTTTAGTCTCCTTTCTGCACCCTCTTTGCCTAATGGCAATGTTATGACAGCAGAGTCTTGATGTCAAGGACCCAATACCACTATAACCAGTTTATCCTGCTAGACAGCAGGCAGGTCACACTTTTAACAATAACATGTAGTTTGGACTTGTTTACCCGTCTCATATGCCTGACTGACTCATTTGACCCTATGTGATTACAGCATTCATACATTCTGTCCCTAATCTTGTGTTTTTTCCCCCCTCACTCAAAGGTACAGGGAAGAAATATTTCACCTGTGACCTATTGAAACACGTGGTTAATTGACACAGAGACTCATGGTTACGCTTAATATTTGATGTCTGACTAATCCTCCTTTCTTCTGTACAGGTGAAACTGTAGCCTGTTATGTCATTATTAGTCATGTTGCCTGACTGTCAGGTGTGTCACTCAGTTTTCTCAACAAACACGAGAGGCAGCTTATGACTAGTTCATAGCCACACTAAAGCACCTTATGTTCTGTATCAGTTCTTACCACTCAACCTGAACTTGTTTTAATCAGTGTATCAATGTCTCTGGTTTACTTGGAACCACAAGTGTAACGTGTTATTCCCTCATGAATCAATAACCGACAAGACACGTGACATTTCCAGAAAGACTTGCTCTGCACATAAACACCCTTAAGTGTTTTATTACTTCTTTTTTTCTGATAAGAGTTGATTCGTTTTCGTTTAAGGGAAGTGTGACAAGTTGGCATGATCCAGGAGGAAGTTCTTAGTTAATAAATGATTACGTTTATGAGAAAAGTTGCATTTAATGAAAAACAACGTAAGAGTGATTTTTGCCATACTATTGCTGATCCCTTAACTTTCCATCTGGAGACATTAAAGTATTGGGTTGGGTATTGGGCAAATTAATTTCTCATAGACTGTGACATTAGTAGTCATTTTAAAATATAAACTAAATATTTTAATCATAGCCACTTGAAAAAAAACAGTTAAAAACATTAATTTGTTTTTTGTGGAGAGTTTGAAAACATCTACAGTACATGGTAAATGCAAAACTATATGACATTCATGCCAAACTTGGTAAACATACCAGCAAATGTTAGAATGCTAACATGCCAAACAAAGTGGTTAAACATGTTACTGTTACTACCAACTTGGTGTGTGTATGTTGGGATTAAACTCAGGTCCTATGTCAACACCCTTCTCTGAACATCACCACCTGCTGCAGAGAAAACTCTGCCAACAATCCAGATCTACTCATGGTGTTTCATGCTTTTACAGGTCTTGACATGACAACTCAGCCAGATTGTTATAGTGGTCAGGTTGTCCTGTACTTAAAGAGGATCTCTCCCATTACAAACAGAAGCGAAGAGGCCAATCAAATAGCTGTTCCTGCCTGAGAACTTATGTCAGCGCCAAACAGAGTGCTGTTTGGACGCTGTTTCAGGGTTCATGCTGGGATTTGGGAACATACAAAAGGTCTCTTGAATCATCACATTGCTGCAGCACCACAGAGAGGCGTTTCACTGTTTCACTCTGACTGAGATTATTTTTAAATGGCACAACTCATACAGCTGCTTGTTACCTTTGGAGAGATTTGGTTGTATATGCTGCAGCTGATTTCCTCACTGTCTCTTTTGGCTTTCTTGTGCATAACACCCAGTGGGAGTTGATAAATACTCACAGTTTCTACACAGCTCTGGGAAATAACCTTGTGAAAGAGGAACTAAACCCTCTTGTCGTGCTCTTGTTAGAATAGATCATCAGAGAACCACATGAAACACAAGAACACCACGTTTTTGTGGTGAAAGAATATGTAAAATAATACAGCCAGATGGCCTTCTGAATGCCACATCGCCTTGCTTGCACTGAACACTGGGAACTTTCTAGTATGTGCTTTTGTGCACAGTGCTGAAAGTGTGCATTCATTCTCACAGGAGAACATCAGCTGTTGCAGGGAAGCAGATCTAATCTTGTATCAGTGGACTGCATGTTTCTTCTTTTACTTCATAAATGTGTTTAAATGAACTAAATACCATTGTAACTAAAGCTAGATGAATAAAAAGGTCCAATGTGGGAGCCTGATCACTGTAGGTACTGTCCCAGGAGAAGCATTTGTTTCAAAACCTATTGTTGGAAACGTATGAAAGAAATTACTCTTTTGGATTTAATTGCAGGATGTTCACACTGACCAGCAATAAAATAATTGATTGTCCTATAATGACTAAATTTTCATATTGCACAGCTTTGCGTCTTGACTCTTTCCTCCACACAATGGTGTCACTTGTCTGTTGCCTCAGGATAAATTGAAGAAGACTTTGCTTGTGGTGGCTGGCTGGATTTCAGTTGGCAGAGACCACAGAGTCGCTGAAGGGAGGAAATTGCTAGCTCCCTGAAAGTAAGCCTCCATCTTCCGAAAGATGTACAAACTGCTAATGTTAACATTTAGCAGAATAATAGCACTTAGACTAGATGATAGTCACAATGAATTGCTGAATGCCATTCAGCAAGGTGACAGTTCAAATTTGATTCTTTAGCATGAAGATAGAACTTTCCCATTTATCCACATCTCAGTTTCTGTCTTCATTTTTGCACTCATCCATTCAACATAAATGTGCTTTACAAAGCCAACAGTGCACCCTGGTAAGACTGTAACACACCAAAATGTAGGATTAATTAACAGGTAAGGAAGACGTGAACAGCTGTAATAACTATTGCCAGTTGTGTTTACACCACTACCTCTTCTTTGACCAGAATCTAATTAAAAGCCTTTGGGAGGCTGTGAAGAAGAATTATTTACCCTGTGTGAAATCTCAGCAGGCTAAGCCAATAATTTGGCAGCTGAGCTTTCTGCTGGTGCACAGTTTTATGATTGCTCCAAGACGGTGATACAGTAATATTCAAATTATCATGGACATCTTGTTGACGAAGACTGCAGCCCATTTAGCAGACTAAATAACACCCTTGCCTAAATGTTCTCCTGAACATGTTGAAACTATTCTTCACAGTATTTTCATAATTTTTATTATAACAGCTAAAGGCATAATAGCATCAGAGATTCATTTTATCTCGTTACTTCATAACAAAAATGTTGCACATTCAGTGTAAAAATAGGAAATTGGTCTAATTTAATATTTCAACACTGAGTTCCCATCATCTCATATGCTAAGAAAGAAAAGTTGCTTCTACAGTTTTTCAATATTAGCAATAAATCATATCAGAATATTATTTTTTTTTTAAATCATAAGTTTTACTGGTTAGATGGTATCCAGTAGTTGACAAAGGTCAAAACAAATGTTGTGCACATGCATGCAGACTTCTGCAGAATGATCCAGAACAACAGAAACACAAAAATGATTGTATTTCATCGCACATTTTTACTAAAGGTCTCTGCAATGTACCTGAGTCACCCGTGAGATACATTATCTGAATGCATGGGGGGGGTGGGCAACCTGTGGTGAAACTTTCAAGTAGCTCGTGTTGTTCGGCGCTTCTCGGGACGCGCAGTAGCCAATGAATGAGCTGCTGCACTGACGATGCTGCCGAGCGCTGCCGGTCGACACGCCCCCAGCATGGATACAATCAGCAGGAACAGGCGCTCAGGAGACACACTCGCTGTGCTGGAGAGTGTTGGGAGCCGCGATGGGAGTTAACACATCCAAGTTTCTAGAGTTCCTGTTATCAGCGTCGTTGCACTAAACAAAGACTTTGGTTTTCTTTTTTTTGTTTTGTTTTGTTTTTATTGTTTTTGTCTGAGCGGTCTTGTCTGCATTTTTGTCCGAGGCGTTTCTCTCACAGGATGTTAATATTACTGGAAAGCCGGGTAAAATCATAAAGTCATTTCTCTCTGATGATAACGACCTCCTCCTCAACACCACCACTACACAAAGGGAACCACGGAACAAGTACTTTCCCCCCACCTTACGCGATCATTTTATATTTTGAATGTTTTCAAGAAGCAGAGGGGGCTTTTTCAAAGACAAGATGGATCACTTTGCAGCAGAGTGCCTTGTTTCAATGTCCAGTCGTGCAATTGTTCACGCTCCTAAAGGGAATAGGGAGATTAAACCAGAAATCCCGTCCTCCTCCAAGAACGGAGAGGAAATTAAAGAACCTTTGGTGAAAGATAATTCATCCCTTTTTGTGGTGGCGCGGATTTTGGCGGATTTTAACCAGCAGACTACCAACAATGTTGCCGAGCAGGCAAAAATAAAGGATGAGAGCATGCCGAACCTCATAGATGATGGAAACTCTGCCACACCTACGACCATCTCCGATCCTTCGCTTAGACAAAGAGCCAAAAGATCGAGAGGTCGAACTGAGCAAGAGTCACCTCAGAAAAAGCACAAATGCCACTATTCAGGTTGTGAAAAAGTTTATGGCAAATCATCCCACCTCAAAGCTCATCTAAGGACACATACAGGTCAGTTTCATTGGATGCAAATGTTTGTTGCTGTGAACATGGCTTATTGTGGTTCCCTTGCTATGAGAACGGATGGGATGATTAAAACTCGGAATATCGATGAAAAGTATGGTTTCTCTTACATTCAAGCTGATATTTGTACAGAGGACACTGATGACTTCTGCGTTTCGTCGACTTGTATGTATATACATACGTGCATACACTAAAAATGAGTGACGTGCACATGCAGTAGCTACAATAAAGTAAGAATTGGTGCATAATTTAATAACTGCATTGTCCCTTTAAGTTATATGAACTTTGCGAGATGTCCTTTTAATTTCAGGGGAGGGAGGGAGTCGAAAATAGTGCCACTCCCACTCAAGTCTACGAGCTTTGTCACGGCTTTCCTCTTGCACACACACCCCCCCCCCCCAACACCCCCGCATTGGACAGTATGTACAAACTGAAACTGCAGTGCAAATGCAGAAACAAATTACACAGATCATATTTCCAGTGTTCCTCTGTGCGCATGAGTTAAATTCAACTTTGGTTTGTTTCATGGTAACATGAAAAAACAAGTCCCTCAGCAAAATGCAATATGCACATCGCATGTCATATGCACATAAGTGTGAACATGCAAAAAGTTTTCTTGATGAATCCAGTAGGTGTACCGTCACACTGCAGACAGAGAGAGACAGAGGCTAACAAACGCGTTCCAGGTCAGCAGTATGTCACGTTTGACCTTCCTGAAGAACCATACGTCTCCGCTTGTGCGCTTTGCATTCCGCTAGATAGGTTGCTATGAAAGACGTAGATCGACTCAAATTGGGGGGTTGATAAGAGCTGTGCAGTCGCCTGTCTGCCCCAAGCCCTTTGTTGTGATGTGCCACACCCCCGCAAGACAGACTGCCAGCTGATCTGGCCAGCAACAGACTCAGCTAGCTGAGCCTCGACTGAGGAACCTCCCCTTCTTTCTGCTGTGTAGACTGCAGCTCACACTCCCTCTGCCCGCCGCTTGCACCATTCTTCACACACACATCAGTCTGACAGACCAGAAACAAAACAGACCTCTGTGTATCACATAAAAACACACTGAATGAGCGTGACCCATATTTTGAGTCATATAGATTTACGAAGAAACATGAAGTCACATAGAAATGATCCGGATCACCACAGAATTCTAGAGATGTGGGACACCTTTTTTGCACATTCACCATTTGGATCAAATATTAAAAGTCTGTGCCCCCTCTTGAGAAGGGTGGATTACTGTTGCATTGCTTTTTCTTGTCTTTCTCTTGGAGGACACTCCCTTTTCTGGCTGGCTGTGTGTACTTATATCACTAGATTTATTATTCTTTAAAAGAATTTCATATGGATGCCATATGTGATTAAAATAACAAAGCATGTATTAAAAATGTATTAAACTGGGAGTTCACACTAAGACAACACAGGTTTATAATATGAGCGTATATTCTGCATTGGTACTGGTATATTTATGTCTATTTTTATTCATGAGCTGCAGCTTTGTGTTGACTGCTCTGGCCTATAATCAGTGTTTGTCAAGAAGAAACTAATACAAAGAAACACTGATTTGACTTGCACATAAAAAGAGGTCTATAATGCTCCAGCATCATTAGTTAAATAGCTCCCTAAAAGGGAATAAAATGCTGTGTCTTCTGTACTGTACTGTGTGTTTTAGTGCAGTTTTATTACTGTATATCAGCCCTGCCCTTATCGCTTTGCCGATTAGGCTTTTCCATACCTTTGGGATACAAAGCCAGTCTGGCTTTGTCATTGGTTTGTGTCCCATCATTTCTGATAATGAGGGTGGTTTCTGCTGTTTTATTGGATAGTCAAAAAACATGAGTCATCTCCTTTCAGCTTCCCTGTCTCTGCTAAACGTGCAGCAGCACTCTCAGGGTGCCAGTGTCCAACACAGAGTGTGCTTCCCTTCAGCCACAACCATGTGTTTTGAGTACAGCTTGTTGCTCAGTATTAGCCGTGCGCTTCTGTCTTTGCCTATTAAGCATTTTCATTTGCGTGGCTTTCTGTTTGGATACTCTCCACCGTCTGGCCTCACAATTGGTTTGTGTCCCATAAATTCTGATAATAATGAGTCTTTCTGCTCATTTGATTGGATAGTCCCAGAATGTGGGTCATCTCAGTTCAGCCAGGCTGCCTCAGCCAACCTTGCAGTGCTTTCATAGAGCTAGACTCCCTCAGTGTGCTTCCCCTCAGCCCCTACTAGCAGAGTCCAGAGAGAATGGATCCCAGCCCAGTTAGTCACTGCCAAACACTGCTATCTAATTGAGGGGGTAAACACTGTTATAGAAACTAAACAAAGAGCTAGGGACAAGGCGTCCTTATTTGACTTCTGTAATGCCCAAAGACTCATCATCACAACCTTTGACTGTAAGAGGAGCCGAAACCTGAGATACACTGTATTTCTTTTACAATGCCTACAGCACATAAAGAAGATCAATCCCATTGCAAGTTCAACATTTTTAGATAAGTTATGCTGTTTGTTGACACTGGCTATTACTCATTACAACTGTTAAGCAACTGAAATATTACACTCTTTCTAATTATGTAGTTGAGTCACGGTCAGCATATCATATATTCTGCAAACTGTTGAAGCATTGCTACGGGTAAGTTATCTTAAATAACATATTACCTCAGTCAGGAAAACTCTTTAGTATAGACCTTTGACACAAGTCTAGTGCAATGGGAGTTGAATAAAAGTTCATTTAAACAGCAGGGTCATTTACAGATACAGGTTTTGTTTCTAGTAAGGCCAGTAGATCACCCAGAGTAACTGGGAACTTTATTTGTTTAATTATTATTAAAATGTTCTTAATTAAGAGCCCCTTCAGTGAAACTGTGGTTTCATTTTAGGTTTTCTTTTTCACATAGTGTA
>JAUBNQ010000025.1:14155314-14187407 GCA_032353495.1 Ctenopoma kingsleyae | reverse complement strand
AAAAAAATGGGAAAAAACTAGATGTTTAAGAAACTTGTACAGTTTTGTAGAGTGTGACATGTTTTTACGTTATGTACAGGATTTAATGAAGCAACTCTGCATATATGATATGCAAGTGTTTTAAGTTAATTATGTCTTTTTTGCTTTATGTAAACATTTTGATTGTGTAGCTTTGTGTTCATTTGGTTCTTATTTAATTTTGTCTTCTTTTTTGCTGTACAATACTCAAGCAATGTATAATGGTTTATTACAGGTATATTTGACATAAACAATCTTAACGATAATGAACATCCAACCATTCCAAAGGACTGAACATTTTATGTACTATAAATGTGCTGCTTACATCAACCTGATGCATTTTTGTAAGTTATGATTCGACGTCTGTCTTGACTGTGAGGTTTTGCACGTTGTGAGCTGTGCACGAGGTACGTTTCTCATTGTCAGCATTTCGCAGGTTAAATCTCTCCTTTCTTCTCTACAGACTCTTTGTGTAGGCCAAGCCAATCCGGATGAAAACCATACATGCAATATTTTCAGAAAGCGACACGCAGAGCATGTCTTCCCTCGTGACAAAGACTTGAGGCTTTTTAGCGTCTGGATAATATACAAGAGGCAGCCATGATAGGATAGCGTGGTTTTTGAGCAGTGAGAACAGGGTTTGTGTTGTTCCAGCCCATCGGAGGCTCCACAGTGACAAGGTGTTACCAAAGGCTTTGAAGGGAAAAATGAATGTTGCAGTAAATTTGAACCTAACCCAGTTTGGTCTCCTGGGTTCAACTTTACCTGCTATTAGTGTTGCTCAATGGATTTTTTCTTTTCTTTTGCTTCATATGGACCTTTTTCTACATGTTAAATAAGCAATTGTGTTATATTTTTAAAACAACTTTAATGAACAAAGTCCATGTTATCATATGCTCAAATAACATATGAATGACTAAAAGACAAGACACGAAAGAGACTGAGTGAGTAGGAACATGCAGCATGGCAAACTGGCAGACCATATCTGTCAACACCCTTCACTGACCGTGAGGTCTTGCTTGACTGCCTGAACTGACACTGCAGTGTTTGCTCATTACTGTATAAAATCATGCTGACAAAAGTCTTTCGCTCAAGCGTTGGATATATTTGCCCTTACAGGATTTGTCTGTTCCAGGTTATGTCAGTAATCTCTCTTTCTTTTATACAAAGAGAGAGCCTCTCACCAGCCGTTTAGTTCTGTTTCCTGTACCTGTTTGTCCTCGGTGTACCTCCTCAGTGTAATGTTGCTCTCTTGATACCTCTGTGTGTTTCTCCTCTGCCCATCACCATCAGTTGCCTGTTGTAGTGACTCCATGGTGCTGCTTTCCCTCTCAGCACCAGTATAATCTAATCTGTAAATAACTCTTGACTCAGCTACGGCCAGTACATTCTCCTATGACCTCAGTCTAACCTTCAGGTGTAATTTTGTTTTTTTGTTTTTATTTTCTCTCAGCAAACCAAAATCACTACATTCAAGTATTACAGTTGTACAGTTCCTTGGATTCTACACACATTTAATGTGCTGGTCTTAGCTGCTCTGCTGTATCTTTTTATGGCATTATTTTTTATGTTAGACAATATATTGTGACCATGTCCTATGCAAATATGAAAAATAACAGATTGTTGAATAATGTATGTTGTCATAACTTGTATGCATGAAATAGTGAAGTTTACATTTGGAAATAAATTCATAAAATAAGCAGCTGCAGTATGTTTTGTGCTCATTTCTGTTGAAGTGACACTGATTTTAACTGAACAGTAGGTATTCTGGCAACTTGTAAAATCTAATAATACAATATGGGGTAACTCTTAAGTGCTGTAGCATAGGCTAGCAAGCATTTGACATTTTGGAGAATATGCTTGGGGCCTACGTATTTTGTTCATTTCTTTGTTTGTTTCTTTTTGTTAAGCGCTAGAAGATTGATAGCCTACCACTTTTATGCCTGCACAGTAATGTGACCAGCTGGTTAGCTTAGTCTAGCTTACAAAACCATGTTTGTATAATGAACATTTTGATTTGTATTAGAAAAATGAGATATAACATTTTAATCAGTAAACTGTTGCTGATAGGCAGAATTTGTTATCATTATACTATATAGAGCTAAACTAGCTGCCCCCACCCCCTTCATCCAGTCACTATACTGAGCTAAGATAAGCAGATGCTGGGTGAGGCGTTACATTTACGTGACAGACACGAAAGTGATATCAATCATATCATTGAACACATGGCAAGAATGTGAATGACAAAATGTTAAACAACTCTTTCACAGTTACTCCAGGACCTGACTCAGGATTGTACATCAGAAAACATTAGCCACCAGTACATAGACATACTGATCATATCAAGTGTGACTGCAGAGGCTAAAATCCTTAAGTGCACTGAACTGAAGTGTATTTTCATGTCCCTTAGTTAGACAGTCTTTTCTCACAAGCCTGTGTGCTTTGGTGTTGTTTTTACAACAGGAAGTACACCTTGTTCCCTCAGTGCACACATGCAAATATTTACAGTAACTGCTGGGGTATCAACAATGGGTGGGGCATTGGGTGCAGGGGATTCTTTCCTTCCTCATTGTATTTTGGGGCAAATACTCAGATAAACTGTGTGAAATTTCCTGCAAATACCCACTACCTTCATAAGGGCAGAAGAGCAAATGATTCACTACAACCTGCAGCCTCCCTTGAGCAAAGAGCAACTTTTAATTCCAAATGACACATAAAAACAGTTTCACACTCTCTCTGCATTTACTGCCGTGTTGGTGTTTATTCTTCTCTTAAGCTCAGTGTGCCCACTAACACCAGCAAAGATCACAGGCGTGGCCTTTCCTGCTCACAATGAATCATGCGATGTGGAAGGAAGAGGAAGAACGAGGGCATTAAAATTCTTGATGAGCAGCCTGGTGTTCTCCCTGCTCAATCTGTACACCTCCTGTCTCTAGGCAGGTTGGAACTACCAGCACAACACACTACACAAACAGACAAGCTGCTACCCCTGGCACTACCACATGACTTGGTGTGCCATCACAGCCAGCATGTTCCCAGAGCTTGTTTTTCATATTTCTGCAATGGACTTCTGCGTACTTTTCATTTCTATTCAGTTCAACAAATCACAAAAAGTTACCCTGAGGTGTTTTACAATATAAGGTTTAAGACCTTACAGAATATAACAATACAGCTATAAATTACAAAGAAAACCCAAGAATACCACCATACCAAACACAAGGAGACAGTGGAGAGGAAAACCTCCCTTAAAGAAGAAGCAGGAAGAAACCGCCAGCAGAACCATGCTCCGGGTGGGTGGCCATCTGCCTCAGCTGGTTGGGGTGAGTGGGAAGTAGAGAGAGAAGTTTTCTTGAGTGTGCCTCTATTTAACACATTTTGTTTTTATTGTTTTAGGCTTTGAATGTTGGCAGGGAAGCTGTTGTCAAGGAAAATTGAGCTCCTAAATATACAAATACTTACATTATTGCTTGGCATAATTGTGGAGCTTCTGGGCATGCAACAGTAGAGTCTCACTAGTGTCTCTTTCCAGGTCACTGACTGAGCTAATTAACACATATCTCACCATATTACAAGAAAGATCTCAGGTTTTACTGTTTGTGTGGGTGAGACACATATTCTCTGGGTTGCATGTCTTTCAATCACGTGTTTATTCTCAAGCTGACACATTTTTTCCTCCGCAGTGAGTTATACTGTTGCAGATGCAGGGCAAAGTACAGACAGTTATATGAACAGTGAGAGCACATCTCTGCTGGTATCACCCAGCAGACAGGATGTGGGGGTGGGGGAGGTGGTTTCAGTTTGACTGATTTATCTCTTCAGTCACACCTTCTCTTTGGATGATCAACTCCTTAGAACCCAGACTCCAGGTGAAATTCTGCACGCAGAAAAAACTCAGGTATTTACAGAGTGCCATGAACCTCAGTCACGAGACATCTTGCAAGCATTGTCTCAGAGAAAGTAGAATACAATGTGTGAGAGATGGAAGATGAGGTTGAGGAGATGGGCGGCTGGTGTTACCCAGTGCTGATTAGTGTACCAAAGCTAGACCCATTCAAAGTCTAAAGACTACGAGTCTTTGCAGGCTGGAAAGGGGTCTATGCTCCACTGAGGTATGTGGGCATTGCTGATTTTGAGACTCAGTGGAATTAATTCCCAGAAAAGGAATGAGAGATGTGGTCAGCAGCAGCAGCAGTGGTCCTAATCACACAGAGACCTGTGTGTGTATGTACTTCCTCCATGCCAAGCCCCAGAAGGCAGGCTGATGGGCCATGTGATGCCACCCACTCTCGAGTGCAGTGCATGGCAGGGCTGGCGCTAGATCCTGCAGAGCGGGTGGGATGAGCTCAGATATTGGAGGCTGGCACTGGCTGAGAACAAGGCTTAGCTGTGGGGGTGGGGGTGGGAAGTGGGGTGGGTTTGGCATTGCCACTCACTGCTGCAGAGGCATTAAAGGCAGCAACCCTGCTTAAAACACAAATAGAGCTGTAAATACTGCCAGGTAGAGGGGATTACTATCTAGTTGATGAAAATAATTTATGAGGGATTTAAATATTCAATTAATATACCCATGCATATGCATAAGTGTCCCACATTTTAATTTCACAGTCTTAATAAGACAACTCCTTACCATAAAAGACAATATTCATGAAGTATTGTGTTATATTAAAGCCTTTAATGGGTTCTAATTATGCAAGGAAGGATGCAGATGCATCTGAAAGGGAAATAAAAGGCAGTTCAGATATGCTGTGACCTGGTGTTTTAAATATGAATATTGGTTAGAAATGAACTGAGTGAATTTGACAACATGCATGCTGAGCTGTTTGAGAGGATGAGTGGCCTGCCAAATGACTGCTGTATTGCCTGATAAAGTTCTTTGTTGCTTTGACAAGCAATAGGAGGCCCTTCTTGTAAATTCAAAAGAAATTCTGAGAAAAGCGCAATCCAAGAAAGAAAACAATGTACTCTGTCTCTCTTAGTACTTGTTATGGAAGACGCAGGATACAAGGGTTCAGGATCCATTGCTGTGAAGGAAGAGGCCCTTGTGTGCCATTGTGTGACAAACAGTAGATATCATGTGGCGATGTAATTCATCTTAAAAAACTCAACAAGGCATTCAATATTATTAGCAGCTCAGATCTACAACCACGATGTGACTCATGGGGCAACAGTTGAAGAAGTGAGTCTAACCCACAGCATTGTCTCTAGCAGCCCAGTCACGAGCCTATAGGCTCAGTGAGAAGTGTGCAATTCATCCCACACTCAACAGGCTGCTGCCCACGAAGCAGCCCTCTCCTCCACCAACTCTCCTGGCTGCTTTGTATGGAATGTGGAAAAGCAAATACTAATTTTACATCAGCTCATTTTAACATTGACAGGTTGTCAATGTGTGTAAGGTGTGTGTAATGTTTTCAGACTCCATGTGTGTACCAGAAGGTTCTGAACAATGCATGGATTGATTTGTTTATCTGTTTACGCTTCCATTCAGTAAGACAGGCCATTGTTTCCTCACTTTTTGAACCTGTGCATGTTTTATGGTTGAACAAGTCTTCAGAACCTACAGCCAGAAAAGCACATGTGAGGCTACACACCATGTTTAGATGAAGCAGCTAGCATGTTCACCCTGTTCATCATCTTATCATATCATAGATTTGTAGCTATATTAGGCATAATTAAAAATATTGAAATGTTTTTCACAAAAAAACATTTAAATGTCTCTTTGAATGTCTTCTGAATGATGTTGATACCTTTTGTCCTCAATAGATTTAACTGTAGAGGGATGAAGAGGATGCCACATGAATGTGCATGCAGTTTTTCTGCTCTCTTTTAAAGGCCTGTTTTTCTGCTTTTGCCAATGTAGGAGCGTCTCTGGAGGAACAAGGCAGACTTACAGCTCTCAGTCTGGAATGCTGCCCTAATTTGCAGTTCACCCCTAAGTATCTCAACTCTGTAACCTCAGACCGATTTTGGTGGGAATTTTCCCCTCATTCAGTTTTGTTTGACTCACTTAAAAACCCAACCCAATTTTCCATAAATGAAAAGGCATATAAATCAGTTCAAGCATCCTATTCTAGAAATCCAGACAGCCTCTTAAAGGAGTACTGCATTAATTTTACACATGAAGATCAGTTTACTTGTCAAGGGCAATATTAAACAGCCTACAATGTAAGAGGCGCTGGAGGAGCTTTGTCAAGGCTGAGAAAATAGTCCTAGTGATGTCATCAGGATTATCTTGGTTGCAGCTTGGAGATTTTTTTTTTTACTGTAGACTGTGCACTGTTGAAGGTGCTTAGTTTAACACATTTACTAAGCAGGAGCTATAGAGTTACATTATGGGAACTGTGGGATATTTAATAGTATTAATGACCGTATAAATCATCTCCATTATTTTTCTGAATGTTCAAAATGTACTCTAGTGATTTACCATCGCGCTTCCATAAAAGGCACTTGCTAAAGACAGATAAAAGTAAATCACCGCAGCAGAGGCTGAAATATTCTGACTTTTACTGTGTATAATGCAACTTAATCAATTTTTTTATTAGACAATACCTGCTGTTAAATGCTCAATTTTTCTAACTCCATTCACCCAGTCTACAACAGTTTTTATGTGAAATAGCTTAAAGCCTCAACTAGATAACCCTGATGAACACCGGGGTTATTGTCTGAGACGTAACAAATATCCTTCAGAGATACATAAAGCATTACGTGACTCTGCCTTTAATGTGCCTCTAATGTGCTCAAGTACTAACATGCTGGAGTACACCTTTAAGAATGTTTTTCTGTGTTTGTGTAAAATGAAAATAAAAATAAAATAAATGATGCATAAACGTGTATTGTAGTGCATGCAGAACTACCTGGAAAATATAGTATCAAAACAATTTGTACACAGTACTTATTATAATCTCTAGATTCACATAACTTGTTGCAGCAAAATAAAAATGACGCAGACACACTGTGTTTGTAACAATAGACTATTTTTTTTTCATATTTACATCTGTACCTAATGTGCAAATTAATAATTTAAAGTAGTGTAAAACTCTTAAAGGAATACAAAATCATATCTTACAGTCCTAACATGGTGAGAGTCCATGAACTGGTCACATAGACACAAAGAGGAACAACACTGTGTAGAGGAGAGAGAGAGGAGACAAAAGCGAACTGAGGGAGCAGTGGACATCCTTGGCCAGGACAGACTTGGTTAAGGACAGCATGGTACATTATCCAAGCATCACCAGAACAAACAGCAACACAAACACTACGTCTTTACAGAAGTCATGTCTAATGAGCAGAAAGCACTTGGAGGCCTGGGGTTTTACAAACCCCCTGATTGGTTAAAGCACTGATGATCACAAAGGCTTGAGGTGCACTTAGCAGCAGGTGCTTGTTTCAACGGCCTCTAGATATGGAAGAAGAACAGATAATCTCACACTGGACCGGTGACACATCTATACTGCAGGTCACCACATAGTGCTAATAGCATGATTGCACATTGTGTTGTGTATTGTGTGTACGGGGGAAAGAGACACGTAATCACACTTCAGACAAATACGCATCTCAATTGTGGGTGCTCTCACTACCCACAATTCTTCTCAACTAACACAATTAGAGTAGTTGACAGGCAACTTGGAGAAACACACCATTAACACCACATATTTAAGAAGCAATTCATTGTATCCACATTGCTGGGTGTTTGGCTTAAATAACAATTTGAAATTTTGAATCTTCATACATTAAGGAGGCCAGTTTGGCAGTGTTTGTGGTCTTTAGGAGGTCAACTATGGGCAGAAATGTGTGTAAATGATATCCTACACAATATTTTGAGTCAAAGTCTGACACAGCAAATCCTTGCACTGTGGTAAGAACAAAGATACATTTAACAAATGAAACACTTTCACATTTCATTCTAATCCAACATTACAATCTATGATGCTTACACATTTTAATTCCTGTAGTTCAGATTTGTTTACAAAAGCACACCATGACAATCCTTTACAATTTACAAGACACAGTTAACCTACAGTAACTATATTATTGGTGCATAGACAAAGGTGGGAGAGGGTGTAGCAAAAATCATCAATTTATTGCTTTAAGTCTAATATTAATCTCCCATTAAATTTATTTTGATTGCAAAACAACTACAAATTTCCACAGAGATTTTGAAATACCAAGCAGAGGTATTGCATTCAAACTGATTAAAAGATCTAAAATGTTTCCTCCTGATGAGATGCAAGTATTTCGTACTTTGAAAAATAAATAACTTTTCCCTCACTTACAGAAAGTTACATCACAGATAGATGACTTTTACTCTAAAACAAGTAAAAGACTAAATTCAATGAGACAGAAATAAAACAAAATAGCACAATATCTGGCCAAAGCTGCTCACTGTTTCACGTTCTGCTTCCCTCATCATAAAGGAATAATCTTTACTAACAAGGGAAGGGAGACAGGAATACAAGAGCATTCTTCAACAAAATAGGAAAATGTTTGCCATCCTGGTATTCTAAATGCAGAGTGCAGATGGTTGTGTTCCCTCAAGTCTCCTGCGGCCTTGCTGACAAGTGGCTGAAGTGGTGGTGATGGCTATGCAGGCCTCTGCACTTTGCTCTCCCTCTCCCTGCGTTTCAGCTCCTCTCTGTAGCAGTAGGAGCAGTAGTTGTCTGTCTCTGGTCTACCGTAGAAAGAACAGTTCTCCCTCTTGCAGCGGCGCTGCTGAAAGCAGTACAAAGGGCTTCCAGAGCTCCGCCCTTTGGTTTTATCTTGGTTGAGCCAGGTGTGAGACGAGTTGTCCTCATCAGCAAACTCCAGGCAGTCTTGAATGTCTCCCGCATCAAATCCATTGGTGTAGGTGTGGGACTTGTGTTCACCAGGCATGTTGAAGGACAGGGTGTCTATGGTGTTAACAGTGCGAACCCCTGACAGGCGGGCAGGGCTGTAACTTTGAGATGAGAGTGTGCGGTTCTGTTGGGGGTAGGTGGCGCATGTCTTTAGGGTGCCCACCACAGGCTTATAGGGGTCGTCTTGGAAGATGGAGGATTGCATGTTGACATCTTGTAGGTGGATCACGCTGTGCCTCTGGATGGGTGGTGTATGGCTGTAGTGGGCAGACACAGGAACAGGCCCAGGTCTCTTAGCACCAATACTGGGGGAGGAGAAAGGTGCAGGGGCTGGGACTGGGTGGGAGACATGATGCGACACTGTGGGAGGGGTGAGAGGAGGAACTGGGACAGAGACAAGAGGGGCTGCAGGAGTGGGACTGTTCCTGCCCTGCATCTTGAGACCCAGCAGGGGCTGTGAGTTGTGATTGTAGGTGTGGTGGGGCAGGATGGGAGAGCAGCTCTCTGGAGGCGAGCTGTCTGATCTCTCCCTCTGGAAGACACTCTCATGCTCAGGCTTCTTTACAGGCACCTCATTGGTAGCAGGGGGCTTCTTTTCAGCCTCCTTTCTCTTCTGCTCTTGCTCTTGGCTGAAACGCTCCTGTGCGTTGGTCAGGTAGTAGCTGATCATCTCCTCGTGGAACTGGTGTCGATGGCTGGTGAGCAGGAGGCCTGCAAAAATGAACTTGCGCTCTCCCTGCATGGCAGCTCGCAGAATGTTCAGGCTGAGCTTGACATCAGTGCTGTATTTCCAGTTTTCCAGGGTCTTGTCTGCTGAGACTCTCCCTGCACTGTCCTGTCTGTCAGTAGGCGAGGAGCTGGAAGGTCTGTCTCTGTCTGTAGGGGAGGGACTAGTGGCCTTCTCAGAAGAGGTGGAGCTAGCTGACTGGCCTGACTCCTCCTTACTTCCCTTGGTAGTCTTAGATTCTTTCTTCTTTGCTTTTTCCCCTCCATTCTCCCCACTTCGACCTGAGCCAGAGTTAGATTTGTTAATTTTGCCATGCACAAGGCCACCCAGACCTCCCATGTTCTTCTTCAGCTTGATTCCCAGGGTTTTGCTGAAGCTACCTAGTTTGTTGGCTACAGAATCAGCCCGGCTCTTGTCTTTATCCTTGCGCTGCTTATCTTTGTCCTTATCCTTGCTGGGCTTGCTGGCATTAACATTAGAGTTGCTGCCGACAGACTCACGGTCAGAGTCCATGGACTCAGCCAGAGACTGGACATCCTCACCTGCAGAGGCTGTGGGAGACTCTGGCTGAGCCAGGGGAGCCTGCAAAGAGACACACAGCACTGAAGTAAACACAGCAAAAACACTGATGTCTCATGAACATTTTCATTAAAGGGATAATTCAATCGGCATTTCTAGTTTATTAGCAGAGAGCTTTAAAAGATTTCCAATGTATTCCAGACAAATTCACAACAAATCAGTACAAACATAAATCCCTGAGATCATTGCATTCTGTCAGTAAATAAAATTGACTGATTGGTTTCAAGTTTCTGTGGTTTCAAGAACATCTGGAATCGAGGAGAGTTAGATTAACCATGATGAATGAGACACATGCACAAAAAAGTTACCCTTGTTTCAGATGGAATTCGGATCCATGTTACATTCATGTAGTTGTGCAGCAGGTTGAGTTTGGCCTCCAGAGACAAGATGAGACTGTTGAAGAACATGTATCTACAATTAATAACAAGCAGTGCTATAACATAGTTGACATTTAACAAATGTTTTACTCAAACATGATGGGATACACAGTCTGTATATCTGCATTGTTCATACTCCAGTGTGTTCGAAGATAAGCTAACCTCCTGACTGGCAAGAATGTGAAACAGAAACCCTTACACAAACTCAGAGAGGGTGTTGCTGCTTTAGTGAGGCCATTCCTGGGAAACCCAATAGATGACTGACGTGACTCACAATTAGTTCTCTCTCTGCTCACTCTTTGAAGTGACCTGAGCCCAGAGCCCATAATCAGAGTTAAATCCCCCACATCCAGCCTTGTGGGTAGACTAACAGAACTGCCTTGGCCTGCAGATTTTACTCTCTCATCCTTCGTGGGGCTGCTTTCGTAGTCAGCGCATCTGTAGGCTTTGGTCACAGGCATCCACTGTGATATACCATGCAGGACTTACTTGGCTAGCTTGGTATTATCATTGTCGTCCCTCCCCCACTCCCAGTCTCTGCCAGGATCCACAGCAAAATGGAGCGCCAGCAGCTTGTGCTCCGAGTCGGTCAGAGGGATAACAGCTGGAAGAGATGAGATAATCCAAAGGTTAGTTTGGTCTAGCTTTACCAGTGGAGAGTACATTGCACGCAAGCCATTCTCCCCCCTCAGGGTCATCACGGTGTCAGAGCTAAAGTGACACCATAATGACACGGTAGAATAATGCCACGTTAATTATTCCAAATGCCTTTCAGCGCTGGCTAAAGTACACTGGGGTTGTATTCTATATGCCATCCATTTTTTAGGCAGAGATATTGCCATGACCAGTGAGTGTCAATCATACTGACTCATCCAGACAGAGAAGAGCTTCAGTCAGCTGTGGCTGTTAAAACCTTTAATTTTCTTCCTTTTCTTATGATGCATATTGGGCCATCGTTCTCTGGGCTACTGTACTGGCCTGTCTAGTCTGGTGTAAACACACTGTCTACCTATTCCGTGGAAAAGAAAATTAAAGGAACAAATCTCTTTTACAGCCTCAGGACATAGCTGTTCTCAAACTTTGACCATATCACATGATGCAATGAACTCACTAGAGTAATTACTGAGACCTGGAACACAGCAACATTGCACCAACAAAATACAACGGACCGCAAAAAAAGCCTGATAATCTAAACAGCTTTATGTTGGTAATAATGCACAGGAAGCAGGCACCCACAGCTTTAGGACTTGTGTTAGATCAGTTTAAAAGCTGTCTGACTGCCTGTCTTCTTTTTAGCGATGCCACCAAGTTCGTAGGCCTCTGCAACTGCTTTGGTGATTACTGTGGTGTCATTACACCACAGATGGACAAAACTATGAAAATGGGACACAGGTTGTGATAAAATTGCAACTTAGATAATAGAGAAATTGAGAAAATGGTAATCTTACTTTGGCATGATGACATGGCTGCTTAGATTTGATGATCAGGGATGTATGTGATGATTTGGTTTAGTAATAGAGTGCAATCAAACACAGCAGTACAGGATAAGAGCACGAGTGCTGTAATAATTTTATTCATCCTCCACTGATATCATCACCTACTTACAAGCAGGAAGATGTTTTCAACATTAATCACTGGACACAGAACATAACGCAAACGCCCACCAGGGCTTCCTCTCGTGGGAAGCGCACTTACAGTATGTGCACACAGTGTACATGTTTGTGTGTGAGTGCATGGCTGCCTTTCAAAACAAGAGTTCATGGAGGACTATCTAGAACCCAGTAGGCCACATGACAGCTCTCCTCAGGCTACCTAGTGTAGGGGCTGTTGTCCACATGACAGCAGAGAGAGGCAGGCTGTTGAGGCTGAGGACATTCCAGCTTTCACTGTCACCTCAGATGGAAGATACAGTCTCCTCCCTGCCTCATCAATTCTTCCACTGCCAATAGGCTGCTCTGCTCTACATGCTTTACTGTCACACAGACAACAACAGCAACTGCCCCTGCTGCAGGTCAACTCACGCTTGTGTCTCTGCTTAGGTGCAAAATACACGATGAAGAACTGGTCTTACATGCATTGTAATGATGCATTAAGTTCTTCAAATAGAATTAGTGCAGCCACACCCACGCTATCACATTTAACACTAATCACTTTTTTCTCATTTGGCATCATCCGTCACTAAACAAACATCAAATGAGTGAATATATCACCAATAACTGACAAACTAGGCTTGTCCATAAATTTGTCCTAAAATGCCAAGATTGCCTTTCCATTATATGAGCAAATAATGCATTTTATACCATCTACCTAAAACAGCCTGTAGCCACAGAGTCAAACAGTAATGACAGCATGTCAGCACTGAAAACTGTAGGAAACAGAGGTTTTCTATCCAAGAACACTCGAGCACAAAAAACAGTCCTAATCACAAAAACACACAGACAGAAGACAGTGAACGAGCTCCCACTCAGTTCCCCACTCAGGTCATGCAGCAGGCAGCAGAGGACTGTGAGGTGGCGTTCTGGCTCCCACGATGCAGCTGTCCTCCTTTCTCTCCATTCCTAAGTGCTGCATGTGCTGTTGTTCCCACTAGGGCCAGGTCCAAATTCAGATACTCAACATTGAGCCAACTGAGCTCTGGGGGACCAAAGTGTGCCGTAATATATTTACTAATCCTGTTGGCAGCCTTCTTTTGTTGTCCATGAATAATGATTTCCACAGTTTATGCATGGATGACCTCACAGTCTTCCATGGTATGTGAGCTGTGCATAGCTGCTAGCCTGTCTTGCCTTGTTCAATTTGCATTATGATTCAAGGGGGATAGAGAAGGATTGAAGGAGAATTCATGTTTGGTGTAAAGTGTGGGAACTGGTGTCGGAATAACATAAATATATTTGCTCTTTTTAGTTTTTGCTAAATGATCAACTCAAGTACATGCCTTGTGTTATGAGAACACAGTAAGAGCGGATTCCCCCTCCTTTTTTACACCCTTCTGAGGACAAAGTCACCCATTACAAGCTTCAATTCACAGCAGAAACACTGAGCCAATGTTTCCTCTGTTTTGCAATTCAAGAACAATTTGTACTGTCTGGAAAATGCACAAATTTGAATTCCTGACATTGGTCACTCTGCACAGCTGCAGATTTAAAGGGTCCAATTCACCAGAGTAAACACTAGTCATGCATGTAAACAAGCCAACAGGCTTATATGCCACAGATTTCAACAGCAGAATCATGATAGAAGTGTAATTACACACGCATCACATTTGAAGTAACACATTAATCCACAACAAATGAGGTTTTAATTCAGACTGTCATATGATTTAATTATGCTGACTGCATGGTGAGTAATACACTGGGTATCTTTAATAAACAGAGAAGGGAAATCTGGTCAGAGCTGGATGATTACACCACACACCACGTCTTTGTGCAAAAGACGACCATTTACTTCATTCAGATAGGTGTTAGATAGTTCCTAATGGGATGCCAAAGAAAACCTGGAAGTGTTTTGGTTTTGAGACCAGAGCTTGAAATAGCTCCAAAGTTTTCCAGTGGACCACTTTCACTCATACATCGTTTAACCACAGGAGCACAAACAAGCTGATAAAAGACATAGCTAGCGGTGTCTACTGAGGAGCCAGTCATTATCACACAGCAGGTGATCAGTAGTGAGCTGATAGAAAACATAGATGTGTGCAGAACTCTGGGTTACCCAAGAAAACCACTTAACTGTTCTTCTGGGATGTGTTCTGGAACAAAAAAAAAAACAAACAACAGAAATGAAAGAAAGGATTGATCCTTAGCAATAATCTCTGACTTCAGTAACCCCTCCCTGGTTGCTTTTTTTTTCACCATCCACCATCTCAGCAGCCATACAAGCAGGACAAAAAAGGAGCAGTGGCGTGATGTGTCAATGTGATTCAGAATCAGGTTACTGGGAGGGACTCTGCAATAATCTTCCATAAAGAGGTCTAAAGAAAGAGCCAGTATTCAAACCCAGCCTCTGGCACCCGAACACACACAGGGCCAATAACCCCTCGGATGCTCTTTGCTGCGCTGGGGGAAACTGAGAGCAACCCTCCACCTGAAACATCCACACAGTGGCCTGACTGTCAAAAGAGTGGGTTGGTTCATCAGGGCCCCAGTAGCCCAGGACCCTGCCCATATGTGGTGATGTGGTATGGGCTTAGGGGTTGGCTGGGGCTACTCTGCCCTAATTGGCAAAGGTCTGTGTGCCTGTCTAACCCCCTGTCTGCCTAGCATCTGTTCAGAGATACAAGCCACCAACACTGCGTTTTCTTGAAATCCAGAAATAATAAGAACATTCACCCAGTTCTTATAATATCATACAAAACATTACCTCTTGCATTCATAACATGCAGACAAACATGATCAGAGCAGCTCAGATTTGTATCATTACTGTGTAATAGTATTCATCACATGGGAGGCTAAGCATACAAGTGTTTTCATAACATCCTGGAGAGAGACTGCAGACAGAACGTTTGCTGATCCTATCGCAGGACACAGTGTACCAAAATGATAAAGTACAGTCATGCAGAGGTGTTGTGATCGTGCAACACTGGGTTCTTTGGGCATATGCACCATCTGGTGGACAAAAACAGAACCCCATCAGCCACACTTTAACACCCAAATAATAGTAACAGTTCTGAATAGTTATGAGCTGTTGAAAAGGGGTGGCTTTGATGTGCTGCTGGTATTAAAGGGAATGACTTCAGGGCAGGAATGGCTGGTTAGTAATCATCCGTCTCTCTGTCTGCTAGTCTGCAGCAGTCGTACCCTGACTTAATAACTAGGTTGGTGTTTATAGGCTGAGAATAGAAACTTGCATACTCTGAAAAGCACAAGAGAGAGAGAAGGAGAAAGAGGAAGACACAGAGAGGAAGAAAGAAACAGTTTGCTGAAGTGTATCTGTATTTGAGGGTGAGAAAAAGAGGCACAGAGACGAAATTGGCCGACTGCCCACGCAAATGACAAGTGAGTTCCACCCACTGAGTCAGATACAGAACAGTGCCGTGACTACTAAGACTGGTTGTCAAGGAGATCCACTCTATTTGTCAATTAAAAGAATGCCATGTGGGAACACTGGCATCTCAATGGGCAAAACAAGACAAAAACAAGGGCCACTCAACAAAACGGAAAATCAACACTCCCTGGCCACAACATAATACAATCAATATGCTCTGCACTGTATTATCTCACGAATTCCTGTGAAAAGGGCAAACGCATAAACAGACACACCTACTGTAAGAAATTAAACTCGACCAACAGTGACTTCAAAGAGAGAAAAGTAGACATATAATAACATACAGGCTCAGCAAGTCAGAGCAAGGAGCCTGCTGTCTGCTTTTCCTCCATGTTGGCCACTCCCAGGTTCCTTCTGCCAAATGGCCTCTTTTAATAACGGATCACAGGTAATTAGGATGAAGTCTTACACATCATTCACCTCTAGCATGACAGGCAGACCACTCACACTCACTCTCACAATCTCTTCACTAAGTTAAAAGCGAATGCTGCCTGTTGCACATTGCAGCTTTGAACTTTTAAGAACAGGAGATCCAGACAAGATTTACATTTGTGATTGTGCACAGGCACTTACCTTGCTCTCGTTGCTGGTCTCTCTGCTCCATCGACACCAGCGCAGAGAAGTGAGCCTGATCGTAGGCCAGTACCAGAGGGGAGCAGTGACAGCGGCTTGGAGGCACCTCCAGGGGGAGATAGAGCCCGCCAAACGGGATGGGAGCAAACGCTGGAATTCAGATATTCACCATGTTTAGTGTCAGCTGATTTCTTCCCCCAGTGTACTTTTGAAAATTGTGATATGTTGCATTCAGTCTACCTTCTCCTCCTGAGTCTCTGAGCATTGTGTCAGCCACCACTACAATTGGCCTGCGTAACACATGAGCCAGCACAAACACATGGAATTCCTCCAGGCTCTCATAGACCGGATCCTCAGAGTTATCTACCCTGCAGAAAAAAAAAAAAAACACAATTCTGTGGGATCATGGGATACTGTTACAATTTCCTGAATTGGTATTGACCAATACGAAAACATATGCAGCCATATCGATAAATGTATGTGCCTGTGTGATATAATCTGATCCATTTGCCTTTTGGCTAGCTTTAACAGAGAGGACCACCACAATGTATAAAGATCTATCTGTCAATACTGTGTGCTTGAATAAAAGAGAGGGAGAGAAAAAGCAAAGGCAGAGCTTTCAGGCATAAAACCGCCAGGGAACCAGAAGATGTGCAACAATTAAGTTGTCAGCCACACAAACAGCCACGCTGCCAAATTCACTCTAATAAAGAGCCTCTTAATATGTGAATCCCACTCATCCTATTTAGGGCTTCATCTCACACTACGACCATCAAACATCCCTTACCTGATTACTGTATTACAGTCAAACTCAATGAGAGGTTAAAACTACCAGACTAAATGAGGAAATGATGCTGTTTAAATGGATATTTTCAGTAATACAGGGCTTTGTGACGTATGAGTCAACACTGTGAAAGCACAATGAATTGTTGTGAAAAAAAAAACACAGTGCAGAGATGTGGTTGTTCTTAGATGCTTCTATAAAATGGAAACAGCCTGATATGAGGTTTAACATTTAACTCAACACTCAATCTATAAAAATCAGTGATCAAATTACATTTGCTGTAATTAGATTACATTTGAATTAAAATCAGAAGCAGTTATAAATGTTTATGTTCTTTGTTCTGTCTTTTCTCCACCAGATCAGCTGCTATACCTAGTGAGTGAGTACGTGAGAGAGGGTGTACAGTGTATGTTTATTTCAGTGAAAATGGAAACAGAAAACCACAATGTTTCTGTGCGTAGGAGGAGGAAACCAGCGTTAGTTTCCAATCTGCCTCTGTAGCATGAGATAAACCCACTCTTATCATTGTTTATGCAACAAGAGGGGGGAGGTCAGTCACATCACCTGCAGCAGCTGAAACTAACCCCCAGCTCAGAGGAGGCAGTTATAGAAGAGGTGAGTAATACTGAAGGCAGCCAGTAGATGGCACAGTCTCACATGTGAGCTTCAACAACATTATTAAATCAAAGAAGCAATCTGAAAGAGCAACAGTGCGAGTAGGAACAATGAGTTTCCCTTAATAATCCTTATGAGAAGGTCACTTTTGTTTTAACTGTAGGCCTCAAGCAGTGCATCATCACACAAGGCATTAAAACACAGCAGGAGAGTTGTAATGTGTGATGTGGGATAAAAGCTGCACAACTCAGACTGCCTCTCTGTTTCACCCTGCTCTCCATCTACACTAATAACTAGAGTAGAGCAAACACAGCTGGTTAAAGAAATGTCATATGTGTTAGGAGTGTGTAAGCATCAAAAATGTGCATGTGTATGAGATAAACAGCTTACCCTCCACTGGTGTTGCCGTTTTTGCTGAGGTGAGTGCGAGGCTCACTGGAAGCCAACTTCAGCAGCTCGTTCCACTCTCTCTCCCACTCCTCCTCAGTGTACACCAGTCCCGACTGCACAGACGCACAAAAATGGAAATTCTGATAAGCACATGCAGATGCTCACCCACGCAAATCTCTATTATTATTCATTTTCACTATTTCCATCTACATCTACAAGGTTATCTCCTAGAGCTTCATCCATATGTGGCCATTTATGATCATGCAGTATTTTTTCTGTTAATGGATAACAGTAACATTATGGTTGCAGAGACAGGAAATTGGGGCGAATCAGAAAAAGGTGGATGACATAGAGCAAGGGTCCTAGTCCAGGCTCAAATCAGGATGCTACATTTAGATGGGATGTGTCTTAGATGACTGGGCCACCAGGATGCCTCGAGCATTTTTAAAACATGAGCATCTGGACTACTTCTTTGCCTGAGCTATCTTTGGTGACACATTTTTTCTAATAGATTAGCAAATACTTTAATCCATGAACATCAAGAGATGGGAGAGAGAAGTGTAGAGGATTTGATAGTATTAACAGGACTGCTATTAATGCACACTTGGTATCATAGAAAAACAATTTTCCTCACAGAAAAAATCCAAATGCAGCCCATCAAGGAGGCTAAAATCTGTGCTTATTAACAGGAGTTACAAGTGAAGCATCCCTTCACTTGCTCATATGGATTTAATAATGTGTAATTAATTAAAAAAAACTTGAGGCATTTAGGAAGTGCGGTGTGCTAAGACAGACATTCTCCCAACCTCCTTGTTCTGTTGAGTTTGCTGCCACCTCCACCTCCTCTTCAGAGCGTCTTTCTCTGCTCCGCTCTTCATCATGGTGTACAGGGATTTTCTCAGCATCAGGTCTCTGTCATGGAAGCCCCACATTCCTGATCAACACAAGCACACAACACTGTTACTACATGTAATGTAGTGAGCAAAGAATGCAACGTAACCATTACATGCAGTTATCAATTATTAACTTTATCAAGCTATACAATTATATACAGTGTACATATTAAATTATTTAACAAAAAATGTCTTCCATCAGTGGTCACATAGTCGTCACATTGCCTGTCAGTGCAGATTAAATAAGCTCTGGTGCCTCTAACCCTCTGCGGCTGCAGAAGTCCTAACACTGGGGAGTCAACCAACTCTGTCAGCACCTGAATATGCTGTCATACCTTTAAACGTCCAAACTCTGTAGCTGACATTTTCCTGCAATCTTTAGGTCAGTTATCTCCCTTCCTTGCTTCCTCTGCTGTTTCTCTCTTCCCTGTTATCACTCCCCTCCCTGCATTCAGCAGCTGTGACGCAGCACTGACATTGTGTTTAGACTGCTGTGACACTGACTCATACTGTTGCTCAGTGCCCACCTTGATTTATAATCTCAAGATAATTATGATGGAAATGATGTTTACACTGTATGTTAAAAATATAAATAAATATAAATTGTACATCAGTACATTCACCTAAAGAGGCAGCATGCAGTAGGCAGTTCCCGTCCCCTGTGGTGGCCAGGGGAAGCAGCTTCTTACAGCTGGTGCACATGGTAGACCACCAGTTCAGACGACCTGCACACATGTACGTTATTATTAGTTAGAAACACAAGGTGGTCAAAAATCACTAACCCATTGAATGCATTTTCAACTTAATGCTCTCTTAATTTACTCAAACTGAAAACAAACAGAAGAGATAAGATTCTAGAGTAATTTATTTGTATAGTCTGCTGAAATGTCTTACTGGACTTTGTAGAACAACATTGATTACTAATCCAGCTGAAGATCTACTCATAGAGAAGAATATCAGCTACAAAACAGAAACCTTAACATAAACTTTGAAGAAAAAACTGATCGATGGCTAGGGATCTAACAGGAGCCAAAAGGTAGGGAGTAGTCAAATAAATTTCTAAATAGTGATATCTGTCTAAATACTAACCACCTCGTGGAAAGATTGCTACTTTTCTGCCAGTGATGTTCAGTGGTGTAAGAATTGTGTCTTCTTACATTTATCATATTCTTATTTTATCTGTCACAACTACTTAACACAGGCCTTCAGCTGTCCTTGTAAACTGATAATATAATTTAACAGTCTACGGGTCTTAAAGAACAGGAGCAGGTACCAGTAACAGCCTATTAAGAACACTTATCCAACAAACATAATTATCCTTGCTAGCTAAACTTTGAAGGCAATAATTAGCACAGACCATATGCTTGCACCCTCCCTCGAATACCCAGCCCACCCCCCTAAAAAAAAAAAAAACACTCTTCTTTCCCAGTCTGACTTTTACAGGATCAGTTTCCACTCCATCACTCTTCTGCCTGTGTCCCAGAGGGAGAGACGACTGCTGCACAGTCCTGAGCGCTGCACGCTGCTTTACTGCAGACAACCCACTGCTCTGAGTCTGGGGTCGTCTGACTGAATCATTTATTTAACAACAGTAAACACACACAAGGTTCTGAATGATTTAGCCCTTAGTGTAGATTGGGTCCTATTTCTAATGTTTTTGCATTTCTTACTTTGCGCTTCTTGATTTTGGTGTTATTGTTATTATCAGATATTAATGTTCACACACAGGAAACATGAACAGCTATTACATCCCGGTATGTTTAATGATGTTACGTCCAAGAATGATCTACATGCAGTCCACAAGGACTATCATCAACCACCTATAAAGTGAAGCTAATGCAGGAGCTGGTTGTTGTGCTTTACCTCTTCTTAACGGAAAAGATAGATTTTACAGGAGTGTTTGTTTGTTTGTGATGCATGAAATTTCAATTAAATTTATTACAATGCTGTTTAGACTGCATACTATTGAGATACTAGCTACTGGCTAGTTAAGTCACTGTTAAAATGTAACTAGGAGACTATTAAGACAGACTCCCTCCTATTTATGTGTTAATGGTGACCTAATATACTTCATAGTCGACTGCTGCCAGATTGTGAACAAAACTGGGTGAGAAAAGATTTACGGTCTCTGCAGTTTGTGTGCCAGTCTGCTAGAAGATTTGAAACTTCACTAACTAGTTTCTCTCATTTAGTTCAAAGCTTCAGCTGGGAGATGAATCCTTTGGGATCCAGGACGCTTTGAATTAGCTGTTGTCGTCTTGCTTCCAGATTATGCTCCTCTGATCCGCTCTGTCTCACTCTCTGCTGCTCCGTCTACATTACTGACTTTCACTGGTATTTCTCATTGCTGCTGCTTTGTTGACCTTATGTATTTCACTCTAATCTAAATAAAGAATTCAGTGAAACCCATACAATTCTGTTGCATATTTTATATCAGCAGAAGAAGAATACTACAATTTAATGTATCATATCTTATTATATCCTGTAGTACTCACCAGCCTGTTCCAGAGCCATCATGGTGGACTGCTCTATCAGATCTCTCTCTATGAAACTCCTGAAATCCTCGCTGTACACACTGAGGTCTGGTAGCTGGAATGTGTAGATGGGCATCTCAAGAGGGAACTGCTCGCTGGTACACTCATTGGCCACCTGCAGCCGTGCCAGGGAGACGATAGCAGAGCTGGCGTGGGAGATCCCACGAGACAGACGCTTCTCTGTGGGGAGAAGAGGAAAGAATGGATGTGTGGGTAACTGCTGAGCCTTTTGATGATGCTAATATTGTGTTGAGATGCTCCTGCTACCTTGTGTATTGTCCTCCTGCTTCTGTGCGCACGGCCTGTCGATCTTATTGACATGGGTGGGTGTGTCACGTGCCTCTGGCTGCTTGTAATAACGGCCCTCATTGAAGACCTGCGGCAGGTTGGCAGTGTGGACCTGCCTGAGCTCCTCATAATCATTTAGAGCAGCACCGAGGTCCCAGTTTTTACCTGAGGGACATCAACAAAGGTAACAGTTCACAATACTAGAAGTTATAATGGTAATAACAATCCAGAATAGATGTTGATAAATTTATCAGTGACTATTTTTGCAGAATGAGAATGTTTTAATTTAAGTTATTTTTATATTCATACATTTTAAAAAAAAGACTGGTGTAATATATGTCAGATAAACTAGATTAACAGACAGAATTAATGTTTTGATAATCTAAGAATGATTTCTGTTACTAATACACAAAATAAATACAGATAAATTCTGAGATTTCTAAAAATTTAGAAGCAGTATATAGCACACATTAAACAATGCTATACAGTGCTATTTTCTGCATTGTAAGGAGAATAACTAGAGGTTAAGTCTGGGTGGTGCCACAAAAATGAAGTTAGTGAGAGGAGACAGATCCTTTAATGGAGTGACAGCGATGTTCTGATGTGACACACATGCACATGCACATCACGAGTACACACACGCACGCACACACACACACACACAGAGGCACAGTTGTCTCCTCTGGGTTCTGTCTCTCTAACAGAAATCCCTTCCAGGTTTAAGAGACGCCAAGTCAAGCCTCACTCTTATTATATCCCAGCATGCCTTCTAATGATGCCACAGGAGCTGTCTGCCAAACAGCCTTTATAAAACTCAACATAAACACCTTTAAGTGCAAACACTGAAAGCGTAACCTGAGCATGTTAGTGAGACAGAGTCCATTAATGGACTCTCTGTGTTAGAGACTTAGAGGAAGTTGTCCTCTCTCCCCCTACTTCCAGACATGATGATTCTTGGCAGTCTGAACGTGATACCTGGCACCACTAATAACTGTCTCTCATGGCAATCAATGCAAAACTGATCCTGTTGTATGAATCTCAGTGGCTTGCCCTGCACAATTCATCTACATTAGCCTGCTATGCTACTACAGCATGGAAAACATTTCAGCACCTTCATTTGTAATGGCTGTCACCAGAAAAAGCAAAACTGATAAATCCATCAGCAGTATGAACATACATTTTCAGGATGAACATACATTTTCATCCATTCAAAACACTGTAGCATCACTGAACTCTTGTATTCTCTTTCATTTATAATTAAACCATTTCCAAGGGAGAATTTCCATACAGGGTCAGCAGTGCAAGCTTTACTCTGAAATATGGTTTCTTTAATTAAATAAAATCTATAGGATTAGGTAATTAACCTCTTTTACATTTATTCTGATTAAAAATCTGCACCAAAAAAAATCTCAACAAATGTGACGACAAAGGTCGAAGCACATTCACGGGTGTAGTACATAAAGCAGTCTCTAGAGGGAAGCACCACATGTGACACTGTCATATCTCTGTCTCTGCACTCATCAGTCTCCTCACACCACCCTGACTCAGACCAGAGGTTAACAGACCAGCTGATTGATGCAAGTATGGAAAGCCAAGCTAAAACCAGAACAAAGCAGCAGGCATAATACAGAAATAGGACATCCCGTCCCACGTCTGTCTTGTCTGAGTGCAGTGTCTTGTTTGGTGTCTGTTAGTGTCACACGCATGCCCCTGTGGCTTTGTTCCAAAGCAGAATTAGGAAAAAATTGACTGAGGGGGAGGGAGAGACAGACACCCAACACTTTAATTCTTTTATCAGACTAGACACAGCCTGCATTAGATACACACGGAAACAAAAAGATTTCCACGATACATAATTTGTGGTATATATGTATCATGAAAATCTTTCTCTATGGGGATTAGTGTGGTGCACGCTTGCATTCACCTGAAGCTGAGAAAACTGCATTTTAAGTTCTGCATTCCTCTCAGTTTGATACTGGAATGTCAGTTTCTGGTAAAAAGTAAAACTGGCTGAGATTGGCTTTTAAAATTTCTCAAAACCATAAAAACATCACTTTTACAATCTCTAGGCACCAATGCCAATTCAACTGACAATGATCCAGCTTTCTGCTGCTGTGTGCACTTTTCATCTCCTGTGTTTTCTTTCCAAGTTGCACAGTATTTAAGCTATACAAGGGCCAGTAGCACTCTGCTCCTCAATGAGTTCCAACGGATGGGCACAAAGCTCTCCCTGGGGAGTGCACTCGTAAAACCGTCACACCGGCCTCTAAATCAGCAAGCTGGCTCTCTGTTGTAAGCCCCTCTGCTCTCCACCTTTCCTTTGTTTCCTTTCTTTTCCTTTCCTCTATTCTGGGCTTTCCTCTCCTCTGCTCACTTTAGTGAATCTACAGTACAACAGGGAGCCGCTGCTTGACACAGAAATTCCAAAATACTGAGTGTCTTTATGTAATACTTTAGTCATCAGTCTCATCAGGTCATGACAATGCAGGACTGTGTCCCTCAGTGTCTCGATGGTCACATACCTTCCAGCAGGTCTCTTGCCAGACCCGGTTCTGCCCCTGTGGACCGAACAAAGTCTGACAGGACCGCATCCATGTCCAGAGTCATGTGATCATGTGTGTGCGCTGCCCAAGGTGCAGCGGAGGCCTTGGTGGACGCCAGCCTTCACGTTCTCATCTGGAAAAGAACAGCAAAGAGAAACACATCAGACCTTAAACGCACAGTTTTACATTTAATCCATTTCGGCCACACACACACACACACAAAAAAAACACCACTAATTAACCACTGTGAGAAAACAAACAGTTACTGGACTTGCCCTCCCTCATATTTTAATCCCAGCCAGAAGTCTCATACTGCTCGTGTTGATGTGTAATGCTTCACAGAGCTGATAGTTCATAGTACTGTGGATAGCACTCCACTCCCAGTGCTCATCCCAGCTCTTACTAACAGTCATAACATAATATCCAGCAGCACAGATGTAATATCAACAACACAGCCGGGATTTGTATCCAGGACACACCTGCCTACCTCCAAAGCCTTTGGCCCACTGCCCATGATCACAACAACCTTCTTCCTGCCACTGAGTGTCAAGCAGGGGTTTTTGGGGATGATTCAGTATCTTAAACCACATCAGTACTCTGGGTTAGACAGCAAGCAAGGGTGCCTGTTAACTGTTTGCAGATTTTTTATGATGTTATTTAGTATGATCGGAAGCGGAGAGCATGTTTACAACATGACTGTGTAGCACTAGGGCTCTAATAACCAACAAGCACTGCATCAATAGGTCAGAAACAACACTTCTAAGAAGCACATGCGTTCACTCCCTCGGCCCATGGAATGAATGAGTCCATGCATAGCTTTCATTCCACTTGAGGCTGTGTGGGAGACAGAGAAATGGTGCTCAGAACATTGTCAGTGAAGAAACAAACACCCCCAGGTTTGCAGCTGACACCAGGCCTCTGTGTAGAGACCTGAGGTTTGAAGGCTGCTCAGGTTCAAAAGAGGAGTGAAAGCATGCTTAAAATATCCACATACTCTGCCTGTCTGAGCATTTAGTAACTCTTAGTGTGCCACCTGACATGACTGTTCATCAGGTTTTCGGTCAGCATAAGGAACTGACAGAGACCCTGTTCTGGAAACAGAGCAGACGCAAAACAAATGCTGTTGTTTCCTGCTTCTGAGACTGTAGAATATTAATGGATTACTCTCACAGTAGGATGAACAGGAAGTTGTGGCACATCTTTGACTGACCATGACAGAACAATTCCAGATTTGAAATGTTCCCTCAGTTAACATGTCACATGACATCATGACATATAATACAGGTGAGCACTGCTTGATTGTTGGCACCAGCAACAAAAATATCTCTGTTGAAGACCAAGCAATTTTAGTCTTTATCATATGCATTATTAATGAGTCAAAGCTGCACTTAAGCTGACCTAGTTACTGTCAGCCATTTGCATTGTGTTACATGTGCGTTATTGCGCTGAGAGAATCTAAGCACATGTAGACATGTTTCCACAGGAAACCCAGGGTGGTCAGGTAGAGCAGTTACAACTGTGGTTTGTCAGATATAAGATGATTCAGTATTGTGCATTAAACATTACACCAACTAAACATTTTGTACAAAACCTCTATAAATTGCAAGGAAATATAAGGAAAAAAGCAAATATAAATTGCTCAAAAGTCAGAGACAACACATGTGCACATGATTATACCCTGGGGTGGAATAATAGGTGACCCATCAATGGGGAAATCACACTATTACTTTACATGGTAAAAAAGCATATAGAAATAGCTGAATATTATAAGTCATGACTTTTTATTTTCATGACAATTGCTATCCCTGTGGGGAGTACCGTAACCATGACTCAGAAACACCCTAATGCATGGTTTTCAATCTATTTGATATAAAATCATGTGGGCCAGAGGTAGCTGAGGCTGTCTGGTTTCCTATTAATCATTAATACAATTATCATATTTGTCACACATAGTCTAAAAACATGACAGTGACAGCCTGGGCTAGAAAAAAATGTACTTATAAGGATCTTGCATCTTACATTTGTCAGTTCATTCTGTAATTTTTCACAAACATGACTCAAACAGGGGAAAATAGTGCATGTCATACAGACTTTAGTATATGAATATTTATATATGAATATTTATTGTATTAGAATGTAACTATTTAAATACTTAAATACTTTGTTACAGTTTTAAAATAGTTTTGCTTACTTGAGTGCTTTAATTTTCTGTTACTATATACCTTTAAGTATATTACTTATACTATATAAGGAAATACTGCAAATTACTCCACTAACAGTAACATCCTACTTCTGCATTAATCCTTTGGTATCAGTAATATACAAATAAAATATGTCATTTGTCTATATAATTCTAGACTTTTACCTTTGATACTCTGACTTATAGGCAATACTACTGCTTTTTTTGTTGTGTGTGAGTGTTGAGTGTTGTTAAATATCAGACATATGATGAAGTATGTCTGCACTGACCTGGAGGTCTGTGTGATGTGTGCGAAATATTCATTGCCCATCTACATCAAATTGAAGAAAAGTGTAGTGCAATAGTGTTTTCGATTTCTGTGTTTTTAATATTGTTTTGGACAAGTGATGTTTATGGCACATATCTTATGCTCTTAATATTATTTAAAGTGCAATTCAAACCTACTTTCTGTATTTTTGCTGAGGGTTGTTGAGATGCCATCTGATGACCATGACACTGTCTGGACCAGACACAGCTCTAGTCCATGGCTTCAAAGGCAGCAGAGGAAAGGAAGACTCTGGGGATGCAGAGAACCCTGAAAACACACACAGAAATAAATAACATTTAGTTGGTTAGTTATGGCCTTTAGTTCTGATTGGCTGAGTTCAGTTTGAAGCTGCTGTAAAACACACAACCGAGACACACCTGTGAATGCATTTGTGTTAATATGTTAATCCAAAATGACTCGTAAAGTCATTACTTTCATCATGTCACTTAGAAACCACTTAATCTACTGACTGCTCAAACTGAGAGAGTATTGCTCTAGAACAGTTAACAATTCATTATCATTCGACTGATTGAAAACCAACGGCTAACATTTCCCATCCATTTAAAAAAAGTGTGTTTTATGAAATCGTATCACTTGATGTTATGCTCTAGTACTTTTAGAACCTCAGAGGGTATTACTCTACTTGGTGATTTGTGTAATAACACCTGTCAGCTGTTTTAAAATCACAGTAAAGTGGCCTCATTTCTCCTTAGATGCTCATAAACATGTCTTTAAACACCTCAAAGAGCTTGAGTTACTGCTGAGTACTAGCAGCACATTAAAGCAGTAGATTTTTCCTAACACCCCACCATCTAAAGTTATTTACTTTGACATAATCACAATTTCAGGTTCTCACACCAAGGTGTATATCTGACACCCACACCAACATGGTGAAGAAACTGCAGCACTAGCCTCACAATCTGTATTTTTACATAACAAAACGCTAACATGCTGATGCCGGTAAAAGCAGAGGTCACTGTTCGTTTGTTTTGTTGCAGGATGATCCTGTATGACACAGCAGGTAGAAATATAATTATTTAGTGTGTGGAGACAAACACGTATGGAAACGGTGAGAGAAGAGTGTGACAGCTGCCACAGTGGAAAGTCAGCAGATATTCTGCCATCCTCCTCCCCAGTGGTTCACACCAGCCAATGCTTTGCTCCACCCTTTGAGCTGAACACTGGCAAGTGCTGCTGAGGAGTTAGTGTCAAGGCCCTGCTAAGTGGGTCTGAAATACCCTTCAGTGTCATGCATAATTCACATGAACAGTAAAAAGGTTCATATACTGTATCTATCCTCTGTTAATTTGTACAGTCTCTTACATCAACTTTGCCCACAGCACCATGTCACCTTCAGAATCAGACATATTTCATTTGTACACTGTTAATAAGTTTGAAATCAGTGCATTTACCCTTTAGCTTTATGATATTATTTAGCTGGAGCCATCACCATGAAATGACTACTTCATCCGTCGCTGCTACACCAACATGTTACATTTAGAACACATTACAGAATGATTAGCCGATCTGGAAATAATACAATAATCTTCCACACATGCAGAAATTACTTGACTAATATTTTCCTCAAGTAAAAGTGAGACTACTTGTGTTTAAAAATAATAAACAGAAGTTCAAAAATAGAAAGCTTATCATCACAAAGTTTGATCATAGCCAGCATTAAATGATTCAACAGTTTCTGCTACAATAGCTTTTCTGTGGGATCAGACCAGATGGGTTATCCTGAGCTTCCAAGGCTCTTAAATGACTCTTGGGCAATGTTTCAATGGTTTGTAGGAATTGATCACTTGTAAGGGAAACATTCAACGACACCTGTGGTACTCAATGCTCTGATCCTGTTGCCCTTCCCTCCAGAAATTTCTTCCATTACAAAATATCCAAAGTACTTGGGAGAAAGTAGTTGATTACATGAATTTATGAGCAAAAATACAAAAATAGATTTCAGAGTTTATAAAAATACTAGAGAATCACAGCACTGGGAGCAAACTTCTACACCTCATATTTAGTCAGTGTTTATATTGCACACTCTGTATGGCAGTGGATATCTGGGTCTCTATACAAACATGTTTGAGACCACAGGGGGAATGTGGTCTTGCAGCAAGCTACTTTCTCATATTCGCCCTAAAGTTGCTCTAAAGTATTTTCTCTTACACTGGTCAGGAGCAGAAATATTTGAATCCTATTGTCCACTGAAAAAAAGAGACATAGGACTAGTAGTGCAACATTGGATGATAGTCCACTAAACGCTCAATATACACAACAGTGCTTGTCAGCCTCAAATTGCTAGTTAAATCAATCCCAGTTTCTATCAGATGAAGCCTTTATCATTACATTTGGTTCAAATGCAAACACAGCTATTCTTAACCTGACCTCAGATGCAAAACCTCCCTCCACTATGCATGCTAATACTGTAAAGCTTTTTTTTTTTACTGTATGTTTAACATTGTTCTAAACCTCACTACTAAATCTCCAGTAGATGACTGAAGGGTAAATTACTTACTGTGGGTGAATCTACAAAACGTAATGAACACTTGTAGCATCGACTCTTCAAGAATTTCAGAGAAAAGCAATGCATAATTTCTTACATACAACCTCCAACATTATTGTCACTTTTCCATATGTTTCACCTTTATATGAAAATAAATGTTTTTCCATGATGTACATGTGCATATGTAGGGATTTTACTGTAATAGGATGAGTTATAGCTGAGATAATTGTCTCCATTGTGAGCAATGATCACCCACATACAAGGCAGATACATAACAGGTGGGAGGTGAACATACTGTACAAGCACTTCTACTCTACTCTTTGCACCATTTCTCCTCAATCACTGGAAAACAGTCAGGCAGTAAATCCTTTACGTATACACCTAGGTCAAAGTGAAGCCACCAAGATGAAGGCCTGTTTCTAGTTCGACACTAATTTGACAATTTTTATATTTTTGTGTCAATGTCACGGTTCAGTGCACCAAGTGGATGATGGGCAAAGGTGGCTATACTGGTACAAAACATGAGCTGTGACCAAAGCTAACATAGCTTGAGGATCACATTAACATGAGCAAAAATGAGAGCTAGTATAGTGAGCATAAATTAATATAGGAGCCAAACTAGAGAATATGCAGACAGTGCAAAACAGAAACTCAGTCCAGCATCCAACAGCAGAAACAAGAGCATGAGTCTCCCGCAAGGTGAGCAGGCTGGGTGGAAGCTTGGCGACTGAGGAGCAAGGCATGCTTGGCAGAAGTGCTGACAACAACCGGGCAGTTTGCTGAGGTGTTGGAGTGGAGCTGAGAGCAAGTAAACATGAATCTCCTGCAGCTGTGCAGAGTGGAGAATAGAGAAACCAAGAGGGGAGTGGTCAGCTGAGTGTTAGAACATGGCATGGAAGTATGGAGCAAACTTAGAAACAAGTGAATAAGCCTAATAAGAAGTAGAACCAGATATCACAAGAAGAAATGTATCAGTAATGCTTTAATTCTGTATCAAATACAGTGGCATCACTTTGCTCCACATAATCTGAGCCAGTTGCACTAAACTATACGAAAAAAGATAAAAGCACAAAACACAATATCAAACAATGTTTATGAATGAAACAGTTAATATCGCGGTGAATGATTCAATGCATTCTGCTTGTGGAGGATGAGCTCACTCCACAGTTTCCCAGTATAGCAGGTGGCAGTAGTCCAAAGAGTCAACAGGGGCCTCTGAAACCAGAAACCCAAGCCTGGGTTACAAAATAGTGGCAAGAGACCTGTCCTGCACTGGTCGGACATGACATGTGGGCTTGTTGGTAAACACAAATTAAGTTACTCAAACCTCAAGGAGCTGACGCCTCCTCTGCTGGACAGAATATTTTGGAGTCCTCAAGGAAAGCAGATAATGAAATCTTACACTCTGGCTCAGACAAACAGCTCTGTTGGGCCAACTGTGGCTTCATCGCCTGTGCATGAGCTGAGCTGCTGCTGGCAGGGCCAAACACCAACAGGCTGAAACTGCTGGTAGACACTGGTAGATAAACACCATATGATCCCCATCTCTGAAGTGTATATGTGTATATGTGCATGTGTACATGCCAAAACACTAACCACTGCATGTTCACTACTCAGTGTGCTCTCTGTGTTTTCCAATCTCAAAGCTACCAGAGCAAGTGATTTCACAAAGGGCTCCCAAAACACAAAAGACAACTAATAAAAGATGGCATTCAATCTTATCCAGTTTTTACTCACATGCCTGTGAACAGCAAAATGTTGAGTCACTCTCTCAGTTACAGTCAAGAAGGAAAAAAAGTCTTCCATCGGCAATGTGTACAGCTTTGCTATTTTAACAAACTACAAGATGGAAACACTAAAGACAGGCAACAGCTTTATATGGTCTTGCTTGTGTAATTCGATGAATAACGGCAGAGACAGGAAAAATACAGCAATGGAAAATGCTGTTATATTAGACTTGAGGTGATCATATGTTGGGCAAACAAATGAGCACAATACAGGCGAACAGATCATTTTCACCTTGCATCAGTACTGCATAGTCAACCCAATCCAATAGTGTTCTTCAGAACACAGACCACTTAAGTAGCATGGGAAATTCATGTAATGGAATATGTCTAGCAAAACTACAACTTAGCACTTCCACTATTTCGAAGCCGTAGAACAAGATTCAATCAGTGAATTTCAATGCACAGTGGAAGAACCACTTGCTATTCAGCCCTCAAATCTATCAGTCAGTCAGCCTCAATCTCTCTGTCCTTCCTCCTCCTCCTCCTCCTCCTGCAGCCGCAATTGCAAGACTGTGACTGAGTGTGTGCTAAGTGTACAAGAACAGGGACATCAAATGTGTGCATGTATGTTTAAATGCATATATGCTGTTATGTAGACATGTAGACAATATTATAGGCGGCCTGGGGTATGTATGAGGTGCTTTAATCAGTGCCTGAGAACGCATTCAAGCAAGTGCTCTTCACCCGGCACCGGCTCATCAAGAGCTCCGTCTCTGTCTGTCTCTCTCTCTCCTCAGTTCCCACCTGGGAGTGTGCTGAGTCCATCCTCATCCCTCCATTATGCTCTAGTCACTAGGGACTTTCCCTGCCTTCAGCACCCACAGACGACATTTATTTACTGTGTGATACCCACACCCTGAGAAATCAACTGCTGAGTCTTACTTCCTGAGAAAAGAAGATGGAAGGACTGAGATAGCCAAGAAGGTGGAAAGACTGACTCTGCTGTATGTCAGTCAAACACTAACCCATCCTGTTTAATGAAAGGCAGAAAGTGAGTGTAATGCTCTTACTGTAAGTCTCGACCTCTAGACAGAGTCTGTAATGAATCCATTGACAAACACACTCATAAATACATTATCTTTCTCTCTCTAATCCTTCCCT
>JAUBNQ010000025.1:14105153-14125456 GCA_032353495.1 Ctenopoma kingsleyae | reverse complement strand
TGCGTTCATACAATGACTGAAGCCACTGCGACTGTTATAAAACTACTTGTTTTGACTGTTGGGACAACTCCTCACCTTCTATCAATCTGCTGATAACACTTTCTGAGCCAGCCGACAGTTGGCATCTTTTTCCGAGAGGTCGCCCCATTCAAATACACAATCATATAGTTCTCAGCAACCAAAAGCTCCAGTGTGCCAATGACATACCTGTGACGATAAAATCCCATTAGTAACGGCTCTTAAGTGTTTTCTCACAAAACTAAAGACATTCAAATAGTCACTCACTTGAATAAATTGTCCATAATGTATCTGTAATTTGGTTGATTGCTTTCAGGCATAAAGCACACCGCAAACACAATTATGGCATTTAAGCCATCTCCATAGTAACCTGCAATGAAACATTAAATATCACAAATGAGTTTCCAGTATCAAAACACTGAACAACTCAGGTCAACAACAGTTGTAACTCAGTTTAATAATAATTAATACTTTATTGATCCCCTTGGGGAAATTGTTGTTTAGACAGCTGCTAGACCTGTGTCAGCGCTACAACAGGGTTTCGGTGTCTTGTCCAAGGACACCTGGACATGCAGCTTCGGGGGGACTGAGAATTGAACCACTGACCCTTGGGTTGGAAGACGAGTGCTCTACCCACTGAGCTATCATGCCGCCCGTAATAATCCGGTAAATTAAAAATAATATTGACATACTTAAAGGTTTAGTATTTATGTGTGTGTGCCAATTACATCACTGACCTCCATGGCTGATAACTCTCTTGTAAGGTTCAATGGCCTTCATGTCCACTCTGTGTTCCTGGTCTCCAATACGAAACACCCTCCAGCGTCTAACTTCCTCCCTCTCATCCAAGGCTGAGTACTCCTGAACAGACTCCACACCTTTTTGTAGCAGTTCTGTAGTTTTTGGCTTTGGGAGGTCATCTAAAAGAGAGCGAGGCATTCTAAATCCACAGTTTTGATATCACAGCTGCTGGATGTGGCAAGTTCCTGGTTTTAACAAACTAGATTTATTGTGATCAAATCATTTGTAAAATGATTCCCCCCCAATCGTGTATTTTAATCAATGGGCACCACATCAACAATCACATCAACTTCCATGTCTTTTGTTCTCAAAAGGTCAGCATTTTCCTGGAGGAAATGCTAAAATTTCCTCAGGGAATTACATCAATTGTACCTCACTGCATAAGTCTGTTATGTCATGTTGTAATAAATGGAATTAAATGCATCAATCAACCACTTCCACTAACGACAACACATCACTGCAGATGGCTTCTGTGCATCTTTTGTAGGATATACAGTATAGCTGCATAATGTGCACAGAGTCTGTACATCATGCAAACATCAAGTGCTCAAATGATCATGGTCGAATGTGAAGCATGCAACAAGGAGAATCATAATAAGATAATAGTGCAAACAAAAATCACACTAACACAGGCTCTTTCTGTGAGCATCACATTTCCTAAATGTATCAAGGCAAACACGTTGATTTGAGTTACTTCTTTAGAGCCACATTTATCCTTTCAGGCTGAGAATACCTGGTAACATTTATCACTTATAAAATGATCTACAAGTGAGTCATTCAGTGACTCACTAGAACACTTTAAAATGGTTCACATCTGATAACAGCACAATTACACAGCTTATTAAATCACTTCTGAGCTAACAATTTGCCTCCAATTGATTCTTTATTCAAACATACAAAAATATCAGGGAGAGGAAAAATAACATGCAGAAAACCATTAACTGAAAATGGAAAGAGTATGAAACATGAAACAACCCTTGATTTGTTTGAACTGAAGACAGAACTCAATCTGGACAATAGGGGTTGATTTACTTATGGCTGGTAGACGGATAAAAATGAGTGCTGTCCATGAGACCTTACCAAAAGGCAGAAAGAAACCTGTTGCTGGCCTGCAGCCTGTTTCCAGGCAGTGAATGGAAACAATTCTTCCAAGTGAAAAAAGAGGAAGGCAGCAGTATGGAAACAAAAAAACAATAAAGCATGTTTTAACTACACTTTAATCAAACTTCTAACATCAAGGAAGGAAAATGCCATTGGATCTGAGAACCAGGAATAAAAGGCTGGTTTGATACTAGGCTTGCTTTTGTGTTACAAGCCAATGAATAAGCCTAAGGCTGTTTTCATAAAAACATTATACCCCTGAAGATTTCACTTGGGCCAAATTGAAAGTCTGTTCCCACTTACCACCTCAGTCTAAACTTTACTGTGTGAGTTTTAACAAAGTGGAACAAAGAGTTAAAAGATACTCCAAAAGTTCTCAACTGTCACTGCCAGTGTATGATAAAATGATACAAAGACCTTACCTTCCCATTCAAACTCATTGCTGTTGTCTGAGGGTGTGTCAATGTCATCAAGGTCCAGCTCTGTACTTTCATCCAGCTCATCAGAGAGAACAGAACCTTCACTGCGATCAAGTGTAAGACTGATGTCTGGAGCTGCAAGCTTTTTCTTTGCCTTCTTGTCATGGTTTATTGCATAGCCTTGGGTAGATACCAAGACATGAGTGGTTATAATGCTTGTAAGAAGCAAGCAAGTAATGTTTTTCCAATGTAATAGATCTTTACTATGTAATTCACTCTTTGTGTTACTTGGCTGCTGCTAGATCAGGCAGAACTTTTATAGTCAAGGAAAAAAACAATGTTTGTTGCAAGATACCTTCGACCTTTACCTTTCAATTTGCCTAACTAAGACTGCTGAGACTTAATATTAGCTTCAGCTTAACATTAGAACGATTTCTTAAACAATTGAGTGAACAAGAACAGAAATGACTGCAGCAATGAATATCTCTGTTAAGGTACATACAAGATAAGAAATATGAACCTGTCCTTTAATATTCTCCTTGGTCTCTGTAACAGTGCACTGCAAATTTTTCAGTTTTCATTACCAGTATCTTGGTCTTCAGAGGCATGGGCAAAAAGCTCATCTTCAAGCTCTTCTTCCTCTGGTAGGGGCCTAATAATGAAACGGGGTGATCATGCCATCAGTCAGTCTATGTGGCTTTCAGAACACAAAGATGTACACAAACCCATATACCATCCACAATCTACCCACAACTGACAACATGAATGATTGACACAATACCGTGGAAAGTCCTCATCCTGCCACTCTTCCTTAAGTTCCACTCCTTCCATTCTTAGACGGGCTTCTGTTGTGGCAACTGACTCTTGGCGCTCCAGGCTGGGAAAGACAGCACAAAAACATTAAGCCATGTTTTACATTTGATGATGTCTAATTGCTAAAAGGTCTTCTTGTAGCATGAAAGCATGAAAATCAAGAGCAAGGATAGCAAATATTATGTGTGACAAAACAAATCCAAACATAAAATTGGTTATCTGTCAATAGCTGCTCGGATTATGAGGGCACACTGATTCTATTCTGTTGCGGGTAAAAGACAATTTTTGTTCTTGGGTTAATACCACAACAACAAAAACCTTAACGATGTTATGGAACATTAACAGATGGCACACAGCTTTAGTCAACTAAAGCTGCACAAAAGCATGTGATTAGATCTCCATATCTCTACAATATAGATTGTGTTAGGAAAATACTACACAATACTGGAAAGAGTCACATGAAAATGTAATAATGCGTTTATCTGATTATATGGCGTGAACAAAGTAGAGTTATACTGCATTTAAACATTTGTTTAAAAACTGTTTTTGATGGTAACAGTTTTAATACCTTGGAATAATTATTAGAATCACCTCCTAAACATATTCAATACTTAAATCTGATCTATAGATGTATTTGTTCAATAACATCTGTTTAAAGAGCTGGTGTCAAGAATTGCACTCAAGTATTGCAACTGTTCAGCAACAGCTTTTTCACTCAGTAACACCTAAAATCAATTTGCATCTGTTTGCATTATGCAAGACGTCAGTTACAATGTACATGATCTGGCAGACGACCATGTTTCATGTCACTTTTACAATCAAACACTTCTAACATTTAAACAATTTTTAGAAATAGCTGGACACTGGCAATTTTGAACATTTATCCCAAGCTTTAGGGAAAATATTTGTGTCTTTTTGGATTAACCACACACCTATTTTTGCTGTGATCAGCCCCAACTGTTATGTGCCACATTAGCATTACATGAAGTTCAGTGAAACCTGTCTTTATGCCTGTAGACCAAACAGTATGGGGTTCTTAACTATCACAGTAATCCTTAAAAGGTGACATGACAAGAAAACAACCTTTGTTATGCTGGCTACTGGACAAATACTTTGCGTTGCAGTACATGATCCATAGTCCTGCATGTTAATTGAGAGTCTCGTCTAGAGTTTAGACTTGCAACTGGCCACTTAATCAGATCACTGGTTTCTTAAAAAGCTTACAAGCTTGTGTTAAGGCTAATGCTGATCATGGTATCTGTAACTTTACTGTACAAAGCTCTCTTTGAAGTATTATTCACATACAAGACTGTGTTTGTGCTACCAGACAGAAGAACATTCTTGGAATTTAGTACTCAACATTTCAGATTGTACCAGTTTGACTGATTGTTTATGTATAGCACTAATCTTGACAATGCATTTCAAATCCAACTGAAAGAAGCAGAAGTGAAATAAGAATGTAGTTTTCTGAAAACAAATGTTTTCAGGTTCCCCAAGCACTTTGCACCATGTACGTGGAAGTGGCAACAGTAGGGAGTTAAATAGAAAAGAGCAATGACAGTTTAAAAATGTCAATAAAAATGCACTTTGTAGTAAGTTGAAGTACGAATCAATGGTGGATGGTATTAGGGAATTTATTTTTATTTCTAGAAATGTCAAGACATTAGTATAACTAAAGTTGTTCAGATGAGCTGACCAAAGAGTGAAATAAGAGGTTGGTTTACTTGTCCATTATTTATATACATTTTGACAGGTATATTAATACTTAATATCTTTTGTAAATTCATTTTCTTCTTCATCTGCATTTCCAGCTTCAAGGGGAAAATAGTGATGAACTGTTACTATATCAAACTAACTGTACTTAGTTCCTTGATAGCAGTACAGGACAAGCTGGTTGGTCATGCTGCTTATGGAAGTCTATGATAGGCAAATCTGTCCCTGCTGGACAGAGATGTGCTTTTGTTTTAGTAAAGTAACTTAAGTCTAAATTTATGATTGTAATGTCAATTAAAGTAATGCCTATTTTATATTAGAATTAAAAAGACAGAAGCACAGTCAATGGTACCACCTTATACTTTTGAAACAGGTGATAAAACAAAGTGTCATCTTCATATATGTACAGTATATCAAATTTGCAACTAGCATTGCTGTGCAGGTGTTACCCTTTTTCTGTACTGATTTCTAACAACTGTGTACATTTTTGAGAATGTCCTTGAAATGAACAATGCACTCCTGTTCATCATGTTGTTTCTTTAAAATGTCTGAAGTCAAGTGGTGCTGAGGTACAGCATGCAATATTGCTCAGGTGTCAAATGCTAATTGTAACCTACAGAGGACTGAGACAGTGAGACATAAAATATCATGCAGCACATTGACTAGAATGCTTTAATACAGTTCTAAAGCTTACAGTTTCCAGCTGTTGTTTAGATACGCTGTTCTTGTATTGGATTGCATTGTAATGTAATATGATGCTATTACTTTGTCTGTGGCTGGCCAAAAAAAAACAAACAAACAAAAAAAACAAGACATCGTAAAGGTATTCCTGTGATTGTGTTGCACTTCTTTATGTGCAGGAAGATGGATTTTCTGGTCCAGTCACAAATAAAAGAATTTCAAAAAGTATGAAAGGCACCTGTTTTTAGGTTAAGCACTGAAGCAGAGAAATGTCTGTAAACTTGCTTAATATTGGCGATTGGTGTGCAGAGCAGTTATCATTCTGACAACAATGTTCCTTTGCGTGTTTTGTGTACAACAGTTACACTTTTCCTGTAATAGAAGATCTTCATTTAAAGACCTGTTAACACTCCCATTGTCAATAACTCTGAACAATTGCCAGCTTGTTAAACAACTTTAACATCAATACTAATAAAAATATTCACTTGACAGGTCATTAGGCTCAGGTGCTGGAGTTTGTGAGAAAGGAGTAGGAACCAGAAAGTGCCAACATGAGGGCCATCTTTAAAAATGTACACATACAGACCTTCCAGTGGGTCCAGGTGGTGAGCGTGACTGGGGAAGGCTCACTGGTGTGGAGCTTCTTGCTCCCGGCTGTTTCTGCTCATTGTCTGGAGTTGTCCTCTCCTGTGGCGTTGTTTTGGTTAGACTCTCTTGAAGTGCCTCTACGCCATTTTCAACTGTAGAAGCGGTGCTGTTTTGTAATACGTCCAATTCCTCCTCGTCACCTTCTCCCGACACTCCCGAAGACGAGGGGCTAGACGTGTGTCTGTTTCCCAACTCCTCATGAGTTCTGCTGGGTGTGACAAAATCTGAACTTCTATTGTTCAAATTCATATCACTCAACGTTACACCCTTCAGCACCGCTTCACTCTCAATCACATCCGATGCCATAAGTTTCTGCGGTCGTCCCGGGACCACGGCGGGTCAGTGTGAAATAGCCCGACAATGAAACGTTTAAAGTGTCGCTTTAGTTAAATAAGTCAATGATGTAGTTGAATCTGATTTCTTTAGCAGTTTGTGGCTAACGTGCTAACTCCTGTCCGCTGAACAGCTAAAGTTAGCCGAGAGAACTGTTGGTGTTCACAGCTTGTTGTGTCAACTAACAGCATATCCTACCAACCAAACGATGTTAAATATCACACGGGATGCACAAATAGTCAGCTTTTCTAAATGCGTCACAGTGTGAAGTCCGGAGGCCAAATTTTGCGCTCGCTTTGCATAAGCAGCGGTTCGCAGTGATCCTACTTATCAGTTTCCTTCCTTCCTTCCTCCAAGTCAGAAAGCCCTCCTGCGAACGTAACAGACGTTTTAGCCACGCTAGCGTATAAGCTAATTTAGTCACACCAAAGCCAGTCTAATGTTGACCACTTAACGCCGGCAGTAATCCACAATATCATAACAGTTGTCAGCTACGACAAAGTGTTAGCAGAACCGTCCCATGAATCCACGTTAAGTATAAGGTCTATATCCTACTGATTTATCCAGCCAGGTCTTCCAGGAGCAATGTCAGCAATGTAACAGAAGACAGTTGTGAGCTAACAATGCTAACTGGCTAACTACTCTGGCATTCAGTTGTTACTTTTCCACTTGAAGGCAACCCAGCGTTCTGTGGGGTTGCCAGTTGTGTCATATTCAGGTTCGTATCCCAATTTTCCTTGTCCATCATAATCAAACACAAGGCCTACTAAATTAAAATACATTGTTATTTTGACAGTATGTTTTCACCAGATAAATAATACAGCCCCACCTTGAGACGCAAACTATTATTCTATATCTATATGTTATCCAAGTTATTCTGAAAATATATTTCCAAAAATCATTTTCAGTGACGTTCAACAAAACGTTCAAACGATCAAAATAAAAATATATACGCATTATATATAAAACACTCTCTCTCTTCGCTCTCTTGAAAATGAGCAAACCTGGCACCCCTGACAGTCTTGGTCCGTCAGGGGACAGTTGAGGTGTCCCCGATCAGGTTTTCACTGCCCTCTGCTGCTGACGAAAAGCAAACTAAATAATGATATTAGTAATGATAATCTGTAAAGATTTTTATACAGCATTTTTCCACATAATTATCAAGGCTTTTGACATTATCACTCTATATAAGTCGTAGTAGGCGTAAGTATTAGAGCGTAACTAAGTGCTTTTATTCAAGTAATTAAGTACAATTACTGTTAATTACTAAAGTAATTTTTGAATGTAGGAACTTTACTTGTAACAGATTTTTTTTTGCATTGTGGTATTGTTGTGTATAGGCTACTTAAGGACCCGAGTAAAATATCTGAGTACTTGGTCTATTTGTATTGCGATTAGTATTAGTGTTAGTAATCCTCTTAGTAGTCTTGTGTTTTGTCAACTTGCAAATTCAGTACGATTTTGCCTTTATGAACAACCTGTATTTATAAGATCCAAATGCATAGTGCCTGCCAAAATGAGAGCAGCACTCAGGAGTCCATGATGCATAGAGCATAATCAGTCCAGGACTAGTAGAAATGTCATACCCGCAGTGTATTGTTGCAGTACACATAAGTTGAAATAGGATCTGAAATGTATCATTTCATAACTGTGGACGTCTTTTTCTTTTGTAGATGGTTGTAGATAAATATGCAAACATATGTTGACAGTATTTAAAATATATTAGTTTTTTTTATTGTTTATTGTTTCATTACATTCAATATTATATGTGGTTAAATATATGTGTCTCTATTAACAGGACTTAGATCTGATTTACACTGATCCCTTCAGTGATCTTTACCACTAGGTGGAGGCAACGACTAACTTAATACAGCAGTCTGGAGGTCTTGCAATAAAAATAACTTAAATCCTTATGCAAAGCCCACTGAACCAAAGACTGAGATTTAATCAGGAGAATTTCGCAGTTTTTACAATTATCTCCTAATTACAAGAACAAGCTTTTAACTAATATTTCCAGATGAAAACATTATTCATCTGAGTTTAGAAATATCATTCTACTGTATTTTCTTAGACATAATTGCATGTCTTTTTTAATAGGTAAATTTTAAAATAAATATGATTGTAGCTTCAGGTGTAGCTTTATCTATAAATACTTCTAGGGAGAACCGATCATGTCAGTCTGTTAAGTTTAAAGAGCTTTCAACAACATTAACTTCCAAAATAAAGGGAGTCTACTGCAACAAATGCCTCAAATCTTATCTTTTGGGGATAATTAATTGTCATTTTACAATCAGACCTCATGGTAAAAAAAAAGAAAAAAGATCTGATATAATAATACTGCTGGTTAATGCCCTCCCTGTGTGCAGTGGATCATTCAGTGTAATTTCTAATTAACACATTGCTATTTACTCTGTTGGATCATTAGGCCTCATCACAAAAGGATAATCCAGTCAAATTGAGAGTTTATGCCTCCACCACGGTGCTGTTTGCTAATGAGTCGTGTTGCAATTATCTAACAAATTAAGACAAATGTTGCCTGTTTAGCCAAGATAAATCTGTTGAGCCAGGCTATGCATTAGCAGATGTAACACAGCTAGAGCAATTTATCCTAAATATTTCTATAAAATGAATAAGCATAACTGTAATGTAATCATGACTTTAGATTTTTTTTTAAATCCCTATCACTTTATTTTATATATTATTCATCTATATGTTTGGTGATGCAATGAAAATGAAAAACTTGATCAACAATTGTGATAAGGAGATTTTTAGCAAAATGACATGAGAATAAAGTATGGCCAAATATGCAAGAACAAATTAGCCTACTAGTCAAATATTTTAATGTAAAACACAGATCAAGTGCAATCAAGTAACTATTGTTGTTCTTCTAGATGTTGGTTTAAACAATAAAATCTAAAGTGGCATATTCCTGCTTCAGAAAGTAAAACATGAACTCCAGAACTGAATAAAGACGCAGCAGCAGACCCCTGCTTTCATGATGAAAGAGGGGATGAAGATTAGGATCAGACGTGGAAACGGTAACCTATTTGTGAAGCAGAGTCATTTGGAAGGTTCTCCAACCAATTTCCATAAGTGGGATAGCGGGAAGTATTTAGGCTACTCGAAGTATATCACTAATGAGAAAAGACAAAAAGGATTCATGTGCATGTTTTATGCAATCTCTTTCTGGGTGTAGATGAATAATTATTTATGATTGCAAAGCCTAAAAGGGAGGCGAGAAGATAGCAACTGCAAAGAGACTGGTAAAAAATTTAAGGAGGAAGTTAAATGAATATTTAAGGGAAGATGAAATATTTAATGGAAACAAATGAGCAAAACATTTAAAATGGCATGATAAATAGTAGTGAGTGCCATTAAAATGGCCCTCATAATTTGTGCTACTTGCTGCAGTAGCCACAAGGTCTCATTTGTACTGGTGTGAACTGAGGACTCCAACGATTGTTTTCAACATGCCAGCCACCGCATGAGGACACTGTGTCTGCAACCCGGGGCCGACCTCATAGCTGAGAAATATTAGACTTTGATTCAGTGTAGTTTGATGCCATGAGGCAGAAACAATTCATGTTTTATTGACATTCTTCAAGTTGAGGTTAGACTTGTGAAAAAAACACATAATGATATAAATTGTGAATATGCTTGCAGTTAATTTCTCAAGAGGCATTCTGGATTTATCACAACATCACAGTTTAAGTCTGACACTCTGATCTACAGTACAGTTAGTGAATTTTAGCCAAGAAGATCAAAAGAAATAATCTGGAGTATGTACCAGCACACATTCATTTGTTTTCCAAATGTGAAAATAATTAAATCAGCAAACAAATAATTATTCAAGTCAATGAGAACAATTATCTCAAAGACGCCTCTGAGACTTGATTGTGCATAGTGAATTGATTAATTATCCTGCTAAAGATAATTGAGTGGAGCTAGGTCTTTGACTGCTTCCTCTCGACATACTCTTGCTTCTGTTTTGATTTCAGGAAGAATATCATCTCCACTATCATTTAGAGTATGTGGTCATTGTGTTAAAAAAAACACTATGGCATAATGACATACTGTATTGAACTGTTTTGTTTTGTAATCATCTTCCTCTACAGTTACTCTGTATTATATCGTAAAGTATAATATTAAAATGTCCATGACTTGAAATCAAGTGCTACTCATCTCTTACTTAAACTTCATGATCCTTAGGTTTTATAATACATTCTAGTCTTCGTTGAATTGCCTATTAAATGTATTAAAAATGTATGAGCATTCTGCCTGTGCTCATCTGTCCAAGTTCAACTTTGTCAGTGTTGCTGTGTCACCCTTACTAACCTGTGGGCAGACTATTACTTACTTCTGAGCCAGACAGAGATCATTACCTCTGTGAATGATGGCGAGGCAGCCCGAGCCCAACAGCTTTATTTCCCAGTTCAACTCAGCGGACACAAGCCATCACATCCTGTTAACAATTCCATGGCTCCGCCATAAAGATAAGCTCTCTCAATCAGTTCTGTATGTCTCAATCTCCTCTGAAGGGCCATCAGTCATCACTAGCCGGGACCGGAGCCCCCATATTCACATGTGATTGACACCATTTAGAAGATTCAGTCAGAATCACTGGGCTGTTTATCTGTGCTATGGATCACTTTACTGTTCTCTGTTCATGAAATATTTATTTCCAATATAACTATATTAAATTTCAACCAATCAGTCTTTTCACCCTGAGCAAATATCGGCCCATTTCATGTAGAATCGTAACAAATGCTGAGATGACTTAAGCCAGAGGTTTTGACATTTTAATTAGAGTGAACATAAGAAGCCAATTGTCACTGTCAAACCACATGAAGGTCATTTCACTAGTTAAGGATCGACTTGCAATAACATTTAATTGTTACATCCTAATGATTCGTTTACATGTGAGATCAGGTTGATATTTTATGTATAAGCACACATTCTATTCAAGGCCTTTTATTCTATTAACCTGTCCTGTCTTTATTAGATCCTTTCTAAGATAATTCTCATATGGCTTAGCCTTTGATAAATATGCTTTTATATCTACCTAATTAATGCATTCCGCTGTGATTTTCTTCACTTGTCACCCACTCTTTAACCTCATAGCGAAGGAACAGACTTTTCCTACTCAAATTAAAGGTCTTGTGAGACACTGCACATGTGTGAGCTAATGATGTAGTGTGCTGTTCAACCTGATATCTTATCTTGAGGGCCTTGTTGAAATGTGTTGAATAGAAATGAACTGACCTCACTAAAATGGAATGTGGATATCTTCCAAGCAAACATATTTTACATTACTGTGTTCTTAGTTTATTATTCTGACTTTTTAAATATTTTATACAGGTGTGCCTGTGTTAATGAAAGAAACAACAATATTTGATTTAGGGTTTAATAGTGGTTGAAATAACTAAGTCATTGTTGCTGTATTGCTGTTGATCTTTCTTCATTTTACACTCTTTACATTTATTTGAATACAATTAAAAAAAATACTAACAACATTTAGATTAATGTGGGCACAGACCAACAAAGCAATGGCTGGTGTTGAGACAGCATTTCTGAAGGAACACAGGAGGATAGGCTCCCACTAGCTCTACATTTACTATTACCAGATTAATTACAGCAATTCAGCACATTTAAATTTACCACTCAGTTTTATCTTTGGATGCCAGCACAATTGCACTTTCTCGCCATGTGACCAGGGGATTGTTCAGGTATAATGGATGAGATAAGGTGGTGATCAGTGTAGCCATTTTCATAAATAAAGCTGCTTAAAAAGAGAAAGACCAGTGTTTTCTTAATTTATTATGTTACAGTATGTTGCATAAAATCTATAACATTATATCTAGAAACACACCAAGTCATTATTTGCACTGGGGCTATTGTAGCAACTCCAGTGTTGTTTGGTTTAGCCAGCTGGCACCTGTTACTGGGAAGATGGCTTTAAAAAGTGACTGTAGGATTTGTTATTTGTTTCTGTGGTAACAAGGCTCACGATGGTTGGTGCTAAAGCAGAGTCAAAGAGTAAACAAGTCCCCTCACAACTGTCCAAAGAGACACTTATCATAACAGTTTGTTTATTTATTGAGATCAAATAAAGCTGTTCAGATCTGAAACAGGATTTTTTTCTCACTAAATTTTATTCCTTTAATATATTATAACAAGCGCAACTTTTACAGTATGAATTTTCATTAAGTGAGGTTGTGTTAATAAGGTTTAAGGTTAAAGTTGGTTAAGGTAGTGATAATATTTGGGTCATGTTAGTGTTTAGTGTCAAACAGCGTCTGCCTAATTAAGTATGTTAGATGTGTGTAGTAAAAATGTAGCCTACATAAAAATACTACAACATGAGGTTCACTGAGGACACTTACCTTAAAGACCGGCACACTTATAACTCAGTAAAGAGTGAGCATATTATTTAGACACAATAGAATTCTGACTCTGCCATCAAACAACCTTTAGCACATCCAATGTCAAAATGCCAAAACATCTTTCAAAATCAAAGCCTGATCAGCCCCTCAGCCAACACAAAAGTCTTTGAAGCACCCTCTCAATTTAGTGTGTCAGAAAAGCCTACTGGTAACTGTCAGCGCACACGTCTTACATCCAGTGAGTGATGAGAAAAAGCAAAACTTATAATTACTCTTTCTGTCACTTTTTTATGATAAATGTTTAAGTTACCATCCACACAAAACAATAAATATTGTGCAGAAAAGCTGCTATTTTCCCACTTTGGCTTCAAGCCCTCTAAAGAATTTATTCTCCATTATAGCCAAACAGTGTAACTACAAAAATACTTTTCCTTGTCTTTTAAAAAGATGAAATATTTTCTCTGCTGTGTAATTCTCCTCTCTGTATTTCGAGAGATACTGACCTAAAAAGGTTGATCAAAGACTGTTGGAACTCTACAGCCTGCAGCAACCAATAAATTGGTCCATTCGATGTTTTGCACTGACAAATTATTCTCCAGAGTACTAACATTCTTGGTAGCAACTCAATTAGCAAGAGACAGATGTAGCAAGAATTCACATTTATGTTTCATAGGCATTTCAATATTTTATTATTTCAGTGCATGTTAGCATGGACCCTTTTATGTCATAGAAATGACAACTATTTGCTAATTCTCACATAAAGTGATAGTTGTTTCGGTGCATATTGCAGATATGTGGGGAAACTACACTGTACAAATCCCGTTAGGTTTTTACACAGTGCTGGAATGGCCTTGAGCATCTGTATTCTTTAATGCGACTGTTAAAAGCCAATATTTCTTATCATTGCTAAAGGGAGACTGATCCCACTCACTGTCAATGTAAAGAGAAATGTCGACAAAGGAAAGTGGAAAAATCATACCTAGGAGAAAAATTACTTATTAATGTAACCTGTGTGAAGTTTATATATTTAAACTTTATGAGAGAGTTCAGTTCATGATTGTTATCTGGTTAATAACTGACACACAGCAAGAGAAACAAAGCAATTGTTATGCTGTTAGTAAAGAATGACTTTATTCGTTTTAGAAAATCACATCATAGCAGTGATGAAAGTGCTCATTCATTAACTGTCTGTCAAAACTGTAAACACCATACATTCACAGCTGTCCTAAGGGAAAAAGAGAACACAGATTTGCCATCTACCTGGTTTTCATTGCACAAGGGAATATAGAGTCATTAATATGCGTGGTACCCTCTTGTCTATGTTTGAGCATTTGATATTAACCCTCAGAAACATCGGTGACCTTTTGCATGAAACCATATGGTTAACAGTGAGTGATCTCTCTGGTGTTCAAGCATCATTTACCGCAGAAAGGCATGAAAACATAAGGTTTTACAGCAGAACAATGTGAATGAAGACAAGGAAAAGCATGAAAGAATTCAGTTTAGTTTGTAAAAAATGTACATTTAAATGTAAACATTCTGATTTAGACCACCCCATGTTTGTGCAAAAGGTTTGCAGAATAATTATTACTGTACTGTACTGTAGATCTTGTACATAGTGGGCATTACTTCTTTTTGTATTGTGTATATGTATTTGGGGATTACAAAACAACAAGAACATAAATATATGATTATACTCATGTTTTCAACATCAAACCTTAGGGATTACTACCATGTCATGTCATAGAAACTGAATCCTATGTGGTACAATGTACTGCTAACACATCTCTACAGATACAAATAACACCAGCCTTTTTCTAAACATGCTGAGCCTTTGCATGTGGCAGCAGTGACAAAAAACATGGTGCTCCTTCTGTTATGCAAATATGAAATGGATCCAGAGTACAATAACAGTTTTATAGTCTCACTGTACATTTGCTGAGAACATCTGAGAATACCAGACTGCATAATTAACTGCCAATGAAATGTTCCCTCGAGTCAGTCTTCTGCTTTATTAACAAAGTATGCTGTTATTTTTAATTGGCCATTTCATTGTAAACCAAATTAGATAAAATAACGTGGGACACACTGCTGAAGAATATTATATTGTCTTCTTTACCATATAAACGGCCATGAGAAATTATAATATATTTTCTCATCAAACATTAAGGATATGATGTAAAATATATATTATTGGTTGGATTTAAAGTGAGAAAGTGCTGTGGGGCATAACGGTAGGGGCAGATTTTACATATACTTTATATATACGTTAGTACAAGGTGTAAGCATTACATCGTGAAGATGTAGTTGTGACATGTTTATATAGCTTTGTATATATTTCATATCTATATACTGCATACATATGTTTAGTATTATATACATTTTAGTATTATCAGTGAAAATTCAATAGGATTTTAAATGGAATGCAGTTTCTTGTTGACATTAAATATAGATAATTTAAAATCAATCCATAATTTATTGTTTTTATAACCTATGTCTTTGTATTTATTCACATAAATTCAATCATTTCTGTATAGAGGAGCTACATACAGTAGTGAAATGACATTAATTAGTGTTTTTATCACTAACTATTTGGTTGTCCGTTCAGTTTCACAAAGATGCAAGCGCAGAATTGGAAACTATAGTGGTCCTGTTCTACTTCTACATCTCTTTTATGCTTGTAGCTTTGTACAACTAGTAAAGATGGAGAATGGCACTCAAAACATGTTCTAGTGCTACAGCTGTTGCAGAAACATACTGCAGCGCACATCACAGTTCGAGGCGGAGTTTAAACTGTTTTGTAATTTAGAGCAAAGTAACAGTTAGAAAACTGAAAACAGAAGGCACCATTTGTGGCACCACATAAATTTTTCTTGTAGCATAGCTGAAAGAAGGTAACCAGAGGGTTGACGAACACTTGTGAAGACATCAAACAGTTCTGCCTCCTACTGAAGAAATACTAGAGATCTTTTTGGTAAGTGAGCCTGTTTCTTTGCTGGCAGAGATTTCAGAGTTGGTGTTGCACTTAGCAGCAGGGAAGCACCAGTGGAGAACTACCTGGATAGCTTTCCCCACCACAGACCTCTCCCAGAATGGATCATTAGCATTATGCCAAAGATGGATGGCAACTTTCTGCACGACTTGCTGGCCGCCAGTGTAAGAGCAGGGCGCAGTCACTCCTCTGGTCCCTTGGCCTGCCTGCTGACCTGCTCTTGGGTCTTAGTTAACATTCAGGGGGCCCTGACCTGAAAAGCAGGCTTGGCAGCAGAACCAAGGTCCCATCGTCCCCAAAGAAATTAGAGATGGTAATCTTTCAGGAAAATCTAGCTAACCTCCCCAGACCATGTAAATGTAATAGATGCTGCTGATTGCCCTGCTTCTGTTTTGCAGCCCCTCTGTGTCTTGCTGTCACCGGCCATGGCAAGTTATGTCCAATTTGTGTGTATTTGACAGCTCAAAAGTGACAAATGATGGCTAGGGCTAAAAGAAGGTTACATTTAAACACAGCACAGGTCAATGGGGTAGATGGTTGCATGCTAAATCACTGTCAGGGAAACGAATGATGCAACATTATAAGGCAACAGAACACAGTAAAAGATAAAGTGCAGGATGTCATACTGATACTATAATCAACCAATGTCTGCTTCAACTGCACATTCATCTTTATTTTGCATAGACATTCACATATTCTAGTTATTGCTGAAAGGAAACACTGTAGAATTTCATACAAATGGCCATTTATGTAGCTGTATATCAGGCATTGTGGTTCGTAGATGCATTGTTATAGTGATGCCAGAAAATATGACCATTTAAAGCCCTGTAATACTTATGACGCTATTCCACTCTGACTATAATTAAAACACAAAATGCACTTTGTTACACATTGGAAACAAATATTTATTTTGCCGTGTCTAAGATCTGTTACACCTGCTGTAGCGATTTCAAAAACACACAGGAAGTCTGAATAACAAACACTGAAAGAGCCTGGGAACTGAGCATGAGTTGTGGCATCTTGTCAAGTCTTTAAGTAATTCTTACAAGAACAAACACCCTTAGGCTCACTTGCTTCATTGCTTAAGTCAAAACAGAGAGTATATAAAGCCACTAGACTGCCAAGAAATCCAGATAAGTAGTGCCCATTTCTTTAATAAAAAAAGCTGACGTTATTAAATGGTCATCACTGTAATAAGTTATTGCGCTGCTGCATGGTGCTAACTCAATATTAATCTGGTTATGTTAACATCAATACACAAAAGCATAATTGTGTAATTGTCATCTAGACATTTCTTTTGTTTATATTACACACCAAAATATCAGTGCAGTATAGATTTTTTTATTCCAAGGAAAACACAGTGTGGATGCTAATAATAGTCATTAGTCCAACCTAACTCCATGTAGCTGGAGGTTATGTGGACATGGAGTGTCCAGGAAGCTCAAGGACGGCTCACACTCCCAGATTAAACAACATTCACTCTCTGTCAAATGGGTAGCTCCCAAAACTGCCAAGCTAGAGGAAAATGAGCCCCCACATGACCCTCGCTGTGGATGACAGGATAAAACACAAGACAGTTGTGCCTGAAGGAGACCCGGGATAACGAAATAATCTTTAATCTCTGTCCCTTCAAGGCACTTTCAACACCTGTTATTCTTGATGGCATTGTGAGGGAGGGCAGCTCACAGATTCATTTTAAGCCTGGTAATTATTACACTAATTATTCACTTTGGTGTGGGGTGATTACCAGTCCTCATTCAGGTGAATAGACGTCCGCTTGCATGCCAGCTGAGGACATAGCTGCTCTGTGGAACAGTTGTTCCACTCCTTTTTCCCTTGCAGATATTTGACCTCTTGTCATGTTTGCAATCTGTACTTTGGGGGGGAGGGAGAAAAACAGCCAGAAACTTTTAATTGCTCGACAGAAACAGTAGTGAAAGGCACAGGTTTGGCCATCTGTTCAGACCACACCATCACTTTAGCATAGAAACGTCCTATTTAAACAGGTTGCATGGTTTCCACTGTCTGGTGTGATGGATCTATTGGGACGGGCATTTCCCATAGCAGAATAGTTGCTATGATGTCCCTCGTAACAAGAAGACATTATTTTTCTTAATTTAATGAGCATCCTTAGTATATTTTTGTCTTTGCCATTAATAATTAATGAATCAAGATATATTCTTTTCATTTAACAGGATGCATTTATAATCAAAGCTTGGGGCTCTAAAAGCCTTTAAGACAAATATTTCTGCTCTTTGACAAGATTTAATTCAATTAGTAGAAATACAACATCAAATACTATGCCTCCATTACCAGATCTTTCATGTTAAAAATGAATATCATGAATATTGCATTTGTGGTCATATGAAAACAATTATTCTCTGATGCTGTGAAAAAAAAATCCATACTCAATTGCCCTTTATTGCACATGTGCTGGTGAGTTTTAGCTTTTAATGACTGTAATCACAATATTGTCTTTGCCTTAATGAGAAATAGCACAGAACTCATTTAAGTGTGCAGCAAAATCACCAGTCTACATTGACAGAATGTTGCTCTTTGTCCTGTGAAATAGTTTGTGTCAAAATCTTCTTTTTAATCACAATAACCTCAGACTCTGGCATTTGGTGCAAAGTATAAATAAAGTTGAGATATTCTTTATTTTTGTTATTGTGAACAAAATATCAAAATCATTTGTTGTCTCTATACGCCTTTTCACTTCCTTGCACTTATCTGTGGCCCGTAGCCTCGAGTCTATTCATTTCAGATTTAAATGTCAGGAATATTGACTAGTTTGTGTTGAGTGGTCTCAAAATATGCTACAGACCCCATGTCCACCGTAATAAATAAAACAGAATCTAAGGTGTTAGGATAGGATTTGGGAAGCATTTGCAGTATTTAGCATTCTCACTCTCATGGTTTTCCTTGTTGAAATACTGTAATAACTCACTTTGTTCATATCAAATTATCAATTGATTAAATCCATGGGTTGTTAATATAAAGCAGTTTGTATAGTTAAAATGTGAGATAAAAAAAGATGTGAATCAATTAATATTTATCCAGATGACTTTGCATCAAAAACTCAATAAATGCACCCAAATGATACAGTCATCAAAATACTGTGAATGATACTTTTGTTGATACTAACCATATATCAACATAACAAAGCCACAAATGTTCAGGTATCATTCACCCACCGATTGCTAACCTTGAATAAACTCAAATAGAAAAAAAGTCTTTGCAGAAGTTAGAAATGCCAGTTAAAAAAGCAATTCTTTGCCAGGCCTCCTAAAGGTCGGCTTCACTGTCTCTGGAAGCACCGCTGAAATATAAATGCTCTGTAACACTGTGTCTGCTGATTGCTCTACTCTCTAGGCAATGTCAATTTTGTGGAAGTACTTGCAGATTAAGTCGGCAGGACGTCAAGGGCCCTTGTAGAAGCTGCTATCTTGTCTTAGCGAAGGGTCCGAAAGCCCTTGTCTATTACAGGAGACACCCCAAGGACAGATGTTTTAGGCTTAGGGGGGAGATGGAGAATAATAGCACATTAGATTCCTAATGTCTCTTGGATGCAGGACTCATGGGACACTGAACTCCTGGGTAATCCAAATTCATCTTTCTCTCTGTCTCTCTCCTTCATTTCCTCCTTTCTTTCTTTTCTTTCTTCACTCTAGCCAGAGTTGGGTCCTCTCCGCCTCTTGAGGTGCTGAATCTTAGCCTGAAGCTACATGCTACACAGTCCATTCATCAAATGCATGACCCTCTCCAGTGAGGGACAGGATGCTATGGACTAATGAACTCAGTATGAATGTATGTGTGTCATATCTCTGTACACAGGGGAGGGAATCTTTACTTATTAGCCTACAGGCCGTCATTACACATAAAACATACCTTCATCATGTTTTAACAAAAAGACAAGCATCCTGTCTGTCCGGTGTACTTGTATTGCCATTGTCCTTGTCTTGGATATGAAATGATTTAACTAAACAACACTGAAAGGCTGAATGTCATTGTGACATATCAGGAATGATACTCAATAGCCAATATGCATGTGAGACAGATATGTGTCTTTGTTTAAGTGTTAAAAATTACCTGCAGGGACAGGGGTTTTGTCATTTAATCTTTTACTAACTTTTTAACGACAAGCCCTTTTTGCCTGGTAAATACAGCTCTGGAAAAAAATAAGAGACCACAATCAGGACACAAATTCCACCAAATACTGATTTCTGAACACTTCCTAAGTTAAAACATTAGTAATGTGTTGTGTAAATGAAAAAAAAAATGAATATGAACTTGTTTTATTTTGGTTTTTTGCATTATTTGAGCTCTGAAAACACTGGACCTTTTCTGGTATTTTGACCATTTTTCATTTTCTGCAAATAAATGTTCTAAATGACAATATTT
>JAUBNQ010000025.1:14061291-14092715 GCA_032353495.1 Ctenopoma kingsleyae | reverse complement strand
GACTGAATAAGCTGGATGTCAGAAGATGTTTAGCAGTGGGTCATTATCCGCGGTGCTTGAGATAGGTCGACTGGGCCACTTCCTTTTGGACAAAACCTTTTCAGCCGAACATTAATGGGAAATGGCAGGTGTTAAAAGCTACTCTGCATGAAAAAATAACGAAACTGCAAGCTGGAAGTTTTAGACTAGACATTTGACATTTTGAAAAAAGTGACTTATACTTTTTCTATAATAACGTGCACCTCCTGTAATATTAAGTATTAAATTATAGCACATCACACATTAGTAGGAACAGTCTGTTTCACCTCGTTGATTTTTTTCAGTTCATTCTTGGTTTTATACTGTTAAACACTTCTTATAAAGCACAGAGGACGCTCTTCCTCAGCCTACTCCTGGTCTCTGGGTGAAAATAGCTCGGTGTCCCCCGCAATGCGATTCTTTTCGTAATCCGTCAGACTGGTGATGGGGTGCATTGTGGATTTATGGGGGGAAATTAGCATAAATTATGAGCAAATCTGTGTGTGAGTGTGTGTGGTCCCTGGCATTGCAAACCCTCCAAGCGGAAAGGTGGCCCTGGCCAAAAGCTTGAATAGCAATAGCTCAAAATAGGCTTCCCATTTGGTTTTCACATTCATATAATTGACTTATGGATATTTTATACAGTTTTCACCACACCATCCTCGAGGGTTTATTTGCATTTCTGAAGTACTTTTGAATCTCCTTTACATAAACACAATGGACCTGATTGCCTCATGAAGTTTCAGTTTGAACAGCATTGTTTGCATTGTGTTGATGTTTTCATATCGTCTACTTCCTGTGCTCAGCTCTGGGCGAAATTAGCTGAGAAAAAACTAATAGTTGGCTCATCAACAGACTTGCTCATGGCAAATTATTTAGTATGGCGTGTGCATTTCACAAACAAAATTACAGAGTAACAAGAACATGTATTTTCTCAGCATTTTATATAATATAATCAGCTGACACTGTCATTCAAATCCACGTCACAAAACAAATGTATGGCAAAACATTTTTGAACACTACTCATCATGCACACAACTGCACAAACACTTTTTTTTTTAATAAATTCATATTTATATCAAATACAGTACACACCTACTTCAACAGCAACACCGATTGATAAAGGTAATTTTATACTGACAATTAATGATAATAAATAATGAATTAAAATACGCCAAATTACTTCCCACTCGAAATCCATATATACTCTTGATGCGTAACTGTAAAGTCCGCTGAAGAAGTATTAGCGCATACCTTCACACACTGAGTGCCATCGCAGTTCAATTCCGGTTGCCGAGCCTTTTCACCCCATTTTCTGTCTTCAAATGGAAATGATTTCCATTGGCCCAAGGTGTCCATGTAAATAGGTGTAAATGAAACCAGATTATGCCTTCCTCCCAGCCCCCTCCTCCCATGGCAATTGTCATGTGATAGCAAAGAGGTGGCACATTAATGGAGCGCCTCTACAGGGGTCTTTTCTGCTCATGTCACTACATAAAACTATCAGATGGTTAGAGGAAGGCCATGGAGGCATCCACTTAGCTCGTCTGATCGAGGACGCCAAATGAAGTCTATTCAGCTTTGCTAGCGGGACAAGCTGACTTACTTTGCGAGAAAGACTTACAGCAACCGTCACTCCATAAATGTGCACCGTCCGCCCGCCTGCAAACTGCAGAGGCGCGCAACCTGGCTGTTTTACGCACCACGCGACTTCAGCATTGTCTGCACCGAAACTTTCCTCATCGGTTGTTTTCATGAAGAGCTGCAAGCGTTCGCCAAGGGATTAAAGGAAACTACTTTTAATAGCTTTTTCTGAAAATATCGAGGATGCCTCGTCCAGGGAGAAACACGTACAGCGACCAGAAGCCACCTTACTCCTACATCTCCCTCACTGCCATGGCGATCCAAAGCTGCCCAGAGAAGATGCTGCCGCTCAGTGAAATATACAAGTTCATCATGGATAGATTCCCTTATTATAGAGAAAACACTCAGCGGTGGCAGAACTCTCTACGACACAACCTGTCTTTCAACGACTGTTTTATCAAAATTCCCCGGCGCCCAGATCAGCCAGGTAAGGGCAGTTTCTGGGCTCTACATCCCAGCTGCGGGGACATGTTTGAGAATGGAAGTTTCTTGAGACGCCGCAAAAGGTTCAAAGTATTGACATCGTCTGATCATTTGGCCCCCAGTAAGCAGTCGGATGCTGCCCATTACCTCCAACAGCAAGCCAAACTGAGACTGAGCGCCCTGGCAGCTACTGGCACACACCTTCCCCAAATGTCAACTTATAACCTCGGAGTGTCTCAGACATCAACTTTTAAACATCCGTTTGCCATCGAGAACATCATCGCCAGAGAGTACAAGGTCCCGGGGAGTCTGGCGTTCTCCACCATGCAGTCCATGTCTGCCGGGTACCCGCTCCACAACCAGCTGACGACAGCCTGGCCCCACATGTACAACACCAGCGTGATTGACACGGCGGCCCCAATCTCCATGGCAAGCAGCGACTACAGTGCCTATGGCGTGCCCATCAAGTCCCTGTGTCACGGGGGACAGTCGTTACCGGCTATTCCTGTGCCAATCAAGCCCACCCCGACCTCCATGCCCGGTTTCTCGGCGCTACCCCCACACATCCCCGCCTTTCTATCAAACTCTCCGCAGTCTCTGAGCCCGACGTCCCCACAGACAGCGACGAGCCAAAGCAGCCCTGCAACCCCGAGCGAGACTCTGACGAGTCCCTCTACGCTGCAGTCTGTGGCTGTGCACTGACCAGTTGAACTTTTCAGTAAACGAACTAACTGCTGGCTGGCTCCCAGGCCCCTTTACCAAACCCAAAGTTTATATTTTCTGTCGTCGGAAACTATCAAGGCGAGTTGCAGTTGCATATCGATTTATATGTGTATGTGTTGAATGTGTCGCTTTAAAATTGTGTCATAGAAGTGCAGCACAGAATCGCACAGCGAAGTATTGCTCTTGAAAAATATAAATTATTTGATAGTTCTATTTTCCAGTTTATTGTGAAATGTGCGTGTTGAAAGAGGAGCCACTGAAGGGATTCTGGTTTGTTTGGATGCCATCAGTCCTGATGTAAGTGCTTGCAAATCCCGTGGAGGTTTTTCAGTTTTATCAAATAGCAAAACTTTTGCACCGTTTCTGTGTGACCACTGTAATGTCAATGAAACTGCGAGACAATATGGCTCAGTGTTTTTGTTTGCTTTTAATATTGGAATGATGGATAAGGGTATACCAAATAGGAATAGGATTTAGATTTGTTCTTGCCATCCCTGTAAAAAAAAAATAAAGCAAAATGAGTTATGAAATCTTTTCAAAATTGAAGAGTAGTATTGTGAGACGTCCTCGAAATGCAAGATGTGAATATTGCCAATAACTGATACTGAAATGTTGTAAAATGCACTTTTTAGTTTTATGTTTTAGATATCTATTTTCCAGAAAATGTTCTGTGAAGCATTTAATTTAAAAGGCTGTGGTGACCATGTGTATCAGATGCTGTAAATTTGTACTTTTTCTTTTTTTAGCTAAAGCATGCATTCTAAAAATTTGTGTTGTTGCTGTAATTGTTGTTGTTTTTGTTTGTTTCTTTTTTTTGCAAGCATGCGTGCTTTCGAAAAGTGTGCAAACAGTCTGCAGTGAATTGCAAGAAAAATATGGTCATCGAAATATTTTCTCATTAAAAGTGAAGTAAACAATCAACAATGTTTCTGAAGGTTTAATCTAAAAACGAATTATTGTTTATTTTATTTCGTATTATAATTATTATTATTATTATAAATAATAATATAATCTATGGTAACATAATTATTCAGTTAGCAGGAAATGTTTTTAAATCGTATGTGGCTCTTGATTTTTCATATAATAACAATATTATTATTATTAATAATATTATATTTTTATGCGGGCCTGTGTGATTTCAGTGTGAGAGTCTCAGAGATGCAGTGGGGAGAGAAATGAATCGTGCAGTCGATTAGGATGCATGGAGTTGCGATGCCATGGTCACAGCGCAGACAACTGGGCTCATTCATCAAGCTGCAGGCTAAACACAATTAAGCAAGACAAAAAACATTTTGAAAAGCTGCACAAATTGTCTCAATTAATATTGTTACAATTTTCGACTTTAAATGTCACAGGGGGGAATTAAATAACTGTCATTTAGATTTTTTTTTGTATAAACAAGTGATTAGTACATGTTACTGTTTCGACTCTATTTTCTCCTTTTCGGGGGGCACTTTATTCAACAGGTTTATAAATGCAGAGGTAGAAATATTTAAATACATTTGAACATTTTCTTATTTGTTTTTAGAGGCGTGAATACAAATCTGCCTCCTCTATTGAAAGCAACAGCCTATTTCGGGGTATTAAACAAATACATTAGAATTCCGTCACTTTATGCAATGGAGTAGATCAAATAAAGGGTCTCGGGCCACTTCATTCTCCCTCATTCAGTTCAATTGAAAGTGCAAAGAATAGCAAACTTAGACTGGGCCACCAATGTAGATTTAGCCTTTTTTTCAGCAAGACAAAAAGACTGATTTTTCACAAACACATTGCTGACTGGGGAACTAGGAAACGAGCTGCGAGACCCTTTTGGAATTTAAATCCACCCCTCCCCCACGGACTGTTTGTACAACAGTGTTAGTTTTTTCTCCCCATTTGTTGTGTGTGTGTTTGTGTGTGTGTGTAACGGTAATTCTGACTCCGGATGATTACAGGTATTGAAAATGCAACGCCAGAATACAAGCTTTAATTTACAAGTTCTTTATTTTTCTGTCTGATCGTGACAGTTACGTTAAAACCACACAATCAGACATACGGAACTTTTTTGTTAACACCTGTGTCACACAGATAAAAAAAAAAAAAGAAAGAAACAACATATCCTAACAATAAATATTTACTACACCTGCATTTTCCTATTTATTTGGATGTCACATTACTTTGTCTTATAGCCTGTTTATTGCACTTTTGTAAGTAATATGTAAATAAGAAGTCGTTGATTGTAAATTCTTCACCCAATGTGACATGTAAAAAAATAAATAAATAATTTGACGCTTTTTGTGATATGTGGAAACTTTACACTCAGATGTCATAATTTAAAAAGCATCGTCCTGTTTTATAAGTTCTGAGGACCAGCAACATAAATTACTGAAATGATGCACATCAATGGTAAAAATTCAGCTTAGGAAAAAAAAATGAGTGCGTTGTTTAACTGGCACCTCTTTACAATTAATTTCAGCTTTCCTTGAATAAATGAGTAAATGGATTTAAACCTATGTAAAGCCATTTGCAAAAAAAAAACTGTTACTGTAACACAAAGGATGACAATGTTCTCTTGATCAAACTCTTTAACAAGAATTTCTTCTTACATTACCAATATTTGCATCTGCAAATGTGATTTCATTCCTGTTCATTTTCGCAGGCTCCTCACACATATTGCAAATAAAACCTGTTCGTATTTCTGTATTGTGCAGGTTATATTTTCTACAGTTATGTAGCATCAGTATGAACTCAGTTGTCTAATCAAAGTCTGCATTGTCCTTGTTCTACCAACTATGTTCCACTTAGACAAAGAAGAAGGTCATCTGAGGCATGGGATGAAATATAGACCACATGCAAAACCCCAATGTTGTAGTTTAATTAAAATAATTCATTAAAGTGGAGGCCCAAGGTAATTAGCATGTATAATTTATGATTTGCTTAATGCATGCAGGCAGTGGCCTCCGCAATAAACTCAACTTAACCTCAAGTAGGGAACTGATAGGAACAGGGTGCTGTTATTTACTGTGTGTTTATTGTTTGGATATTTGTCAAGAGGAAGCGAGTGTTTCATAAAACCCTGGCCGTTGTCTGGCTTCCACTGCACAAAACACCTTATTTGTTTATGCATTTATCTTGTGGATTTATACTCACTCTGCTGTCAGATTTGTTATGAAGAAAAGCGGTTGGGACTTGCGCTCACTTTGTTTTTTTTATTAGTGTAAATATATATATATATATATATTCAGAGTTATCTTGCTGGTCAGTTGTGTTGAAAATAGTTTACGCTGGCTCTTTGAGCTGACAGAATGAGGACATATAAGGGAGCTCATCCTCTCTCCCCACAGCACGCTGTCAGCGCTGACTTTTAGAAGAAGCAAGATAATCACTGATAGACAAAAGTTACATTAATTATGCTCTGCAAATGTGTCAATCCTTGACAAGCTCTTGACATTTTGAAACATGGCTAGTGGCTATATTTTATTATTTCTTGCAAGTACATGTAGTTTTTTAAAATAAAAACAACAAACTAAAACAAATATTTTCAGACGGAGCTGTGGACCATGGTAAACAGGTTTATTTTAGTAGTAAATAGAGCAACATGGCGCTCTCCTGATGAGTGGGAAAGAAGCAACTGACTTACTATAAATATAAATTTGAGAATTTGTGGCCACTTAGCAATTTCAATATACAAACTTTGTTCTTAATAAACCTTCCTATATCTTAGACTTTATCAAAGATCATATTTTCTATGTTGCAATTATACAGCGTGGGGAGAATATTCTACAAGTGAAAGTCGTGTCTATATGGTTAAATGATCAGTCATCATGTGTGACTCGCAGGCTAAATACATTACATGGCTGTGTCAGAGGGCAAAGGGCAGGTATAGTGGGCAGCTGGAGGGAGAGGCAGGGGAATGCAGTAGCATTCAATGCTAGCTCAGCCAAACACCCATGTGTGCATGAAATTAGAGTGTCAACATCTGATTCATGCTGCTTGGTGGTGACTGTGAAACAAATTATGGCAGCGGGTGGCAGCGGCAAAATTCCACTGAGCGGCAGCACGTAGTGGTTACATGGAAGGCACAGCAGTCAGAGACTCATTTTTATAAACTTTGATTTAGTTTTTCTATGTGATACATTTAAAGGTTCTCAGGCCTACAACTCATCAAAATATAAGTAAAATATATTTTTTTAAAACTGTGTCTTTTTAAGCTTTCAAATGGAAGCAGGTGTTGTAAAGGAGATCTAATGGTTTTAGGAAATGGGGTGATAATGGTGATCTTGTTATTCAAGATAAGGATGCATATTGTGGCAGACAAGGTGTGAGGTACAAATGAATGAGTTCCCATTTCATACTATCAGCAGAAAGACATTTTATCTTTAGAGTCTTATGTCCAGGAAACACTGAAAGATGTTAATTTAGAAAGAAAATTGAGTGGAAAATACTGCTCTTCATGATGTTTCTCCCTTTTTTCCTCTTCCTTTATTATTCTTATGGAATTCTTCCCACTTATGAGTATCATATGTTAGTTATACATATGATATCCTTTCAGGACACCAGTGTCACAGTGTCGCTAACATATTTCCATCAATTTTACATGTTACAATATATATATGGGTCTCTTGTTATTGGCTTTGGAGTGTGTGCTGGACATGTTGAGACAAGGTGAGACAGACATCCAACAGAAAACTGTTCATCAAATTTCAGGCTCCAGCCTTGTCAGCCTCTACCTCCAGCCATTACAATCAACACTTCACATGTACTTCTTAATTTTGTCATCAAAGTGGGTTTAACAAGTGGTTGAAATCAATGTTCAAATTAACAATAGTAAAAATGTCGAATTTTATCACTTGAATTGCATATAGCGTAAGTTTATATTATTATTCTCCAATGTTAAATTTTGCATTCCTGTGAAAGGTGTGTTCTGAGAGCCAAAAGTTTCTGCTCTGTCCCAGCTTGTCGAGTCTAGTGAATCTGTTGCACTTGCAGCATTTTGGATAATTATATTATTATTTATTTCAAAGAAGTCCTGCAGCTAGAGTTTGACCAAATGCTTGTTCATACAGAACCTGAGTGTGGGAATCCAGCCCAGTGCTCATACAAACAAGCTTCTTTAATGAAGGTACTTAACAAATTTGACACTACAGTGTTTTTGGTTCTCGAGTGCTTTAGCTCATAGGTGTTAGAACTATGACAGATTCTGTGGATTTTAGCAGCCTGCTATTTCCCCTTTTAAATGTGGCACGAAAAGCTAATTTATCACCTTTTCTTGGGATCTTATACCATACCCTCTCCAGCCATAAACTAACACTTACATATGACTTCAAAGGTGCACTAGGTAGCAGAGGTGAGAAAAGGGCCTACATCCACTCGGGGCCAGTTCCTTCAAGAGATGAGATTGAGCTGATTAGCAGGAGTGTGCAGCCGGGCCCCGTGAGGCAGCAGCTGGAGGAGTACTCCCCACGGGAGTAGGGAGAGGTGTGAGTTTTGACAGCTCCCTTCTCTCCCCTCTGGATACTGCAGGGTCAGGTCAGCCTCAGCGGGTCCAGGCTCTATGCTGGATAGGAAGTCAGCAGTAATTGCCATTCAGCTAGTGGGACAGAAACAGAGGCAACAATAATCAGCGAAGAACACACAGCCCATTTCCTCTTTTGTCTGAATGTGTTTGAGGAAGGATACTACCTCCTCTTCAACAGAGCAAAGCTGCGATAAAGTTCTCACAACCTTGCAGGAGTTGCTGAGGAGAATGTTTCATTATGGTGGAACTGCGCACTTGGAGCCTTTTCCTATCCCACAGAAGACCCAGATGGCTGCTTGTTATTGCATAACAAGGCTGCATTGTTTTGTTAATGTAACTTCATCTGTCTTTGATGTAATCTCATGTTGTCATGGCCAGTGTGAAAATCCCTATTAAGTGCATGATCCTGCACTATGCTCATTGTGATTGTGATAATCTTCCGCTTTGAAATTCCACTTTGTTCCTTTGTTTCTTTGTTAGCAAACACAATGTGAGGTTAATTAGCAGCCACTGGTAACCTCTGCGTTCCTGGATACTTCATCACAGCTAAGTGTACTCTTCAGTGGGAAACGTGGCCACTGACACTAACAAGACCAAATACAAGGCCTTGAGCCAATTGAAAGTAAGCAGAATACAAGCACAGCAGCAACTTAATCCCTTTCAGACGAACACACAGGCCTCTTAAGGTATCAACTGTAATTCTTTCTTCACGTCATTAATTGCTCTCATCATTGTTTCCTTTCTTTGACTGAAAACACATGGAGAAATGACTAAACCTCAATAGCATCAGGATACTGTATGTTTGCAGTAAAGGTTGCGGTGATCAAGTTTATCAAACATTAAATAACCTTAATGTGGTTATTATCTGATTCCAGTGTGTCTGTGTAATTTTCTGTTTCTTCTGTGGCAAAGAAACTCACAGAACAGTGCATTTATCTGTAATATTGCCCTTCCGCCACTTCAGATCTCATCCCATTCCCTGGTGGTCTAATTTATGTTAAGTCACAAACCTCCCCTATGGCTGTTTTGAAATGTTCAGAATGGAGACTGTGTGCTTCAGGTTTATGCCAGCGCCACAATCCCCTGTGTAATTGTTCTCTATGGGAAAGCACATCTCAGTGAAACCATCTGCAAGTCCATGGGGCAGTTTCCTAAGAATGAGTGGACTTCTTAGGGGGGTCCACTGCAATCCAGTTTCTCTTGTGAAGCAAGTAATTAATTCAAATCTCAGGAAGTCAATAGCTGCCTGGATCAGAGGCATGTAGCACACAGCTGCTGATAGCACCGAACACACTGCTTGTCTTCTCAGGAAGCCGCCAAACAAAAAGGTTACAATGGTCGCGCACACCCATACAAGGCTCAGATAACACCACCTTTAAACTGTGAGTTTTGTGCACTCTTATCATAAGTCATGCACTTCATTGATCTAAATTGTAATGATAATAAGAGCCACCAATACACTTGGGAAATTAGTTCTTCATGAATGATGCAACGTACTGTCATTAAAAAGCTCTCAAGTTCTGCGGGTCCTTCAGTGATAATAGTTTTATCATTTGTTGTAGTTTTTCTGGAAATTAAAATAAAAGAATAACCTGCCACAAAACACATTTCATTTGAAATGGTCTGGGTTTCATATACAGTTTATATCATTTGCCTATAGAGCTGAGTTTCCCAGAATTGTGTGTGAAAGAGCCTCAATGTATATGGCAGTTTTTGTGATTATGCACTGAAAAAGTGGTGTTCCTCTCATACTTTTTTTGGGTCATTAAATTTATATGCAAACACACAGAATGATGAAATGTGATGAAAGAGCCAGGACAGCACTTTAAGAACCACAAATGAACATAACTTGCCTGCTGCATCCATCCTTCTTTTCAGTGAGCTGCAAAGTAGAACAGATGAGAAGAAGGACTTCACACTTGAAGCTGACCAACTTTGCGTCACCGTAGCTGATTTTGGGAATAATTTCAAGGGCAAAACATGAATGAGTCAGACAAATCAAACTCCCGTCTCTTCCTCTTGACAGTATGATCTCCGAGATGTTGGTGCAGAGATCAGTAAGAGAAGAAAAGCTTGACGTGTACGGAGTGAAAGTCTGATTCACAGGCAGCAAACTTCCTTCACGCCTCCTTCGTGAGACAGTGCAAAGCTGGGCTAAATGCCTTGCTGGGCTGCTCCCCACAACTCATTGTTATCCAGCCCATGGAGGAAGCTACTGCTGTGCTTCCAGCCTGTCTCTGACAACAAGTATAAATAAGGATCTAAATAACAAACAGAGGAATGCAAGCCTGTGTGTCACAGTGAGCATCACAGAAGAACTCTGCTTTAGCCCTGCAATGTTCACCTTAATGACTCTGTCAAAGGGAGCATGCAATGGTTGGCTAATTTCTTTTCTTTGGCATCATTAGATGTGTGTGTGGTGTGTGTAATAGATGGGCTTTTTCTTTGCTGTACAGCTCAAAGACCAAAAACAAGTAACAACCTTTATCCATGTGACGTAGCATCCTGAATGTTATTTGAACTGATATAAACTATATTTGATTTTGCAACGTGTAAGTAATTCCAATATAACAGCTTGTTCTTTTGGTGTGTATTCATACTCTGAAAGATGATAAACATCTTGTGAAAAATTCCTGAATGCAGAGTGATTGACACGGTGTATGGGCCCTGCAGCAACAATATTACAAGTCTTATTTATGATTCACATGTGAGGTGCGTGTAAAGGTCATAATGGATAAAGCTCTTGTATTTCACTCTATAAGAGATGACTTGGAAAAAAGAGTTACGACTCGTGTTTGACATGTTCAAAAAGCTCTTTTAGCTGCCATCAGCAGTTACCAGCACCTGTTTTGAAACTTCGTAAAACAACATCATTAATGTTTCGTATCAGGGGGAAAATAAACATTGTTATTTGCATGTGATTTTCTAACAGTGACAAAACCCCCAGTGTTGTCACCCGAGTCTCCTTCCACTTGACCTTTGCTGGTCAGGAGCTCTGCTTCTTACTTGAAGTGTGTGTTGTGCAGCTTGATTGAGGGTCCTCGAACATATCAGGAAGTTATGAGTCCACCTCCTTCTGACACCCTCTCTAGTTTGGCGAGAGCCTTGTGCAGGGCTGGAAAAGGGCTTGCCCTTCTGGCCACAAATCAGCAGGGAAAGCAAGCTTGTATCTTCAAAGGGTGGGCTTCCCCCCATGACTTACAGCCCCCACAGAGATGAAGTTAGGCACAGCCACTGTCTCTGCACCTGGACCTTTATCAAGCGGCCAGGATGAGCTCTTTGCAGAAGACATTCAAATGTACAAGGAGCAGATTAGGCTGACTCAATCTTCTTTTGCTTGGAGAAAGAAAAAAAGAAAGGGAACCGACTGACTTCAAAAAGACCTCTTTCCCTCTGCTTCTTGAATGAGTGAAAGGGTTTGGGAGTGAAAACAGCCTTGTGTATTCAAAGTGCTAATTCACAACTTATTCCTCTAATACACTCATGAAGCACTTTTAATTGTGTTAGTTCGCATTCCAAAGACATGTTTGTAGCTTTTAATTGGAGGTCTCTTTGAAATCATTGAAATGTATGACTTGTGGGGCCAACTTAAACAGTTCTCATGTGCTTGGCTTGGAGGCTTGCTGCTTTTCATTCCAAGGTCTGGGTGGCAACCAAATATTGGCTAGTGGAGAAAACCTGATCCTGGAATTATATATGAATAATAGGTTTGTTTGTTTTTATTTTCATCAAAACTTAGAGAAAGGTTTTGGTAAGTATTTGTAGTAGTGGAAAAATATGCTTTGTTTTTCTTATTCTTCTTTTGTGCCAGTTTGAAATATTTGTTAATGTATAGAGACAATAAAAGGTTTAGAAGAACCATTAGGGCCACTGTTGTAAATGAGAAACAGCAGCAGTTAGTTAGAAATGACTGAACTGGACTGAAATGTAATATGATGAAAATATAAAAGAAAGATTTAAAATTGTGGGAACAACTGGAATAAGATGTTTAGATTTTTTTTTGCATGATATTCCACTATTATTTTATTTTTGAATAATTAGAGCATGTTTGAGTGGACTTCTATAAACTTAAAATGAAATAGATATGGATGTGTGTGTGTGTGTGTGTTCTGTGATGTTGGGTGCGAGGCTGGAGGAGGCTACAGCATATTTCTCTGTCAATCTTCACACACGTCTACAGTGTTCAATACACTTTGGCAATCCCTGCAGATCTCAGTTACTTTTTTCAGACAAACTATGGACGGACTTCTTTCTCCTTGAATGAATTCTTTCTTAAGCCATTCTGCCTTCCTCTCCTGAATCATCCTTTAATCCAGAGAAAAGGCCCCAAGAACTGGCTGTCATTTAATGCTGCCACTGCCAGGACTCTTAGCTTAAATAAAGTCAGTGTAGCATGAATCTAATTCTGTGGATGTATGGGCCTGGGATGGTGAATGTTGCGTCTGGAGAGCCAGTGCTCTCAAAACCTCCGTGCGAATGCCTGGCGACTGCACAGTTACCAAAGTGAAAGGACCACCCACTTAGGGTTGAGAGGGGATTTGAAGCTTCCCTGCCTGCTCATTCCTTTCCAGGCCTTTCTGATACTGTTTGTAGCTCATCCAATTGTGCCCCTCTTAACGTTACTCTATAGCTTTCTGAAAGTAAGCTTCAACTGTCAGTCTTTCTTTCAGCATAATATCTTGTGTGTTGATACATCTTTAAGGATTTTCTCTTTGCTTTAAGTATACTTTATTAAATCCTGTTAATAGTTAAGTTCATAACAAACAGAGACAACTCAAATATTGAATTTAGACTTTGGGCTTTCACATTTCAGCACAGGATATGCAAATGTGCTGCACAACACAAATTCTGTACCTTACTTTATGAATGTTGTTGGGTTCACATTTAAGCAAAAATATAATGGATTTTTCTTTACTTAAGAGATTTAACTTATTTAGAAATCTTGAACATTTTCTTATAAATTACAGGACAATTTGCACAATTGCTCCTGTCGTTTGAATTTCAGTGCATCATGCACGGTATCCCTGGGGCTTCTCTCCCTTTTTTTGCCAGTTTTCTTTGAGGTCTTGTATATTTGGATTTCCCGCTTCACTGCTCCACCCCAACATGTTCATTTCCAACTGCCCATCTCCATTTACAACCTGTTTTTATCAACTTTTTTCACAAAGCACAACAAAACAAAGGGAGGGGAGCTTCGCTGCTTGTGGGGGGCTAACACAGCCAAGAACATTGTCCATGAACTTCTCCTCATCTCCATCCCCCAGTGTTATAGACAAACAATCCATTCCATATTCAGTGGAAGGGGTCATGGCGTTAACAGAAGGAGGAATGCTTTGGGGAGAAAATATTGTTCAGCAATGACACAGAAGTAATTTGGGTCTCACTGAGTGATTTCATCAGGGCCTTTTGTTGCCTCAAAGTGTTTGACCCAGAGGTCCATGTCAGCCCTGTTGTTAATGGGAGCCAGAGCAGAGTGACAGGCCCAGAAAGTAAAACATTTTACTACTAATAGCAGGCCTCCAGAGGCTTAGGCATAAATATTTAAGCTCTTCTCCCTTGTCCCAAATACTGGGGGGGTCTCCATGGTGCATTTATCTATAATGCAAGAAAAAGAGCAAATATATCCGCTGGATGCTACTATACCAGCTTGTTGGCATTTGTTTCTTAGCTTTGTAAAAGGGAATGAGAGCAAGTGTTAACAAAAACATTTTAAGCAAGAAATCGAAAGTGAAATGGCACTGTAATTTAATCAAGTTCCTCAGTGCTGCACAACAAAACAAACTAAAATAACTAAAACAGCTATCCTCTATAAGGTCTGAGAAGATTTCCCTAAAATATATTTTGGCATAAAGAAAAGGTACTAGCTTTGGCCTATTTCTCAAAGTAAACTTCATTAAAAAGGCTATGTGGCTTGTGAAGGTGGTCTGACGTGCCTTGAATGATGGTCTCCACAAACAAAGCTGCTACACAAGCCATCGAATTATCTCTGTCAAACTTTGGCGTAATCTGAGCTGATCCTCTTAAAAATATTTAAATGAAAACATTTGCACATCAATGGCTTCCATGGCAACATTGTGTGTATTCTTCTTTGGGGTGCCTCTTTAACACTGAGCTTTAGAAAAGCACATCTTCCCTGTTGTGTTGACAAACAACAAAACAAACAATATTAAATGGAGGCGCTGAAGTTTTTCACATCACTGATGGATAGAGGAATTTGAAAAGGCTGAAGGAACACTCAAGTTTGAGACTTTGGTAATTATATGATTGGTGCTTGGGATGTGTCATTATACATAGGCTATAAACCAGAGTGAGAGCATTCTGAATAAGATAACCAAGGTTGTGAGAGTGAATTTAATGCAGGACTCTTCATAAGTATTCACTGAGCCTCCTCATCAGTACTTTACAGCTGCATATTATTGCTCTCCATGGTGAGACCTGTGAGGAGCAACTCTCCCCCTAGTGGCAGAAAATAAATCAGCCTACACGAACTAAACATCATCTCCCTGCTCAGGTTTGACTCCTTCACCCAAGCAGCTCATATTGCTTCTGAATATATTATAACATAAACTGGGGCATTTTTGTGGGTGCAGTTGTTGCAACAAAATGTGATTATGTTTGTGAAAATAATGGCGTTTCCGTACTGCTTCCTCTGCATTCTGGGAAATGGGCTATGTATTAATATAGCTTGTGGCTTAATTGAGTTTTGGATGGTAGAGTAATTAATTTGTGGCTAATAGGCACAAACATGAGAAAACAAACTTCTTTACTTTAAGCTCAGGCTGTACATGCATCTAAGTAAGTAATGTAAATTATGCAGAATGTGTTGATTATTCTGACAACGAGGTTTTTGTAAGAGGTGCTTTACAAGATTACTCCTTCCTGGCATTTTATCAATTGTACACTTGCATAAATAAGTTGCGCTACAGATTTGAATTATTAGTCTGCTTTGCTCTAACAAATACTGTGCACTGATTAATGGCATGGCTTGTTTATAAGTGAGCTAATATTATTAATTTTACCAATACAATAACATGTAGTCTATTTAATATGCCACAAATACACTCTTCTGCTTTGCACAATAAAGCACTACAATACAAATATGAATCTTTACCAAAGGACTAAAATTGTGACTTTTAGAGATAGTGTGACAGAATTAGTGTCAGTATCTCTGTGTTTAGACTTCCACACAATACAAGACTTACAGGATATGTTTTAAAGTTAATTATACTTTTTTGTTCTTTAACTCTTCACTTTTATCTGGAGCTTCCCCAGAAGAAACTGTATTTCTGATGCAATACAAAAGAAGATTTGGAGTCTTGTAACTCTGCTGCAATCCATGCCTGCAAACCGATAGCTTACAGAAATAGAGCCCCCCTGGTCCTCAGCTTAAAATGTGCTTTAATCAGCAGAACATCAATTAAGAGTTGGAAACAAAATGTCACCTTGCCGTTTCAGGGGAGAAGGCTTCTACCCTCAAGCTTTAATTTGAAAAACTTTTAAATTCTTTCTTATGGTAATTTCTTTGTACTGTGTGCTAATACCGTCTTCATTTACTGGTGTGTTAATTATATTTGCAAAGTTTTAAAGCTCAAAAAAGCAATTACAGCTAAATGGTTGTACCAGAAAATGTCAGTATTCAAACATGTTTTTCCAGTTCCACCGTTAATCTAAGTTTTGTATTAGCAAACGTTGATGTTATTCTTCTGACACAACCAACACAAATGAATTAGAAAGATAGATAAGGTGGACAGTTGGGAGAATTCATTACAATTATAAGGGGATAACAAATGTAAAGATATTAAATTACTACAGCTACTTTAAAATAAACTTGACTTTGATGTAAATGCTCAAACAAACATACAGAAGCCTTACAAAAGGCATTCTCCAGTTAATTAGCTAATGAAGAAATTCAAGCAATATGCCTAGAGGACTGTTCTTCAGTTAGATGAATAATTTTCACAAACACAGACTTCACACTTAAGTGGTGCATGTGGTTAATGATTATGGTATACCATATTTCTATTATGTTCACTATACAACAAATTTCATGTACAGTTCTTCTGCAAAGTGGATACAGTAGCCTGTGTGAGGTCAGGCCACTATATCCACTTTATCTGAAGATTTGGACCAAATGATGGCTTTTAATCCTTTATTAAAAAGCAAGATGCATATGAGACTGTGCTGATGTAGAACTGTGCTGCATATATCAGCCAAGTCCTTCCCATGTGATAATTCTCCAAAGTTAAACAGCCATAAAAGGCTTGAGAACTCTGACCTTCACAATCTAACTAAGCAAGAAAAGCCAATGATGTGGAACAGACCCGTCGCAGCAATCACATGATGATAAACTATGTTTCAGCTTTGCTAAAAAATAACTGTATGTCTTCTTTGACATATATAGCGGCAGCATTTCAATACGATCCCAATTTATTTTGCACTAAAATGGTTTATTGTCGGCTATAAAGCATATGCAGCAAGAGGCGGAAGGACGAGGCTGCTTCAGTGCAGTGACTGTGTCTCAAAGGCACATTGTTCTCTGTGCAGCTCAAGAGCACATCTCAGTGATGTGCCTCAGCTCCACAAGAAGGCCGTAAAAACTATCAAAACTTATAAACCTTATCATTAGTCTGCCTCTTGTCACTCATTCCTACTACTTTACTCACAGTTAGCTGTTTTTCTTCGACGACTTTCTACAAACTTATGAGAAACTTCTATTGTGAGTGGGAATTTTGTCACAACAAAAACTAATTTGATCTCATAAGAGGTGTTTTACAACAACCCACCACCACCCCAACCACCACAAATTCAATGAATTTACAGACATTTAAGCTCCCAAGCAGTATTTGTCACTTTCTGTCAAAAAGTTATTACGGAGAATAAAAACAGGAAAAAAGAGATTTTGCTTGTTGTGAGACACTGTCATGATACGGGGTCATTTACAATCCTATAACATATTCAGACACTGAGCAGATAAGCGAGCGATACATCTTTCACCATGCCTGCCCTTCACACTTGTCATAGCAGCGCCATAAACAGCATCCATAACAATCGAACCCACAGAGGGAAAGCCTCCAATATGCAGAGGAGCCTGGAGCTAGGATAATACTTTGCTAAGAAATGGATATGTTTTTTCAAGTCGTTGTGAAAACATGAAAAACATTGTTCTTGTGACAAGCGATACATTCTCAGCAGGAATTTTATTGTGCAGCAAACAGTCCTATAATTAATGAATAATGTAGTGTTTAGTGAGACCGTACTATTATTTGTATACTTGGTAGAGGAAATCTATATGGGTATGTAATTAATCATAATTAAGAAGATTTTGACAAGAGCTTGGGGACAGAGCAGACAAAGCCCTCTTTCTATATTCCCAGGGAGGGCACTATGAAATGATGGGAGAGGCATGCAGGCAGCTAATGAGATATGTTTCCAGTAGGTCTTGTTATGGGCTTTGGTTTCCTCTGTGTTAAGGGAGATCATTGAGGGTTACAACCGCTGGCTGGAGAAAGGATGATGCACACCTCCTTGTTTCTCTAAACCTCCTCCTTAGATCTATTACAGTGCACTTCACAAGGCTAAGTACCATTTAATTTAGTCGCCCTCCCATATTTATCTTCTGCTTGTGATTTATGGGGTTGGAATCTATGCGCTGCAAATGCAGGGCATCTCTTTTCTATGTTGGCCCACAGAATTTCATGCTATGTCCCATGAACAGCCCTTCCTTCTTTTGATTAATCATAATAATTGTTTACAAATAATTTATTTGTGTATGTTTGTGTTGTTTCTGGTGAGGGGTTCAAAAATAGCCATGGTATTGTAACATAATCCCAATTGCAAATCCATAAAATACAACAGCTTCTTGCCTGAGGTTAATGGTGAACTCTGTCCTCTGTATATTTGACCTTGTCTAGTTTTCAGTGAAACCATTTCACTGCCCTGCACATTGCATATTTGCATTTGGAGACATGAACACATTTTACTCATTTTTACACATTGTTTTATCTTAAATTTTAATCCTTTATAGTTATTATTTTTAATGACCTTGAAACAAAATCGTCTTTAACTACACATATTACTTAAGTGTATCCTCATGAATGTGATGTATAAATAATAAATCTTTGAATTGTACATTCTAAAATATCTTTCATTTTTTTCCTGAATGCAATCATAAAATTGCTCTGATAAATTATTATTATAACTTATTTTACAGCATATCCATACAAAACACATTCACATATAACACATAATTCAGCTGTTGCTATATTAAGCTGAAACTGACGTTGGTCTCAGGTTTGTTGAGTTATTGTCTTATTGACAAGTTAAGTAGGCTGGATTGTACTTACAAGCAAAGGAAAGGTGTGAACACATCCTGAAATCATACAGCTAGAAAGAGAAACACAGATGACACAGATGTCAGAAACTTTAACACTGAGAAAAGTTCCTGGATAACAGGAGCTTGTCAGTACCTGTGTGTGTGTGTGTGTGTATGTGTCACTGGTCAAAGGTGTGGAGAGTTTACTGATTAAAGTCCTAAGGCTCTTCAAAGTCCAAAGAGTGTAAGACAAAGAGGCGCCCCTGTGATAAGTGACCTCACCCCTCAGTCCACCTCTTTAATTTTCTTTTTGAAAATGAAATTAACTTGTCTGTGTGTCTCTGCACTGTTAGTTAATTACTCTTCTCAAGCAGTGTTGAGAAAGTGGATGACAAAGTGAGCATACCATCTGCAGCAGCTGCTCACTGGAGGCCAATGCCCTGAGAGTATGCATACTGTCCTGACACTGGCATTTCTCACTCTGCACTGCTCCTCCAGTCTGGAGCAGTAACACCTCTGGTTGAATAATTTAACCATCTCTGCAGCATAAGTCACCAGCCATCATCACCAAGACGGCCTGAGGAGGAATGGCCTCGAGGTAGCATAGTTTACACATGTTCCATTTGATTTGAATGGTGTAAATGGAGATACGGTTTTGTTCAAAGGAAGGGAATGAAAAGTGTATTGATTATTGGTTTCCTGATGGTCAAGTTAAAGAAAGGTGTCACTTTCTGTATTGCACTAGATCATAAAGATCATTACGTGCACTAAAAGAATGGAGATTTGCTGAGTGATCTGGAGAGCTGTCCCACTTGGCGAAGTGCTGAATTGTGTTTGATTTCATAAATAATTGCAGTCATTGGGGACACACATTGTTTTAGGCTTAACTGTGTTGTTTACCCATGCCACATGTCTGAGGGAGAGACACTGTTGTGGATACACATCGCCCTCAAGGAATCTTACCAAGGGCTCACGGTTGGCAAGTGTATTAAAGGATTTTCCTGTGTGTGTGTGTGTGTGTGTGTGTGTGTGTGTGTGTGTGTGTGTGTGCGTGTGTGTGTGTGTGTGTGAGGGAGAGTACTTAAAGGGGGATAGAAAAACAACATGCATCTAGTACTTGAGGTATTTAGGCGAAGCTGTAAGCAAACACATCCGTAGCTAATGAGGCTTGGCATATGGAGTAATGATTGAAATTCATCATAGCTCACTGTTGCTCTAGTGCAGGAGTGTTATGCTCCATCACTTAGACAACCACTAAAAGAATCTTTTTCCTGCTCCAGTGTTAACAAATTAATCGACACATATGTGGGCCAGAAAGAAAGTTAAAAAGAAAGGTGATTGATTGTTCCCTTGCTGCCTTCCTGTCAGCTTGGTTTCTGTCAGTAGAGGATACATGAAAGATGGAAACTATCAACGCCTCTGGCCCAAATCCCACTTTGCGCTCACAAATGTAGAAATTCTTCGAAAATAACAAAAAGCAAGAACTTTTTGCAGTCCTCGTGACCCCAAGAGTTTTCAAAATAAAAAGGAAAAAGAAATTTCTTTTGGAGGAGGTGTGGCACTCACTTCTACATTTGTTCATGAGAGCCGTGTGAGGAAGTCTCTCTGGTGAATTGTGTGTGTATTTTTGTGTACAAATGTGTAAACTTGCACTTGTGTATGTGCTGTAGAGAGCCGAGAGGTAGACGCAGAGGAGAGAGAGTTGCTGAGGTGTTTATGCTTCCTTTACCAGTGTTTGGTGCTGGAGATGAAAGAGACTGGAGGTGGAGGTGTGGGTGCAGGTGCTTGAATCTTTACCTGAGTGTTTCCTTGCGCAGTGGAGGGACTTCTATGTCCCTATTATTGGTGAGTGTAGAGAGCTCAACAGTCCCAGCCACCCCTCACAAACAGCAGCACAAGAAAAATCGGCACAGTGCCAATTAGGATGGAGCAAGCAAACATATGCCTCTCTCAAAAAATCCTGATGAAAGTGCATATTGATGTCATAAATTAGAGGAGTACAATAGATTGTTGGGTGTTTGTGTGTAAATGTTTAATTAACCTGCTTGCCGACATCACTGCTGTGCTTTGCAGTTAAGGAATCAATCTATTTAGCAACCCATTTAACAATACAAGGCCTGCCTTGAATGACACATTCACTGGGGACAGCCGAGCAGTTGTTAATGTCTCCAAATTAACAAAGCCATTAACCCAAGTGATAATGGTCTGTTATGTGTGTATGTGCAGGTTGTCCAAGGACAATAACTCTGTATAAAACCCTAATCTAATTTTCTTTATGGCTTCAGGTGAATTATCTGTATTTTAATGATTACAGACACGTTTAAACCAACCTAATGGCTGAGGGTGCGCCCAAACTGAATGTGTTTAATCAGGATTGAAAAAAGTAGCATCTAATGTTGATAATAATTAAAAGAGTTGTGTTCCTGTATTGTTCAACCTCTCTTAACCGCTCTTAATTTTCACTAATTCAAACATTTAGCCAACATTTCACTGTTGCGTGTGAACATTGTGGATACGGAAATCTTTAGACAAATCTTCATTTTAACACCTATGAAGTTCGCCACGTTTTTTTTTTTTTCTCCAGTGGTACACCCTTTAACAGAGAGCAGACTGCTCCCACCCACCCCCCTTTTGCAGAGATCACAGAACACAGAGGGGGCCATGATGACCCCATCCCAGAGGAGCCTGCTGTTTTGCCTGCAAGGTAAAGAGCTTGGATGCAGAGGAGTTTTTTTATTTAATCACCGTGCTCCACAGTGCACAATGTGTACTAGGAGGAGATGGCAATTATAACGCCCAGGCCGGCCTGCTGTCCTGCCCGTGCGGTGATGTACTCCCTGGGGTGTTGCAGGGAGACGGTGACGGGGGCACCACTACCATGAAAGAGAGCAGAAATCCCCCTGCAGACACACCAGGCTTATCGCTCTGCACTACGAGCCAATGACGAGCTGTATGACTGGGGCATGCCACACTTAGTTAGTGCCTCCGTTTGAGCAGAATAAACACTTTAAAACAAGGTGCAGAGTATTTTTGTGTTTTCTTTTGTGTGTACTTTTCTGCCAATCCAGAAAATCCCAACACCACATTGACCCAGTTTACATTGCCGCCTCAAATCGATTTGATTACACAGCTTTGTGTTCAGTGGTTTTTACATTTTCTTTAATCCTCATATTAATGCCATTCTCACAGTCCAGATTTAAAATACCCTTTTGATTGTATTGTTTATACTAAGAGGAGAGGATATGGTATTATGATACAATATTGATATTTCCATAAATAAGTACTAGTGCCAGCTCTCCCACATACTGCATTCGTCAGACTTTTTCATACTGAGAGGAACTAGCTCAACAACTTTTCATATTGGATCAATCCTACAAGGAATATTGTTGTTTATTGGCAAACATCCTGACACATCATCATACACAATGAAGCGGGCATGAATAATTAATGTCCTCTCATACAAAATATTCACTTGCGCTCCAGTGGTGTTTACTCCCCTGCAGACATCCATACTGAGGATAACCTCTGCTGTTTAGAGGAGCTCTGCGTCTCACTTCTCTGCTGCTGAATACTGAGAAGTTACAAGAGACACAGTAACAACATAAAAGCAGCAAGAAATAGATCAGTAAATACACAGCAGTACTGTTTAAAGAGTGGCTCGAAAACACTGTGATTGTGTTTTTGGAACTAGGAAAAATACTGCAGTGCAGCTAAGAACGGTGACTGCAGAGAGACGGAGGCTTAGAATGAGTTGATAACGGGCTTAATCTGACTTTTGGGATTTAAATACAAGGTGTTTTAGGCTCAGAGGCCACAATTATAAACTTATTAAATGTTAGATTTGTTTAGTAGTCTATAAAACACTGTTTTTTTTATTCTTGAGACTACATTATTTAATACTGTCATGTTTTTGTGGGTGTTAATACTTTTTTGCTTTGGATTTGATTTGGCTCCACTTACTGTACGTATGGGCTTATTCCTTCAGGATTCCAAAAGTTACCTACATTTGTTTTCAGCGGCATGAATTATGCCTGTTATTGTTCATACCTATTCCACATTTGAGCACATTCATATTAAAGTCAGTACCTCTGGTTTAGGGCAAAACCAACACATAAGTGAATTTTGTATACCTTAGTGAATGTAACCCAGTTGGCTCCTGTAGACAGTGTACAGCTGAATATTAAACTGGTGACTGACTGATGGAAGATGGTGCAGCCCTTGGGAGATGTCTTTTTGGAAGAAATGACGCTCCCCTTGTAACTGTCTCGGAAGTCAATCCTATCACACTGCCAAACTCAGAACTTGCTTCCCTCATTTCTTTTATTTCCCCCGCCCCGTCTCCGCATTCAAAATCATTCCCACAGCCTACAGCTATGAGTGCAGACTTTTAGTGTACGTCCGCTCTAGACGGGAAGTGTGGGGGACGGGGTGCATCCTGGGCCACCTTCACCAGGGAAAGTGACAGCCTGGATAATTGGCACTAATCAAGTGACTGCTTGTATTGAGAGAATGCAACTATCAGCACAGATAGGGGAACAGGGTTGACCCACAGAGGTAGTGCCCAAGGCCCTTAACTCTCCTACAATATATTCTGTCAATCCACAGTGTGTGACAGTCGTCATCCATCACCACGATGCCTCTTTTGGTCAATATGCAGAAAAAAGAATAAAGTCAGAGATAGAGAAAGAAAGGAAGAGGGGGTGGTGGGAGAGGAGAGGGAGTAAGAGAGACATTTTGTATTTCACATCAAAACTAGGATGTTATGGAGAACATACTACATTATTCTTTTTTATAATTTCTCTTACAGCTATTGCTTTGAATTACAGAGGACTTTTTGTCAAGAGCGAGAAGGAGATGAATCAAAAATTCATCTGAAGAAATGCTGCATAGGGTGAGGCGAATATACCTCTGGTGGAACCAACATTTGCAAAAGTTCTATCTCCTTAAGCAATTATTAGCGGTGATAGTTTGACATGTACAAGAGTTGTCAACAACTGACTTTAAACAAAGTACAAAGCAGAAGTAAACACTGCCTTGGGCAAAATTAACTTGGGGGACTAGCCTCCTCATGAATTATAAATGACTATCTATTACTTCAGTGAGTGGTGCTATCAGGAGGCTTCATTCACTGGGACAGACTAACCTATTTTCAATATATCTAAAAAGTCAAGTGACAGTGAGGCGCTAAAGAATGCAGTTCAGGGAAAAATGAGCATGTTATTTAGTAAACGAGTTGTGTAATTTCTAAATTGTGCCAAACTAACCGTGGAATATCCTCAGGGGTTTGTGTCATCTGCTATAAATGTTTGCCTTCTAACTGCCATTCACTTGCAAATTAATTTCCTTTGCAGAGCACAATTTAATCCATCTAATTAGCAAAGTGGCCGATACATTAAAGCCTATGTTCTATTGTTAAAATCCTCACCTCCTGATGCTGTCTGGAAATAATTGAAATCTGAGTTTATATTGAGTCAGGATCATTTTGACTAAATTTGTCCCCTAAATGTCCCTGTGGTGTCCCTGTGTTCGCATCTCAGGAGAAACAAAGTTTGAACTCATCCACAGAAAAAATCCACAAGTTCAGAGAATTTCCTCTTCTCTACATACCTTCAGTGTATTTCCTTTGTCATAAATCTCAAGATGAAAACTAACACATCTACAGACCTGAGATGACAAAGATGAGGGATTACGGAAGCTCCCAGATGCAGCCATGCAGGAGCCATGAGGAGTGTGGCTGGTCAACATTGATAACAGACAGCAGAATGTCCTGATGAGGGACTTGTGCTTGCCTGTGCCTTGTAGGCTTTGTTTCAGAAAGGTGTTGAGATGTCTGGGTTGGCATCTCTCTGAATACACTGCTGTAACCACTAGAGGACTATGAAACCTGAACTGCTGAGACTCCCTGTAGAACAAGTCACACACCAAAGGCTTCTTTAGACGTACAGAGAAAACAGATGCTGAAAGTCAATTAAACAGAGCACTCTGGGTAGTTTTTAGAGGTATGAGACTCCCAAATGGTTGATTCTGAAGAAGAGACTAATTTCACCTTTGCATTTCACACATAATCACAGGCTTTTTGAGTTCTCAGTTTGTTATATTTATAATGGTTTTGGACTAAAGCAGCAGGAACCTATGTCAATTTCCTCTCCTGTTAAATAAGCACAAGATGACGAAGCTGCAGCGAGCACACACTCACCAAATCAGTTCAAGTGAGCTTGCCTTTCTTTCAGTGCAAACACACAATTCTGAAGGCACAGTTAGATTGGTAATCTCACATTCCCTTTTTCCTCCTTTTTCAATTTTTCAATTTGAAAGTCTTTGCACAGCATGTGCAGCTCTGCCTCATCTTCAAAAGACCAGTAAATAAAATCTTTTCACACCAATGGAAATAAATGCGTCGCTGAATACAGTAGGAAAACAACACTGTGATCTAGCTCTACAAACATCGTGATTGGCAGGTGCGCGGCACAAAGTGGGATTCAAGCACGGCTTCACACATTAATTGTAGTTACCGTTAAAGGATGTTAACCAATATATATTCAATGTTCTCTTTTTAGACTCTGTTCTAAGGAGTCACTCTTCAAGCGTGGCAGTGTTATGTGAGCCGCACCACTGTAGATTTCAGGAGACTTGAAGTACTGTTTTTAGTCAGAGCGTCACTGTAGAACAACATACCCCGGAGCTGTTTATTGGCAACAAAATAAACTAAAATAACTTGAGTTTGTTTTGAATTGAAAGTCTTCATAAATGAAAATAAACAGCACTGCAGCTATGTGCTGCAGAATATTCCTTCCCCTACAAATGAATACATATATTTACTTTGTATTCCTTAGCACATAAATATTTAATTCTCTCTTACTTGATTTAATTGTTTTGATAAGATCCAATTATTTATCACTCTGGACACACTGTGCTTTGTTGTTTTTGATTGAGGGCTTCACTTTTGAGTCTATGCTAATCTGAAGAACACAAGATTTGGTGAAGAACTTTACAGATGAAAGTAGCTGTGCTCTAATAAAAAGACAGTGAACACAACACTGCATACTATTAGCAAGGTAGAGTCACTTCTACAGACTCATAATTGTCCAAAATGCCTCGGAGACACACAGATCAGTTAACGGGACACTAAGAATCCTGGCTCCTTGTTTTGCATAATACTCAGCTTTGCATCAAAGCAGGGAGGGGCAGGTGCGAGTGATCTTCCCAGTGTCTCCAAGTCATTTTGTTTATCATTCAAATGAAACCTTGTTCCATTATCCATGAGGGACTGGGAGTAATGTGTTAATGTCCCTTACTCATGGCTCATCTTTTGGCGTGAGCTGACAGCACAGCACCCGTCCGTGTCACAGATGATACGAGACAAAAGGAAGACAGAGGGCAGCAAAAACAGGTAATTACCTCATACCTACACTTTTATAAGGGGGACCCCCCTCAGCATTCATATTTCTGTGTATTATAATTAGGCCAACCAGGCCACACTCTGGGGATGCGTTTGAGGTCACGCAGACTTGGCGACTTTGATGTAATCTGAGGTGTCAAGCAGACATGAAGGGACTACAGCAATTTTACCCTTCACTCAGACTTGTGTTCATGGTGCATGCAGTAAAAGAGCCTCCTCATAGGGATCCTTTGCCTTCATGATACTGTATGTGATTGATTATTTAGTGGAAAACTCCACAGCTCAAATCAGTGTGAAACCAGCAAATAAAGTCAAATAACAAGGGAGAGTGCAGGTCTGAGGGAGGGAAAGATCTCAAGATGTTTTTTGAAGCAAGTCAGAGTAGCCAAGGGCGACTAGATCTTCCCACTTTCATATCCCCCCTTTTTAATATTTCTCCCCCATTTTAATGATGTGCTTCCTATCCTTGAGTAAAGTTCTTCATAGTTAGTCTTTTTGCCAGAGAGGATTTTTTCTCTTTGAAATAAAATGTAAGTATATATTTAGTCTCCTAGTTTAGAGGCTTAACAGACCAAGCCAGAAATTTAAATTTGTGCTTTTATGAATAAGCACATTGACGGTTGTCTAGCTATTGCCAAAATGTTAAGAATATATTAATAAACAGTGTTCAAGTTCTGCTTTTAAGCTTTGCTGGAGGAATATAAAGCTTCAGTTTGTAAATTAACACAAATAATTACATTAATAAAAATATTTTGGTCTTGCTTCCATTATCTGTATGTTACTGAGAAAAAAATAGTGGCTACACATGCATCAAGATACATACAGTACATCCTATAACTATTAGACATGATAGTTAAGTATGCATATACATGAAGTTGTATGTAGGTATATAAGGATGATGCAGGGGAAAAATCAAATATTGATGATAATAGTGGGAAAAAAAACAAAGAAAATGAAAGTAGCAGGCAACTGTTATTACAACATCTACTGTATAAGTGTTTGGGGCCAAGATTTCAAAGTCGTCCTTTTGATATAACCAGTCTTAGAGAGGTCTGCTGTGCTTTAAACATATCCATAATGAAGGGATCTCATCACACTGTGTCCTTCTCTATTCCCAGAGCCTTGTACTTTCAGTCGCAGACCCTAAGGCCAACAGAATATACCTGCATTCCTTTTTCTCCTTGACTAAAAGACACTGGGTTCACTTGAAAGAACATGCAGCTAGTAAAGTTGGCACATGTGACATTTCCTAGTCTGTATTAGAAAGCTGGGATAACTAGCACCCGTGATCTTGAAATCATAAGATGAAAGACTGCGCGATCGAAATGCAAAAGATCATAAAGAAGACTCTCTATATAAAAAGTGGATAGATTGCAAACATTTGCTGCGCTGGAAACGTATGGTTCATGTTATATGTTATGTTGTATAAATAAACCATAGATCTTCATATTTCTGTTTGTAAATAATGTTCTCAGTTACTAACACAATGTAACTATTCTCTACTATAAATCACATGTACAGTGTCTCAAACATAAAACATTTCACATCTCTTTCGTAAAATCATATCAGGTTTAACAGTACTGTTGAACCTTTTGTTTTATATTGTACGGCAGCAAAATATTAACAACTTCCTGGCAAAGGTGTTGAAAGGGAAATATCTATAGAACACCCCCTTCCCCCTCCTGTGCCTTACGGCCACAGATAGCCATTGAAAAAGTGCTGGTTCAGTCTCCCTCTGTCTCTGGGCATAGCTTTGATCACTCCCACCTCAAGACTTATCCTGGAGGGAGCGCTGCACTCTTATTCTCCATGGCTAATTATACTTCCTGTCTTTGTCTTTATGTGCTTTAGACAAGCGTCAAATAGAAGCACAGGAACAGATTTGCCCTGAGAAGCTGGAGAATAAAGCCTCTGGTTGTGCTGCGGCTCGTCTTCTCCAGCGAATTTCCTCATGAATATTTCCACTGTTTTGGAGTAGTGGATTTCAAGCCATTGCTGCTTTAAGAAAAAGGTTGTTTTGTGAGAGAGACAAAAAGCTTTTTGGAGCTCAAACTGTCATGTCGTGTCACCTGACTGTGGTGGATCGTGTATTTTTAGCTGTACCTACAGTTGCTCATGATAAGGCCAGAGGTTGAATTCTGCTGTACAGTCTACACATCACGCTCTTCACTCCACAGCACTTTCCTAACCAGGAGGGATGAGACACAAGTAGTGAAATGGTTAACAAAATAATTTCAAATGCACAGCATATTCTTTGGGCTCAGGCAATATTGCTCTGCCTGCCACCAGGCACTTTTCACCAAGAATGTATTTCAAAGTACAGAAAAGACCATTTCTGCCAGGAGCCAAAATGAATGAAAAGCAACAGACAAAAGTCTTTTTTTTCCTTTATTTTCAGGAAAGCTGAATGCTATGAAAAACCATCTTGTGTTCCATTTTTGAACTGATTTACATATCCATGGCCACCTGAGGGAGGTCAGGCTGCTCTGGCCAACTTCCTCACAGGGAGAGGGATGAACGGTGACAGGGACACAAACCCAAGCACAGACTTCCATACTTTCCAGCACCCACACCACTCAATATGCTCAATGGCACCACCGAGATTCTCACACGGTTAGGGAAATTATGCTGTAATAAAACAGAAATAACAAAATAATTTTTAAATAAAATTTTTTTTCCCCTTCTGCTTCAAAGCCTGCAACTCTCTGCTGTGCCATAGGGCTAATTAATATGAACCAAACAGTGAATGATCAGAGAGAATTGGAAATCTCCAAAGGTTAAGTGGCACATGGGAAACATGTTGTCAGAAGAAGATGATGAGGGAGGCTGTTTTTTCCTGCATGTTCAAAATCAAATGAAAGAGTAGAGGTGCACAGGGAAGAAATTTGTAGACACCTTTCCGAAACTTTGCATTTCCCCTGTCAGAGGAAGCGGAGCTTTACAGCCCGGGTTCAAACAATATCTGTAATTCTATGACATTTTGATGAACAAAAGAACTCTGCAGTTTTCTCTAACTTCCTCATCTTTCGATTGATATGCTCAACCTTTTGTGTAATACCTTTATAATTCACTTTAGAGAAGTACACACAACACAATTCCATAATGTCATAAGCAAAAGAGAAGAAGTAGAAAAAAACACATCCATCACAGACTTAATCACTGCTTTTAAAGACCTACTCATTGAAATTGTGTCTCCTCTTGGTTTATCCCCAGGGGGAAAAAAAAGAAAATGACTTCATGATCCACCGATATCCAGGATGGCATGTCTTGCAGGTGAAACATTATGATTTCTCTCTGTAATAATTAACATGGGCTCCTCTTCTCTCCCTGTGGCTTGTCACTGACATTTGGTTCATGCTTGAGTGTCTGCCTAGCTGATTTCAATCTCTTGCATGAAGGTGAGGCCGTGTTTGTGTGTGCGCGTGTGTGTGTATAGGGTCCAGTGGCCAGTTCAACAAGGACACTGGTGACAGGGTTTGCCTTCAGTAGATTGGATTAAGCATCATGACAATATGGATTAGAGACCCACTCAGTCAATCCTGAACCACCAACAGGTTTGAGACAGCCACACACTGAAACACAAATGGGTGTTGTCAAAGCATTTGTGTTCATGTAAAAGGGTCATGTGTCACTTGCTTCTGAATATATATTTTCACAATCCCCAAATGTATCACAACAATCTCTATACATTTTGTCTGCAGTGACACACATATTGATTTACACCGCTCTCCAAAAATGACAACACCCGGCAATGGTCACCTCATCCACTGCTGCAACAAGCCTTATTTTACATTATTACATTATGTATGCAGGCTTGAGTATGGATAATGAATGAATCTAAAGCAAAGCAGTTTAATTACCCACCATCATTCTGTCTCACCTAGCTGCAGAGCACACATCTTATTAGCCATGGTGTAAATAAACATTAATATGCCAGCCTGATAGAGACTGTCCTCCCCCTTGCAGTTCTTGGTATATTATCATCATTGCCACAAAGTACACAGACCCAAACCGATCCTGTGTCATGTACAAACAATGAAGGAGCTGCAGAAGCCGGGGCCAGACCATTACAACCACTTCACAGAAAATTATCATTAGTGCATCTGGCTGGAGGCCACACAGCCCCATCAAAAGATTAATCTGTACATGTACACTATGCATCTGTGCGTACTGCGTGATATAAAGCAGAAATCCCGTGCTTCAGCAATCTGTGTCAGACATTTGATCAAAACACAACAATCTTAGCAGGCATGGTTCTCTGTCAGAAAATCCCCTTTCGCATGTTTGGCAGAACAGCGACTGGCAGAACAGGCCCAGGGAATAAGGACCATCTCTGTGGGCCAACTGACGGAGGGGAGACAGTGGATATACATAAAAAGTGTGGAGGTTAACCAGCCGCCGGGTATTCTCATCCCTTCAGCACATGGCAATAGACAGGACGCTTCAAGCAAAGAGAAAACTCAGCATCTAGTCCAGCCCTTAGCATCAAATACTGCTGATCTGATAAACCATCTAAAAGTCTGGTTATGACTCCAGGCGTGTTTTTTTTTTTTTTAACAAACTTGATTGTGAGTCATATCAAGTATGATTGATGTAATGTACAATTAATCAAAGCATCATCTTTTTAAATGCAAACTACATATTATGTGTAAATACTATATAAACCGACCGAACTGAAGCGGCAGGCTCACGCTGTGCTTCAAAAAAATAACCTTGAAGAGAATCTTTTTGGCTCCTCAAGATGACAGAATCTGCACTCTTCAAAGACATATATTGTGTTACATGTACACAAAGCTCTTTTATAAACTTCTTGATATGTCTTTTTTGTCTGCAGATGGAATGACTGCAGCCAGAACCAAAAAGGAGACAGGCCTTATTCTGCTTTCATATGTTGTTTCAATCACCAGTCTTCTGTACAAAGGAGACAGCCTGATGGCATGACGAGTGCACAACACTCATCTGCCGGTACTGTTGTCTCAGTTTGAGCCTCATAAAAGGAAGCAGGCCTGACGATGCCAGAGGCAGAGGATCCGGCTCTACAGTTTCAGCATAGAAACATCAGCAGAGTGCCATTCTTTAGAAGGAGATGTCCTTCAGTGTGGTGCCAACTCTCCCTGGGGCAGCAGCATAAGACACAGCCTCTTATTTACCATATACAGGATCTCTCTGTGCCCTTAATGAGCCAGGATATTCAGCATCACAGAGACAAAGGTCACACTTTCACTGCAGAAGCTGGAGATTTTCTGAATTAAATAATGATAATTAAGAAAATATTAATCAAACTCTGGCTCTCTTGGCTCTGTAGATGTGTTGGGAGGGAGTGCATCTTCCAGCTTAGCCTGTAGGACTTCTCATTTAGAATATGTCTGCGACCCATAGAGCTGCAGGCAAACACACACACACAC
>JAUBNQ010000025.1:14032020-14046035 GCA_032353495.1 Ctenopoma kingsleyae | reverse complement strand
TGTTACAACCTTCAGAATACAAGCTAACGTGAACTTACATCGTTATGACTCACAACATTTTAACTAGAGTTAAATCACTGCCACATATAACCTCAATCAAACGACCCTGAAATAAGAACTATGTCAGCGTTATATATAAATTATTGGAAAATAACCATCCGTAACCAGAATCAAATATTAAAATCTAAACTCATCACCTAGCCAACGCCAACGTTAATTCGGTTTTATCAGTCCGAACATAGTATTTATAAGGCTTAACTAAGTTATATATAAAGTTCAAAATATAACAGTAACGCTAGGTAATTAATTTATTTCCCAAAATGAGGCTGTAGCTTAATTTACCGTTGGTTAATTTAACGTTCCCGTTAACTTCCTGTCTTAATAAAACAGCTTGACTGCAAACTAAGGTTAGCCTGATGTAGCGTTAGTCCTCTCGGTTAGTCCTCCCAGGTAGCATCACAGGTTTCCTTTTAAATATAACGCTAGTTAGCTAACGTATGGTTAGCACAGCTAACAGTTCCCAGTCACAACACTGCTAAATGGCTTTTAGCTGACATGAACTAGCCCAAAGTTAGGGTAGTCTAGGTATCTGGCACAAAGTCTACCTTCATGACATTCAGTAAAAATCAACAGTGACAATATTACTTACCACACAAGCTCCATTTCTCTCACTGTCTAGCCACAACTGATAACATTTCACGTTAGCGATACTGTAAACAGTGCAGTTAGCATTGACAAGCTAATGAACGCTTGACAGACTACTTTCTTCGCCTGGTGAAAATAAGTTGACATTACAGCTTTGTACACATTGCTGCCCCCCAGCGGACATTAACTATTATCGATATACCTATTCCCTGTATAGTTAGTGGAAAAATATCTGTGAACTCTTTCTTTGCAGCTTGACTTAGTTAACGCTAGATGTCCTCCAGTCCTTTAAAATACCTCCCCCTGAAAGAGAAGTTAGTCCCCACATCTGACACTGCAACCTACAATATATTGTTGTATGTTTAAAATAATCAAATATCAATTAAAGAAATCTTTACTTAAAGTTATATAAGGTCAAATAGAAAATTGTATTGTATGTATTCGCTTAACTCCAATAAATAAATAAATAATGCAGTCACTAAGTTTGGTCTCCAGCACAGACTTCAGCCTCATCAGGACCTCAGTCTACACCCCTCGCCCTTGTCTCTGAAATTAAGACTTCAATGATCCCCAATACTGTCCATGAGTTGCACTCTGAGGGTCTGTAAAATCTGAGTAAATCTGCTGATGTGATTCCCAATTCCACTCCAGATGCTTCTTAGCAAGTGCATTTTCCAGCCTTAATGTTCACATCTGGTTCAGGTATTAATAACAGAGAATACTAGAGAGTTCTATTAGAAATTTTAATTAAAATATAACACACCAGAAACAATTATGAACATTAACTGGGCACAAATAAGTTAAAACCTGCTAGTGGTCTGGCTAAAAATAGAATGTGTTTTGCATTATTTTAATCATAAAATGAAGATAGCTTTCATATATTCCATGGAGATTACAATGATTGAAAAACAATTCAAAACTCATAAAATTTTTGCCCACAACTTTATCATATTACAGTTCACTTTATCAAAATGACCAAGGTATTACACTGGAAATTTAGATAAATCATTAATATTACCTCTAGGGAAATTATAATTTTATTTAGAAAGTTTAGAAACTACAGAATCATAAAGTGTCATCACTGACTTCTTTCATAACTCACTTATGAGTTGCTCACATATTCAGATTCTATAGCTTACCATCCTAAATGTTTATGTTCTGCTTTAAGGGAGATGTTTTAGATTTTTTTAAACACATTTTGATTAACCTTGAAATAAGAACATTAATGTCTCACTTTAAAATATGATATCTCATAATCACAAGTTGTCATATTGCATTATGATTTTGCATATTATATGTGCATACTTCCACTGTTATGATTAAAAAAAAAACTAGTCTGGTATGTTTTCTTAGGAATATTGTAGTGCATGCTTAACAATTGTCATATCTTAAGATTTTATTGCTAATTGTACATTGATTGTTTAGATTCAGGTACTAAACCAATATTAATGCCATTATTTCTTCACAGAATTTGAAGGATAGTGTTTACAGGAGTAAAAGCTATTAAATTACTGTCAATCAACAATGAACCATTTGATTTATTTTATTAAAGAGTGTGTCTGAGTGTGTATGAGAGAGAAAGAGACAGAGACAGTTAATCAGTCAGGAAATAAAAGCCCATTACAAGCGGTAAATTTTATTATGGGATAACAGCACATAAAGCACATCTAAAATCGATGTGTCCAATGCACTTTTAATAAAGGTAATATTAAAGGTACAGTTTCTAAGTACAATATAACAACATTCATATTAGAATGAAAAGTATTTAAAAGACAACATTAAATTTCTTATTTTTCTTTACAGCTGTATTTACAAATGAATCAAAATACTTATTTTCATATTTAAGAATCAGACAAGAAGGAGCAAAACTACGTTTGTGAATAGACTACCTGCTAAAGAGAGTTCAAAAGAGCTGGATAAAAAGGTACATGATCATCTGTCCCCATTTTAACATCAGTAGCAAACGTGTGACTTAGAAATTTGTGACAACCACACACTAGTTTCGGCTTTCCCATAGTTTGTACTGCTTTTGCATGAAAAAAAAAAAATCCACCAATGCTCTACCCACCCTCTATGTTAAGTTACCCCAACCGACTGAGCATACATTAAACACAGAACATTAAAGAAATCCAGATGTGCTGTATGTCTTTTTTAAAAACACATACAAATACTTGATGTACAATGCATCAGTAAATCTTTGATTAAAAAAAACAAACAGTGGAGAATTGTGGTTTGCCTGTTTTTGCCTAATAAAAGAAAAGTTGCATGTGAACATTTCTGTAAAATTATCTGCAGGAATTTATTTGATCATTCAAGATCAACATGAAACAAACTTCCAAATTTCTCAAACAAGGTGAGGGGTGACATGTACACTCTAAACAGACTGTCTATACAATAAAACCCATTAACATAGTGCATCAACCCACGTGAAAATGATTAACAACACATAAAGAAAGAATCTCAAACATCTGAAGTATGTGAAAGTGAGAATTTATCCTCATGTACAAAATACATTGTCACTTCAGTACACGTCTGGAAAACCACAAAAAAGACAATCAAAACCATGTATGCATCTTGTTACACCGAGAGGCACTCAGTGTGATACGTTGTGTATTATTGCAAGCATATTCTTACTGATATTTGCTACAGAATGGAGAGAAAAGGTCAACTTTGTCCTCAAATGGCAATCCTTTCATGTACATTTCTAACACATTGTACATTTATGCCACTGGTCTGAAGAAACCACTGTTTCAAGATGATCTAAAATGGGGAATAACAAAAGCATACTGAGGCTCTGTTAAATGAAATCCAAGCACCACTTTCCTGCATCAGGTGAAGAACTATGCAGACACAAAAGAGGTAAATATTTAGTATCTTAAAACCTGACAAACTATAGCCTCAGTGAGTGGTTTTTACAATCAGACAAAGAAAAAACACAATACTGCTGTTTCAGTTTGAATATTATCATTTTTCCACAAACCAGAAAAGCAATCTTAAATAGCTTGTTAATTAGCAGATACTAGCTTTGCTATAAGTCAGAAGGAAATAAGTGCCTTATCCCAAGACTAGCACACTGATACAGGTACTGACTGGGTAATTTTACCACTATCATTTTCATTATCATTATTATTTATTGCGTCCTAATATCAATAATACATTAATATGCAATGAAATGAATGGACTAATAGGGTGGCCAGGCTTAGGAATCAATACTTTGTTCACAAAATTAACTTACCTAGCACCACACGTTAGGGCAACACAAAATAAATGTCAGCACACCCTATCTCTATCAAACTAATCCTAAAGAAGGGAAGCAAACTAGAAACAGAGTTATCGTACAATATGATGTAATTGATAAACGGATAAATATTTTCACTGGGTAGGCCTTAGTAGCAGTATTTTCCTCTTACCTATACAGACAGAAGTTACAAAGCTACCTTTATACATGTGATCAATAATAACATTAAATATGGCGAATAAACAGCTGAGAATGGGGGAAAGAGAACGAGTGAGAAAATAAGACATACAGCATACAGGCCATGTCAAGTTCTTAGTTCTCCACCTGGGAACAGAACTGGTCAAATATACAGATGAAACATAAAAACATCCACAAAATAAAACAAAAAAAGTGATAAATAAGAGGTGTATTTACATGCAGATGTTCAAAGACTATTATGCACAAAAGAATCAAAAATAATACGCACACATATATTATTGCTTGACATTCGATTATGGCTAAAAGTTGCTTTTCATCTTTTTTTTTCAAACTATATTCTTAAACATATTTTTAATCATAAATCCTTATCAGCTGTGCTTTGGGAAAATGACTGTTAAAATGTGATGAGTTTTGGGTAACACACCGACTCCAGCACAACGTTAAGCGTGACATAACACTGATCTTCACAATTTATGGTCAAGAAGACTCGTTTTCACAATTTACAGTCCAAAATCCATTTCAGCTTAGGCTGTGGCTGAACTGAGAGTGAAGGAGGTTTCCGCTGTGAAGCTGGTCAATGTTGCCTCACAGTGTTCTGCAGACCTTTGAATTGTTGAAGGCATTATGTCATGCTTTTCAAATGTACACCTATCATGGGTGGATCAAGTTCAGCAATTCTAAAACCTTTTTTTTTTGTAAAGTCCAAAATAAAAGCAACACCTCCTTTTCCACATAACCCTGTTCTTCTGTAATTATTAAAGCCTTGTCTGGGGTTTATTTTATTCACACCGTGAGTACAAACACATACACACACGCACACACATACTATTGCTTTTTACAAACAGACAACAGAGCAGAGACAGAAGGACCAGCACATTTTACTGTATACTATACACTGACTGAATAGCACACTTAGCATCAATCCCTTACTTAAATCGGGATATCTCATGTGAGAATATACAGGAGGACATCACTTTACAGGCTTGTGTGAAGGTGCAGGTTGTAGTTATAGACACAAGTATTCATGTGTTTAATGACCTTTTTCTGCTATCTTGCCAATATTGCAACCATACCAGTACACAAGGGGATGAAAACTGAGTAATGGGCCTTTATTAGTTTTGTTCTAAAAAAGTAAAGGATCAGTCTGAGTCAGCTGTCTGAATTCAAAAGGATGACGACTGCACTGAAGAGACCCGTAATTGTAACATATATTGCTTGTTTAATATTGTTGAACATATTATAAGCCACTCAACTATTTAGACTAATGAAAAAATAAGAAATTTTCACTTTTTGTTGGTAGACCTTAGCTGCTCATTTAAACACAAATAGTGTTTAAGATAGCCGAAGAATGTCCATGAAACAAATCTTTTTTTTTTTTGCAAATACATATTAGGAAATCATCCAAATCTACATTTTTTTCTGCTGTACTGCATGCTCAGTGTGCTACGCTGAAGAGTTCAGCCTCCTCTTATCCATTGAGTGCTTTCAGATTTTTTTAAGACCTTGTAAATTCACAGAAGAGCTAATTAAATGCTCTATAGCTATCCAGAGGAAAGCAAGTTGCTTCTTCTGTCTACCTGTTCCCTCCCTGAGCGATCACACCTCATCCTCTTCGGTGATCTTGCCGGGCCACTAGGCCTCTCAACCTGGATTGTCTAGCAGTGTTCCAGACTGGGTTTCTTTTGCTGGGAGACTGAGGTTTACTTGTCGTAGAGGGCTTGTGCATATCCAAATAGCATTGGATCATAACAGAGATTATGACTTAGGTACAGCATATCTACTACAACCCAAACACAACAGATTTAATATTGCATAAGAATATTTGGTTTTTCTAACAAAGAGGGTTAGCATTTTTAAAGACCCTGATGACACCATTTGAAACCAAAACTGACTTTTTGTGTGACCGGAAATGCTATGTACTGATAAAACTGCAGTTTGTAAAAGTGATGGGTTTTTTTTTTGTTACAAATGAGATTTTTTTTTCTTCTTGACGCAGTGGTTTTTGAGTGGCTGGAGGCCCCTTTAGGACATCAGTAATATAAAATTCAGAACAACTCAATGAATAATATACAAATGTTAATCTCAACCACTTCTCATAGAACATCCCTGAACAGGAAAATAAACTAAACCTAATGAGCAAAAACAAATGTCCTCACAAACAGAAAGCGTAAAAGAAACTCTTCCCTGAGGGGTGACAGCACAAGGCATTAACGCCTTGTACAAATTGCACGGCAGAGGAATGATCGTGTGCAAACAGAAAACAAAAGACAAACAACTGTATTCTATGTTACGGTTGGTGACAGATGTGTTAACATGCTTTGTTGGATTTCTAAAGGGATATCATTTTTTGTACATTTTTTTTTCCTCTTTTTTAAAAGATATTTCTAGAAGCCGCTACTGAGATTGCTGGAATGTCTTAGGAATCCATTCTACATTACAGACGAGTAGACTGGAAAGCGGAAGCAACGACTACCGTTTGGCACATCCAGGGTTTTTTCTACCACTTTACTACCACACTGACAAGAAAGACACATTCAACAAAACAGAAGCACGACAACAAAGCATTCTGAAAATAGCACTTGTCCTACCATTTTTGTGTTTCTCCCCTAATCACAAAAACAACAGCTATTCTAATTATTGCGGGAATATAGTTAAGTGCTACCTGACATCTTTTTCTCTCCCTCGTTCTCTTTCATGAGTTTATTAACCAAAACATGTTACAAAAATAGAAGCTTTACTACCAGACAAGGCTTTGAATATTCACTTTCCCTTCACTGTTTATTCTGTGTCCTGTTGTGGCATTGCCGGGCTGAGGCAGTGGTGAGAAGGCAGGTAAAGTCACTTAAAAACAACAACAGAAACATTAAAGGTATGTTGAGAAAGCTCGTAGACACAAGGTTACACCTCATACCTTTGTCATTAGTTAACTTGGTTGCTGTATCTCTACCTTCCACTAGATGGAACAATTGGCTTACAGTTGATGTGTGATCTTTCCAGTCCAAACACAATGCAATTCAATGTTGATTTGTAAGACCTGGCTGAGATAATGAGTTAATTGTATGTTTTCTTGTGCCTTCTTCACAATATAAAGTTTTTCATATTTCTAAATTCATATTAAAGATTATAAAAGCAAGTCTCAATATATAATATGTCTCTATTTTATAAATATTAAAACAAATGCTGTGCAGTTCAGGTCTGTTCATAAGACAGTAATATCACTACAAGGGTTGTTACTGTACGTGTGCATACTTAAAGGAGTATCAGAGCTACATTTTGACAGAAGTCAAACAGGCAGTGTCTCTAACCTGCCTCCTCAGCCATGCCTCTTTGTTCACCAGAAAGCAGCCACGGCAGACGTCCTAACAGACAGCCCTTACACTTCCAGACTTCCAGTATCATCTGCAGCTCTCAGGACTAGCCTCTGTGACCATGGTTCTCAACTTGTATTTCTTGTGCACATGCAACACATCACTAGGTAAATATACAAGTCTTAAATTAAAGAAAGGTGTAAATAAAAGTGCCTTATCAATTCAACAATTAAGAATGGTCTAACTACTAATATCATACATGTTATTTAAAATATATTCTATAAACATTACTTTTTTCTGTATAGTAAGTACTTATGACCATATACCCTGTAGTACATTATAAAACAGGTGGAATGGACCCTTTTCTTTGTGTTGGTGCCCTGTGCTTCTCCAGGGCACCTGTCCAGAGAAGGATTAATAGCAGATGGCCTTACATGATTTCACTATGCAACAATGGTGGATGGATGGAGTCTTTGACAGCTAAAATCATTGCGTTTTCATTAGAATTACCAGAATTCTATGTTTCTTTTTTTTTCTTTTAAACGATTGTCCAAAGAGAGGTGTCGACTGCATCACCATGCCGATGGACCCTCCCTCAAAGTCGGTGTGTGTTTTCATTCCAAGCACTGTGTCCAAAGATACGACTGAAAACAAGAAAAATGGCTGAGCTTGACCAAAGTGTGCGCATTTATTAGCGATTTATTTCAGTTTGAGGATAAAGTGTGTGAAGGAGATAGGGACTATTAAAAGTTTTAATACAAAAATACTAAAACCGTTTTGGGAGGGTAATTTGAGTAATACTGATGTGCACTTGTCTTCTAATTGAAGAGGCCTTCAACTTGTTTGACTCTATAAGTGGCCTATTAATTGTTTATATAATTACAACATGGATGCACAGATAAATCATAATAATTGTGATGCAATAAATGGTGGTGTGAATGAATGAAAGGATTAAATAAGTCTTGAGTTCCATGTTAGAAATGCGCACAAAGAGATCAAATTCAACCAGACAGAAATGATTTGTCCCTATCTCCTCTTCATGTCCAATGGGGTGTCGGGTCCCACAAGTCTTCCAAAGAGAACAAAATTCAATAAGGTAAACCTTGAGAATCAACTCCCTAAGCCCTCTCCCCTCCACTGTAATAGAAGAAGTTGAACAGCGTGCCATCTGTCCACTCTGGTTTGTGCAGGGCACCAATAAAGTGTCTCAGATTCCTCCTCCACATTCCCCTACGGTGGGCACACTGGCACCTGGCAGGGATGCTACCCGTCAACGGGCATGGACTGCTCAAAGTCTGATCCGAATAGCTCCTTGTATAAGGGGGGGAAGTGGGCACGCACAATGTCTGGGTATATTGCTTTGAAAGCTGTAAGCTTCTCTGTATGCCTACTGCACAACGCTCGCAGTGTTGACACTTTGCATATCAACTGTGGAGAGAGAGGAGACAGGCTGTTTAGATTCACAGGGAGGCAAGGACATGGAGCAATGGTAGTGAAAAACATTGCTCCCTACAGTGTATTCCCTCACATACAGGGGCAAACAGACTTGTAAATATTGAGACAAGCGCTCAGGCATGAGGAAAACTTGACACTTATTATGAAGCTGGTACAATTGATAAATTGCCACTTCTCTACTGATAAAAAGGCATTTCATGCAATATTATGAATGTTTCTCCTGAAATCTGCTGGTTTAATCTAGCTCGCAAAAAATGGTTGATGGCTTATGCTTAAAGAGCCCAAACAGTGGAAAATTACACTGCTATAAGGGTAGAGCATGTTTAGCAGACAGCCACTTTCAGGGATAATGGATGGAGTGTGTACTGCATCACACTGTACCTTTGTAAGAATACCATCCTCTCTGTGGTTCTTCTGCAGGACATGTTGGAGGGCAAGTTGGATCTTCTGCTGAAGTTTCTCTACTTTTACCTTCTCCTGGAGCCAGGACCGGTCTGGAAGGAAAACACATGCAGGCCAGTTAACAGTCAGCTGGATTCATAAAAAATAATGATGCACTGCCACTAATATAATATAATAATTGGTAGCGAAAAACAGGAGGGAAACACATTCTGTGAATGTGTGTCTAACTTTTTTTTCCTTTGCACTGTGAGTGACACCTACCAGCAGACATCAACACAAAGGCGGAGAACAGGGCGATCTCATCCTCAGACAGGTGCATAGAACACAAGTTTTTTCCAAACTCGAAGACGGAGCTGATCAAGTCGTCACAGCCTGGCACAGCAAAGGACATAGAGAGAGGGCTTACGATGAGGAAGACCAAAGAACAACATTCAGTCTTGATCTTTATTGGGAGAGAGGCACACAAGGAGGGGAGAGGAAGGGGGAGGAATGAAATAGAACAGCATGCTGACAGCACATGGGAGCGTCTTAGGCAGAACAGGCAATGCTTTTACTGAGTTTTGCCTCCCAGACGAGTCACTTTTGGCAGTTGGGTGGTGTTATGCAAGCCAAAATGAGGTCACTATTGAGGCTTTTAGTTAAATCAATTATCGGAGATAGAGAGAGACAGGCGGATGCCGCCGCAGCTCGGAAAGCCCATCACTCTGCCTCCCCCATTGCAGACCCCTCGGTACAGAACACACAAGACACTGGGACAGATACACATGCTCAGAGAGTGCAGGGATTGGTAAACCCACACTAAGAAACAGAATTCAGCATTTCTACAGACACATTGGGACATTTTTACTTTATTCCCATCAAAAGGCAGTTGGAAATGCAAGAAAATCCATGGTGGAGACTCATAGTAATGTCATGGCAGTCAAACACGAATTATTCGCTTTCGCCTGAGATGTTTTATGTCAGACTATCAATGATAGTTTTGATAGCTCTCTCCCTCAAGACACTGCGTATGGCTTTATTTATTCCACAGTAACAGGAACCATATGCAGCAGAGCCTTGCTAACATCTCTGTTCTACCATAAATAACCATTGCAGAGACAGCAATGCCAGGTGAGGTAAGGATGAGTGCTCAGTGTGTTTGCTTCCAGGCCCTCAGAATCGTGTGCAACAGAACAGCAGACTCTAATTTTGGATATCAAACCAAGGAAAGGAGTAAGACACTGTAAGAAGAAACACACACACAGCATCACACAAACACACACATGCTCACTCACTCATATGTGCACATGCACACACCCACACATCTACACCTTCTCCACTTACCTAATGACTTGAACACATCAGGTCCGGCATATTTTCCATCAAAATAGACTGTGTTGTTTTGCGAGTCAAAGGCACGGCACATTCTGACAAACACAACTTCCAAAGAGCCTGTGGAGACAGACAGGAACAAGATGCTGAATCTCAGCTTTGCTTCTTTTTTACCCCAACAGTTACACATCAGTCAGGGATGCAAAACACATGATTGTGCTTTGTGCTTTTCTTCTACAATGTGAGTAACACAACCACTTTGAAATAAAGAAGCCTGTCGTCAGAGGAGAAAAAAAAAATCACCTCTGCAGATGATAATATCACAAACAGAAGGCTACTTTCCTATAATGACATGCCAGATAAAAATGTGCTTCGTTCAGTAATGACAGTGCTTATTCATTCAACCTTTATTTAGCAAGATAGGTAGGGAATTTATTCCATCCCACAAATTGAACCACTCTGTGGGAGTGGATAAGAGGATCAAGAAAATGTAACAGAAACCATTACTTCCTCTACGGGAGATGCTACAGTTTTTTTTTTAAGTCATGTCTGACAAGGGATCCCAGCCTTTATTTCATTATTCATATTGGCTGTGCTAATGTAAATAATACGCAGGGAAAGACCCAGGAGAGGTGTTTGTTTGCTGCGTGTGCAATATGAGTGTATCTGACTCTTTGTGCATCTGTATTTATGTATAAATATAGGTATATTCTGTATAGAGTCATATCTCTGTTTATTATTGTACAAGTATGTCTCAATGAAAGCACTGTCAATAGGCAGACAACACTGGTGCCTTGGAAAAGAGGGAGAAATGGCAGCCGTCATGATAGGTATTATCTGAGCTCAAGAACACATTGCTTATCTAATGCTGTGTCCATCCCTGCTATGTACTGTATGTAATGAACACAGGAAAAAAGCGACAGACACAGAGAGAGGAAACAGACAGAGAGAGGAAACAGGGTTCTCCTCTCTGTGACATTGTCTCTGCGTGTAAAGAAGAGGGCTTTGTGTAGTCAGGTCAGCTACGCCCTTGTGACAATGCCAGAGGGGGGTGGTGGTGGTAGTGGTGGGTGAGTTTGACGGCAGCAGGCCATGTTGACAGGCTGTCATACCTGCTTTCAGCAGCACTATCTGATCGTTCTGACACAGCTCCATGAAGCCATCGATGCGCTTGGCAAACTCCACCACATACTGAATGGCCTCTGTTATTTTGATAGCACACAGCTGCCACATGACTTCTCGGGGCTAAGAACAGATAGGATACAGAATGGGTTATCTGCTTTAAAACAATATATTTGAATACTGTAGCTGCTGTGCAGGCCAGCGCAAGCCTAGTTCTGGTCAAGCTACCTTATTCTGGTAGCTCTCCACTTCCTCTTGCAGAAAGGCCTGCCAGGTCATCTGCTGCAACTCCTCCCTCAGGTACTGACATGTCTCCATGTGCGACTTGGAGATGTTCTGGGCCAGGTGCTCTGAAATACAACCATCAGCAGAAACCCATAACATCACAGTTAAGATCTGAATGTTACTCGCAAGGCTGTGTGAAAGTGAAGACCTCACAGATGAAATATGCCACGGGGAAAGAAGATTTATTTACTGAGCTTTCAAGAAGGAGGAGAGGCGGATACACGTGGGCTTTTTTGACTGGGAAAAGGCTTGTTGACATTCCCTTTTACAGCCTGCAGGAAGCTCATAGCTTAAGGTTGAGGCAAAGCCAATCTAGTTATGACACAAATGCATGGAGTGGAGGAGGGGCGCCAAGTTACTCACTGAAACAAAGGTCACATTTTCTCTGAGAGAAATATTGAGTATTAAGAATTTAAATGGTTTTGAAAACACATCTGTTAAAAGAAGTTCCTAGGCACGGGGGAGCCTAAAAAAATGATTTCCCCAGACGCCTGCCCTGCTGGATCCTGATTGGCCCTAATTAATGGAAACTAATTACAAAAAAGAGGCTCTTTTAATGAGTGTTGAAGATGAGTCTCCAACCTCCTGCTATTTTAAGCAACCTTTGTGTCGTTTGCCCCACGGTTGAGTTGTTCTCCCCCCTCCTCCCTTTTGATGTCTCTCCTCTTGTCTCCCCGTCTCTCCCCTGCTCCTTACCTAGCTCAGCCATCGACACGGTGGGGGAGGTTTCTCCGTTGGTGAAGGAGCAGTAAGGGAAGAAGCCAGAGCCGGGGGCAAAGTCGCAGATGGGCTCTGGCTTTATGCCGTTGATGTCCAGGCCTGACTGGTCAGGAGATGGCTGGATGTCCAGGTAGAAGCTGCTGACCGCTGAGTCTGGCTTGCTGCCGTCTGGGGTGTGACCATCCATGTAGCCGCTGAGGTCGTCATGAAGCTCTGTGAGGCCATTGGCTGAGAGGCCATAGCTAGGTGTAAGCGGTTCTGCTTCTCCGGGCTGTTGTTGGTGATCACGCTGCTGCTGCTGCAGCCGGTGCTTCTGAACCTCAGCATACAGACTGTCTCGCTGCTTCTTTGACATGCGACCAAACTTCACCGCTGTGATTAGCAGGATGAAACAAAACAAACAATCAAAATTAACACAAACAGCTTCTCTGTAAAAATAAATTAGGAAAAATTAGTACACAAAATAAAATCAAAGTCCTAGTTAATAAGTGGATATATGACTATTAACAAAAGTTACACATCCACCCAATTCAGTCTCAAAATTACTGAGTTATTATGTGAATTCTGTTATTCAGTCTGCATCACCCCGTGTGTAAAACAGCCTCACCAGTAGAATTATGTGCATAAACAGACAAAAATGTTCTAAATGTCATTTTTGAAAATTCTAATATAGCAGTCTCATTTATCCAGTCTTCAAGGTTTCAAGGTGCTACACTAATGTCTGTAAAATGCCTGAAGTGGAATACCTTGCAGAGCAAATCAAATTATCTCACACTATTGGCAAAATTCTTACGCCTTTGAAGAAAAAATAAGTCTTGGCACCTGAGTCTGAAACGAAATAACTTGTTTAGACAACAACGGAAATGGAAAAGCATTGGTCACATGAATTCCCTACTGGCTTCAAATTGTGTTACATAAAAAAATCAAAGGTCATTTCTTCTTTTGTGCCTCGCTTTGACAAAATTCTACACTATGTTAAAGTTATAAATTGCATTAGGCCAAGAGATAGATGCTATTAGCATCACACTCTCAGAGACTGATACACTTTACAGTGCACCTGTAAAGAGTGACACCATCTACAGTAAACAGATGGAAAACAGCAAATCTCCACATCTCAAAGGGGATCAGTAATTAAAAAGACTGCTGCAACCATGAACAGCTTTATACATGTAGAGGCAGAAGTGGGAAACTAACAGTTTACCAGCCACTCAAACATCAGACAGACTAAGTCGCTGCATTATGTTTCAAGGTTTCCAGACTAAACATTGGTGAGAATGAGACTCCTTGGCCAGGGCTCTGGGGGCCTGGCAGTATGTCAGCTGGTCACAATG
>JAUBNQ010000025.1:13987043-14031920 GCA_032353495.1 Ctenopoma kingsleyae | reverse complement strand
TGTGTGTGTGTGTGTGTTTGTCTCCGCACGGTGGAAAGCGAGTGGCGCAATGGAAAGAAGAGTGCAGGCAGATGGGTTCTGGTGTGTTGAGTGAAGGTAAGAGTCACCTTTGTCTGTCCTGTGGATGTGGATTTGAGAATGTGTGCGGTTATGCAAAGGCCCTCGTAAGTGCTAATGTACTTCTGTGTTCATTCACATTCATGAATATGTATGCACATGTGCAACTGAATTAAAACAAAGTAGTGTGCATAAGGATGTGCTAGCCTCTGTGAATGCATGTTCAGGTTTTCACTTGTCTGTGAGCGTTTTCTTTAGCTGTTTGCAAAAGAAGAACAAAACAAAACACACATCATAGCTTTGCTCTGTTCTCTGCAACCAAGCCTAGTCTGGACCAGCCTGGTACAGCAGGAGCATTCTAGCACACAGCCCCACCTGTGTGATCCCATTACTACATCTCCTATTTCTTCAAACCTACTTTCTACCACGGCAACAAATTAAGCCCACAGACAAAGCTCTCACCTGCAGACACAGAGAGAACATTAAGCAACATCTTCAGCGGTCATGACAGGGGTTTCTTAGATATTTCTGTTGGGTCACTTTGAGAATAAAGGCAGTCATTATGTGTGCCTTTCCTTTGTCTCTCCACAAAGATATCAATACACAGTGCCACATCAATATCAGGGCATGAATAAACAACTAAATAACAATAATGATAAATACACACTGGCGACTATAATCTTTTGTCTTTTTTGCACAAAACACCTCAGGTTTCACTTATCTTCCATGAAGAAAATGGCAATGACCACTTTTATAAACAATGAACAGTGTCACTATGCAATAAGCACAGTTGTTGTGGTTAGATAGATTTAAGAGAAATTATGTAGCACATGAAAATTAGGTGGTATATTAAAATATTAGCTAAAACTATTTGATGTTTTAATATCCAAAATGGAAATAAAGAGCCCATACTACCAATAAATTCTAAAAGTGACTATTTGATTTTAGTGTCTCCTTGAAGAAAGTCATTCCATTCTTGCTTTCAAAGGGAGGTTAGAATCCACAACAGCATCCCTGAAGCATTCGCTCAAAGGCAGAGCAGACACTTGCCCACACAGGGGCCTGAACCTTCACCTCTCCCCACTCACCATACAAGCCTGTTGCATCCACCCACCTATAGCTCCTCTTTCATAAAGCACTTACCATCTCGTGACATGCCCACTGCCAGGCACTTCTGCAGCCGGCAGTGCTGGCAGCGGTTGCGGCTAGTGCGGTCGATCAGGCAGTTCTTCTGACGAGGGCAGGAGTAGGCCGCATTGCTCTGTTGACTCCTCCGGAAGAAACCCTGCACAGGGAAAGGGGCATGGAAACATCTCACGTGAACCACTGAGGGTGGAAAAATGTTCTGAGCCTGGAGGATCAATTCAAGTTTTTACTGTGTTTTTGTGCTGATAAAATACTGATTGAAAATTACTGATTGATGGGAATTTATTGAGTTTCTAGTGGTGATATTTTATTTTACTGCTGCCAAACACATTAGACAATAACACTACTGTGGTGGTATTTTCCTGGCTGTTATACTGTAATGTCTGGCATTTTAAAAGCACAGTATTTCATCAGTGTGTACAGCATGAGGGTGGTGTGTTTGGGTAGGAATGATAACAGTGGATGGTATTTTTCTTCAGTGGGGTTATTAGTGTTGATTAACGCCGCACTGGCATGTGCTGTGCTAAAGGATTGCGAATGCACACTGACTGGATTCCTCATCCTTTGACTTAATGAATTGATTCCAGCACATCATTAACATGCCCCACTCTACTGCTCCATACACATATGTCTTAATTTGCTGCTCATTGGCTGTTTAATTACAAGAAAACAGCTGACAGCTGCCAAGTTGCTTTATAACGGAAGCCATTATGGAAACAGACTATAACTGCCAGTGACAAGCAGCACTCTTTAATAATGCTATGATTTATGGTCCAAACTTTTGTACTTGCACATATCATTAAAGGCCTCTCTGCTTGGACTAATTAGCAATCATTAAAGATAGATTTCAGCAGTTTATTCTTTAGTGTTTTGTTCCTTCCACCTCCTGTGTGAGAGAGGGGAGCGCAGGGAAGAACAGCTGAAAGGAGCCGCTCTCTCTCTTTTACACACACACACACACACACACACACACACACACACACACACACACACACACACACATAAACAAGAGCAAACAGCAAAGGTGCAGGCTGGCTGAGGAATGCTAATGATGTGCCTGGTGACAAGCACGGGGACAAGAATACACTCTAAGCACAAAATTCCTCTCACTGTGAATGGCTGGTGCATTTGAAACAGTACAAAAGGCGGCTTCAATAGAAGCAACACACTGTAGCAAACAGCCAACAATCTGCTATAATTCAAAGCATTCTCCTTTTGATCATTTTATTTCAAGAGCAGGCTGCAGCAGAAGCAAAAAAAAAAAACCGTGAAAAGACATGTCCCTGGGAGGGAAAGGCAGAGCAAGGCAGAGGAATGACTTTGTCCTACTAATTGTGGTTTTCTGTGATGTCCTCGGTGGTGCTTGACCACTTTAATGATCACGTTCTCAGTGTTTACACTTCATAGTCCCCTCTCTGAATCTTCGTAAAACTTCAGCAACATTTTCAAATGTTTTTTCCTAGCAAGCAACTTTCTTTACTCCCTCAATTTTTCCTGTCTTCCCCTTCTCAACACCCTGTCCTTCACATACTGACACACACACGCACACACACACCACTTCCCATGACACAAACAGGTTCTGTCTCTTGATGCTTACCTTACAGCCTTCACATGTTATCACGCCGTAATGGATGCCTGATGATTTGTCTCCACAGATCTTGCAGGGAATTATTTCGATTTGAGCTGCAGAGAAGAAAAGGAAAGAAGAAAAAAAAAAATCACGTTTTGCTGTCACAAGTCACTCTACAACACCCTCACCATGGATCCATGTTGGTACATGAAAGAGCACTGTGCTTCTAAAAACATCTCATCCGGTGGCTTTTGAATCCTCACTTCCACAGAGGATTAGATGAATATTTACAGAATTGTGTGTGTGTGTACTGTATGTGTGTGTGTGTGTGTGTGTATGTGTATGTGTGTAGGGAAGGAGGCCATTTTAAGTCCTCACAAGCAGTCAATGTAAACATCATGTCAATTTGCATCCTTTACACAACGTACCAAAGAAAAGTCCAGCTACCACAAATGCTAATATGCCATATTAGTACTAATACTAGCCTTATGCAATGACAAAGGCTCATTTAGCCACATGAAGAGATGTATTCCCAGTTGGAAAACTTGAGTTTGTGAAGCCTCTTAAACTTCAAAACCACACAAAGCTCAGAAGTAAATCCACTGTGGCCACAGAGAATCATAACGTGCCCACTGTGCTGGATGAAGCTGTGGCAATGACTGTGTGTGTACGTCTACATGCGCTATAGAAAAATGGTTCAGTAGGGGTTTGGTTGTGGAGTTGTGCTGCTGACAGGCCTGTGATTCACATGCCACAAAGGACAAAAGCACAGAGAGGACAGGCCTCATCCATCGTTGGCCTTCTCTTCAGGAGCAGACCACAGGGCAACACAACAGAACAGACAGAACACACAGACATCAGAGACACCGAACTCCCAGCTTGTCCCATTGCTCTCAGCTTTATCACTACAGCTACAGATGCTACATCCTTCTCCACCTCCACCTCCCCCTCTGTCTTCCCTTCTTTCTTTCTCTCCCTCCCTCTAGAGATCTCTATCTCACAGCCCTCCTCCACATCTCCAACATCTCAGTCCCGCCATGCCAGCAGTGCACTGCAGCGCCAGACAAACTCCACTATCTGATCTAAATCGAGGAAAGATCACCGCAGGATATTTTCTCACGATATAATGGTTTTCTCCAACCAGCCATGCAGCTAGCCAATCAGAGCACAAGGAACTATTGCAATACAACTCTATACTAATTAGGGGAGGAACATTGAGACTTAAGATATTATTATCTTATTAGGCAATGCAATAAAATTAGAATAACTTTAAAAAGTGGTGGTACTATGTCAAAGTGTTACATCAGCCTCTACCCCCTAGCCAGTCATAACTGTCTACTATAAAGCCTCCTGTCAAGACTCAGATATCTCTTGTACACCTTAACAACTAACCTCTTTAAATTATTTTGATCACATCAAAAGTGCTTTTGCTGAGGTTCAATCCAGAGATCCCTGCCCATTCTAATCAGCTGCCTAGGAGTCTGTAATGTGTCATGTGGATAATGTCCTTGTCCCTGAGGCATGCCCAGGAGAGGCCCTTAACACAGAGCCTCTAATCCACTAACCCCACAGCCACACTCTATTCATTCAGGAATCAGTGTCTGTTCTTCTCGCGCTGCTGGAGTCAACAACACTGGCCATGTTTACATGGAATTAGCCTGCATTTTAGTAAAATGAACAAAAGGGAGTTGTGGAATATACACAATTAATTCTCCTCCAGACAACACCTCCTGTGATTTGTGATTCTCACATACAATAGAGGGCACTGCACCTCATCGGCCCGGATTAGAGTAAAATCCAGGCAGGAGGCGGGCTTTGACAACCTAACTGAGAGGGTTAATTTATAATTAATCTTTTCCTTACTGTGCACAGTTGCTTGTTATGTCGGTTGGGTCTATCTCTGTATGAGTGCACTCTATTGTTTGTTTTTGTGTTCTCCCTGCATGAGCATTAGCAGTGCAGTGTGTTTCAACTCCTTTAGCATTTTCAGCCTCATTACTTACATAATTTGTTCTGACATGCACTCACAACAACTGAAGCGTGCTGTAATTATGACTAGCTGTGGTTATAGTGAAGTAAAGGCTGCAGTGACAGGCCCCAGCCATTGGGTGGCAGTGCAGGGCTGTGGCTATGGTTGTCTTGCCAAGTTAAGCCAATCTTCCACCCACCCTATCCAGCCCACAGGCTTTTGGCTCTGAGCTCCAGCCTCTGATAGCTCTAGGCTTAGGCTGCTGCTAGCTTCCCCCACCCCCACAGCATAGCTGTGAGATGCCTTCATCTCTCCTGAAGAAGTGGAGCTGGCTGGGCACTCGCTCAGGCCTGACAGAGGCTGTGCCACATCAGGTGAAAGCAGTGGGAGTAGAGACACTGGGGTGCCAGGCCAGGCAGGGCATACACACACAAGCATGCCTCACAAAGCCCTATCTGCTGCAGGAAGGCCCTGAGTGCATACAGCCTCACCAGCTAACACCCTCTCACTCCACCGCTGCACAAGCCCCTGGCTGCTCAGCGCACTCAACAGTAAAAAGGGTTTGTCTCTGGGCTGGCTGTTGCAGGCTCTGTAGTTTCTTGTATGAGAAAAGATCTTAGTATAAACATATAGTTATTTCCACATTGGGATAAGCTCCTGTCAAAAAGAGGGTGGTGTTGAGCAATGACACAACAGAGATCAAATACACTATGAAGTCACCTACACCAGCAACCTAAGTCAATATTTGTATATCTGTATGGCTGTGCAAGTTCTTGAGTAGTTGGTCATAAGCTACACTTCAGACACTGAGGATGATTTAAACAGAATCCACACAGGGGAGGCAGTCAAACAAAAAGGCCTGTGCTTATAAGCACTCCCAATCTGGCAGTCAATATCTATTGACATGAGCTGCGGTGTTAACTGTCTCTTGGTGTGAAACAGGCAGCTGCTGGCTCACTTGAGCTTGACCAGCATAGCGCCACTGATCCCATTCACCGCGCCTGCCTCCCTGCCTCTTCGCTTTCCTGCCAGCCAGCCCTGCCTGGTCTGTTTACGACATCAAAGCCAGGCACAGTTAGACAGGCAGCCATGCTAAAGCCCATCCCAGCAGCCTGCCGCTCCTCACAGCACTATGATAGCCTCTGCATACAGGCCACTTCAAAGACACCTGCTGAGATGCCAAGATTATGTATGAATCACACCACACCAAACTCACACCACGTGCATAACCATAAGGGCTGGACAGCAGTACAAAACTGATTTCCTCTATGCAGCATTGCAGCCTGGCGTGGGTGTCTTGGACAATGGGCATGGCAGAGAGAGGAGACAGTCAAGCCGAATGTTAAAGCTTGTTCTTTGTCTGTCTGTGGCTGAGCAGTTCAAGGACACTGATTCACCACACTCGCAGGCCCTTTGAGGGGATGACGTGTCACTCAGAGCACATGTACAATAGGGCAGCGAGGCCTCTGCTTGTTCACCCAGTGCCCTTCACTGTCTTCTCTGCAGCCCTGAGATCAACCCACTTCTAAAACCACACTGCATTATCAAAGACCTGGAAACTGACAGTCAAATGTCAACACCCAGAACAATTTGCCAAATGCACACTAACAGCTTACAGGGGCCTTGTCATTGTTTATTTTATTATAAGCACTGAATAGACAGGCACTGTCAAACAGAACACCATCTCCCTGTGTGCCACAAATGTATTGCTTCATTCAAAACATATTAAGAATCATTCACAACATATCATACGATTGTAAAGCTGAGAAAAATACTGTATATACTTGAAGGAAAACCTTTAGTTTGCTAAGTGTTTGTGCTATAGTGGGTTACTTAAAAATTTAAAATGTGTTTAAAATTTACAATCCATTTCAGTAACCAACTGTATACAAAATAAACAAAACTGAAAATCCTAGAGCCTGGTGCAAGTAAAATCTCCTGGCTGTACCCACTGAACCCGTGGACTACTGACATAACGTTGAGGGATTAAGATTATCCCTTACATTAGAGACCCATGCCCAGGCCACCGTCATAATGCTGAAAGCTTAATCCATTATTTGATTGGTCCATTAAATCATTTTCTCATGGCCTGATGAGTCATGATAAATGCACATGATAAATTAGGTATGAAACTGAGGCTTCCATACTGTTATTATACAATGCACATCATTCTGAAAGCAACTGGAGGAGGAAAAAAAAAAACCACGCTGCTTCTGTGCATGGTGGTGTCTCACTAAGTGTGTGCGTGTGTGTGTGTGTAGTTGTGTTGACAGCTGTCAATGACAGAGTGACGCAAGCCAGTGGGCTCATGTCAATGATTATGTAACGAACTGGACAGGGCACAGCATTATGAACAGATTAACAATTCTTCTGTCATCAGGCAAACTGTGTTAATACATTCTCCTTGTATAATTTTTGCAACAAAACCAAACAAAAACTCATAAGGATTGCATGTCTGCTCGGGACTGTTATACAATAGCAGAATTTCTTAAAAAAAGAGCACTGACACATGATCAATATACAAACACCAGAGGCACTGAACTGAACGCAATATTCCTCCACCATTATGTGCAGATATTTATTTTGCCACATGAACTTCTCATTTAGTGGTGGAGATCAGCTGTCTGTTGATAAACACAGTCCTTTTCTAAGCAGATACCCAGGACAGTCAGATCTAGCTGTAGAGAGACGACAGCCTAACAAGAGCTAGAATCAGAATTCTGCCTCTTTTTATCTGCCAGGGCTTTTGCTGTCATGTGAAGTTGCACAACACAATACTTTTTTATTCCCATTTATGCAGCAGAAGAAAGGTTATTTGAATGTCAGTGTGCAAAGGACAGTTGTGGCACGGAACACAGGCTGAATAGTATAAATGTGTTATTTGTTTAGGGATTGCAGGCTGCTGGCATATTACCATAGGGCTGTTTTAATGGCATTTGCTGGGCTGTAGCAGAAAGAAAGCGCAGAACGCTGTACACAAATGCACCTGCAGAGCAAAACTCTATATCATCATTTTAAACAGATTCCATTCAACCTATAAACATGCTGAAGTCATCCAAAAATATTCGGACCATAGGGATTAGCCCAAGGAAAGACATAATTGACACATTTTGATGTCTCTATGCTGCGCCTACTAATTCCCCCCTAATCATTTAGCTGCCTAAGCTGTGATCCCCTTTCACTGGAGACCAGCTATATTTGAAGAGATATTTCCGTTTCAAAAGATGGGCTCTTTAAGCTTTTCCCTATTATTCCTACATAGCAGTGCAGTCACTTTGCTAAAGCTCAGGTCTGGACCATCGCCCTGGGCTGCTTTTTGGATGAACTCATGCGTACATCTCTGTGTTTGTTTGTGTGTGAGGCCTATTAATATTTCAACACTGCCCACCTCCAGATGCCTGTACAACACAGCACAGCGTCTCTCTTCATGTCTCTCCCTGTATTTACTTGACTGTTTTATTGAAGTGCATTCTGACACCCTCAATGTATTGGGGGGCAGGAGAGGGGAAGATGTATTCCCAAACCACAGCACAACACATCTCTCTCCATGTCTTTTTCTCCACTGGTATAACAGTAATTTGGGCACTAATTTATGTGTTGTTGTGGCAAAGATTGACGAGCTTCCTGACTGGGAGTCTGCACGCCGGCACTCTAGGGGAAACAACAAAAGCCTGGGTTTACCGAGCAGACAAGCACCATGAAGGGTAGCATGTGTGAGGTGCTCATCTCTCCTCCCTTGTCTGCCCCACCTGAGCTCAAAACTCGCTCTCCCCATCACTCCTTACCCCCTCCTCTATTCATCTCCCCCAATCTAACCCTTTCTTGTCTGTGACTGCAGTGACAAGTGAAGTTGTGCCCGGGTGCTGGGGACTGGAGGGCACGCCCCTTCTGTGTGCGAGCATGTGCGTGCAGGCGCACATGTGTGCCAGGAGGGAGAAGGGCTCACGCTGTTTACTCTGATGGCAAAATACAATCTGTAGACAGCACTCACTTATGCATTCTACCAGCTCCTAGTTAGTCATAGAGAGCCAGAAGAGTTGAATAAAAAAATCTGTGTTGCAAATATTTACATGATTTGTCAACTATTTACATCATTTGGCTTGGATCCTTCATAAAATCAAATATTCTATTGCAATGACACGCATTTTTGAATGGATATAGTTAGTATAGTATAGTTTACATTGCAAGTCTAAAAAGCAGTTGCTTGTGCATTGTTTGCTTTATCCATATAGTGTGTAGAAAGGCAATGGGATGCACCAAAACTCAAAATCACTGAGGCTGAAATCACACAGGACTGACTGATTGACTGGTGCAGAAGCTGCTGTTTGAATTTTAAGACTTAGCTGAGGATCATGTGATGCTTCTGAACCTTTAGTGTGACCAGCAGAACTAAGCAGGCAATGGTTAAAGCCTCTCAGCCCCCATCTCCCTGCATGGACAGCAGCAGAGTAGGCTCTTTTAGAAAAACACAGGAAAATATAAATAATAAATTCTTCAAAACATCCACTGCAAATACACATATAAACCTTTACATAACAACAAACAGAGTTTTTCCATTGCACCAGGGAATTTCCTACTGCCACACTGTACAGATTCCTTCCTTCTGTAACCGCTGTATTAGTATGCATTTCTGTAAGACAACCAGGATTCTGTGGTGGGTTTTTGAATAGGATCTTTCTACTGTTTCACACAAAGAAATTGAAAAGAAAACTTACATCCATACAACTTCCTGCATGGTCTTTTTGCCAGAGGGTTGACAGAGTATATGAGCATTTTATTAGCAAAGTGTATATCTGGGTGCCTCAGATATGGTGGATGTTGTGGGGGAGTAGTGGGGGCATGTGGGGGAAAAGAGGAGGGAGGCTGGAGGTTGCATCTCATGGTGCTGCTCACAGTCAGTGGGTCAGAGGCACACAGCCAGAACACACATGGAGAGCAGGCTGAATAGTTCAGCTGACAGTAATTGTCCCTCTGTGGTCTCCTTAGGAAAACATGTTTCCAGACAACGCAGACTGGCTGCACAGGCCAGATAGTAATCATGATCTTGATTTGCTCCATCGAAGAGGGAAGCTCAGCGTAAGCCTCCAGTTATGGCGCGAGTCACTGTTTCCATTGAAGCTGACATCAGCTGAAGCCAGCTCTGCTCAGGGACACAGCACATGTGTTAATATATAAAGTGATGATTTCACCGTAAAACATTTCACAACTTGAAATCATCTTTTACGAGAAAAAAATTTGCTATGGCAATAATGTCATCACACAAGATCTTTAGCATAGTGTAAACGTGTGTCAAAAACAACTATCCTTTAAAAATACAGTATGTTGTGATGCTTTCATTTATCCCATTTTACAGTACCATGCTGAAATGAGTGTGTGAGGTTTACAAACCTGCAGGTAATATTACAACAACAGAAATAATTACATGCTGCATTTTCACCGCATTGCACTGATTCACATCATGATGCTCTTCTCCTGCCGATCAGAATTTTAATATATCATGGAATATTCTAATGGCTGGATCAGATTGTGAGAAACTAACATTTTTTAATGGTCAATATAAAGTGCTGATATAAAAGACAAATACATTCTCACCAACTGTTGACAATGTGCAAAAGAACTGTCAAAGTGATTCTGAAAATGAAAAAGTCGCTTAAACAAGTTACTGTTTAAGAAATCTGAAGTTATCGTCTACAAATTTCAACAATGAATGCTCTATATAGCACCTCTGATGAACAACTTTTTATAGCACCTCTGCCATTCTGCTTGAAGGTCTTGGGTTTTCATCAGCTGAAAAAGAGCAGGCAAGGACAGGGAAGATGAATGACATCAATGGCCAGCCGATACTTCCAGGGACGTGTGATTGAGACAAATGAGCCTTGTTACATTAGCTGGGATACTGAATCCTGCTGCTCAAAGATCCAGAGCTTGATAGAGCAGAAACTAGAGGCACCCAACCTTTCCACAGTTCACCACTGTCATAGGACTCCAGAAGAACAGCTTTCTTAAACATCCTGCTTCACTGGGCTAGTTTCCTCTTCATGCAAGCCCTATTTTAAGTGTTATGGTGGGGAAACCGTGGATCAGCCAAGGTTAGTGGTTTGCTTCCTGGTTCCCCCCGTTACCTGGTCACATGTTGAAGTGTCTCTAAACAAGACACTGAATCATGAACCTTTGGCACCTTAAGAGGGCTGCCTGTCCACAACAATTTCCCCAAGGATATTAATGAAGTATCAATCATTATTATTATTGTTTTAGTTGTATATATGGCAGTGACCTTTCTTACAGGTCAAAGAGCCATTACCTAATCTCTACACAGTGCCCACGGCTATTACTGTTTTAATAAGTGACTGAGACGCTTACATCATGCATCATTTATCCTCAATGCTAGTAAATATGCATAATTATTAAACTGAAGTCTTATGATTGGGACCATGTAAAATATGTACTTGCAGTGAAATTTGCAAATCATTTTACAAATCAATGTGTTTACTTAATTTTGCTCCTGGCAAGTATCAGGACCATGATCAGTAGACTAAGGCAATAAATGTAAATGGCTTTTTAAAGCTTCAGTTCACTGTAAGAGTTGGGGAAAATTGCACGCACATGCTTGTGCATGCTCACATGCATGTATCTATATATGTACTGTATATTGCATTGGGGTGACCATGGATCAATTCGTAGGGCAGTCACTCAACCTCAGGGTTTGACTCCCAGTTCCCCACTATTATTATTAGAACCCTATGAAACCACTGGATGATCTCAAAAATGTTGTTTAATTGAGCTCTAAGCAAGACCATTTACATTATCTTCTGAAACACTGTGTGTTTGCAAAACATGTTTCTCACCGATTTACACAGTGTACAGAAATAACTTCAATAATCTCTGCCTACTCTGTGGAGGAGCTGCTGAGCAACTCCACTGCTGTCTTGCCTCTCCTCCAGTTGTAGCAGACCATATGAAAGGCATTCCTAGACAACAGGGGTGCGCGAGGAGTTTCTACTGCCACACAGAGTTCACAGACTGCTTACAGTGTGCGAGGCACATTCCCCCTGCACTGCTGTTTTCATAGTCCTACAAACACTGGCCTGGTTTTGTTTAACATGGCAGGCTTAAGCAGCCATGCGCAAAGCATGCTTCCCTCATTGCACGCTTTGCTTACAGTGGAAGGCCTGAGCACTTGCTGCTACCTTTTGGTGAACCAGGTTCCCTGACTGCTTGTGAATGCGCCATGGTGCTCTAATCCTAGGCAAATAAACAAGTGCCAAGATTAATGATTGCATAAACACATCCCAAAAGCCCTGGAATAACAATCATCTCTTCAGCTTGTTCTGCTACCATGCAAGAGCTCTTGGAGTCAGCTGACAACCTGTATAGCCCTCTTTCACTTCCTGCTGCCTCACAACGGCCAGGAATTGTCTGGACTTTGTTGCTTCATTAACAACAGGAAGCTGTCAATATTTTCCACATGAGTGTGGGTATTTGCAGCACTACAACAGGAGGGAATTTCTAAACCAGATCAGGACTTAGGGTCCTCCACAGTATATGTCTTCACTTTATCCTTCTTTTTACTAATCAAGGCTGCTTCACAGCGTGTCTGGCCTTCAGTGCCTGACATGAAGTCAGCATGGGTGGAGGAAAGTGGAGATCTCAATGCAGTTCTGATTATGTTGTCAATCTGATTCTTATTATGAGCTCTAAAACAACCTCAAACAAATCTTTGACTTGTGAAAAAGACAGTCAAGTAGATATCTAGGAGGACATTAGAAGTGGCTGTATAGCAATAAATCACAGCCACAACTGATCAAACAAGGCCATTAAAAGGACATTAGGAGCATAGACCATCCTCTCATCCTTGTCATCTCTGGTCTGCCACTATAAGACAAGCTGCTTTGTCATGAGGGGAAAGTACTGGAGACAGGGAAATATAGTCATTGGGAAATAAAAGAGAGAGAGGTAAGGAGAGGGAGCAGTTCAGTCCACTAGTCCAGGGCACGAGAGCGTGGGATGTTCAGATGAAGTGGGAGGCCCCTCACCAGGAGGTTGCTCCTCAGCATGAAGGCAGAAGCAGCACCCTGTCTAATGAGGGGTGAAGTAGAGCCCCCTGTGGGACCCCCTCAGGCACATTCATTAGGAGATGAAAAAGCATTTCCCGCAGCAGAGCAAGTGCCTGCCTTGGCTCGGACATGTTTAATTTAGGGCCATATGAAAACACAAGGCCACACTGGCCAGGTCTGCTATCATCGGTCAGGGGAATCAACAACACGCAGGGCCAGTGAACCAGAACTTGACCAAATGACTGTGTGCAAAATTGAATTATGGTTTTGTCATGGAGGTTTGGGTTTTGATACTACCTTTTAAGCATTCAGATTAATAAAGGTCAAGTGCACCGATATTCCCAACACTAGGCTATTACAGAGAAAATGTGCAGCTTATCACAAGTTTCATTCCCTTTAATGCGTTGCATTTTGTTGCATCTTTTCAGCTCCAGGCAAAAATAATAGATTCATTTAGCCAGTGGTGGTTTGTGGAAGGGAACCAAGGATTATGGTAATGCAGCACTGAATGCTGAAAGCAAAATACAGTAAAAGAGAAACTGCTGCAGTAAGAGACACAGGAAGAATATCTAAGAGGTTAATCTATAGGATTGCCCAAATCTGTATTCACAAATACATCTTGAAAATCTCATATCGCAGAAGTTATGCTGTTTGTAAAGACAATAGAAGAGACAGTGCTCATTTACTTTCACTGTATGAAGAAGTGCATCACGGGGTATCAATCTATGGTGATTCAAATACATGTCCGCTTATCACAGGCGCTTATCCTTGTTCCTGATGAATCCTCACATTTATTAAGGCTGTCTTCTTGCCTTGTTAGATATGTATAACCAATCTCCTGTAATTAGCAAGTGCTAACCTTTGGGGTGCTAATCCCCCATGAATTGTGGATTTGTACATCAAAGCCCACTCACTCCCATATAGCTGGTGCTTGAAATTACACTCGATTTGAAACCTGCAATTATTTGTATAGCATGGATGCAAACAGTCTCTTCTTTTATGTCTCTGAGAATCCCGTGGGTTTGCAGTAAAGAATCCTTAATCCACTCCAGTGGAATCCAAATATAGAGTTAACACTAGCTTCCTAAAATTTAGATGCACAGCCAAATGCCTGCTGTACACGTAAAGTGAAGAAAGCTTTTCTCTCTCTCTCGTTTTTGCATCGTTAAGATTAGATTTTTTTAGTGGCTTAGATGCATCTTATAAGAAGTGAGGGGAATTGCCCCTGAAGCAACAATGCTTCAGCAGCGTAGTGTGGCTACACTTGTAGTTTTGATCTTGTCCTTTTCATAAGCAATAATTAAAAGTTAAATAATCAATGGACTTGCCCCTCTGTTTAATATAATCACACGTCCAGGGCTCTGTCATTAGGGTGAATGCTCTGCTATAATTTCCCATTCAAGGCCAGGCTAAATCCATTGTGTAAGGAAGGAGAGATTACAGAGAGGGAAAACAACTGAGGCAGCTTCCCACACACACATGGGTGTGCACACACACACATACAAAAACTTGATGCTTTTGCAGGGATGATGCCTGAAGCATTTATTTTCTTTAATGAGAGACATGAGTCTCACATGTGTCAGTGATGCACAGCATGGGAACAATAGGGTGGGCTTTAATTCCATCAATCTACTGCATTTATCCTTGTATCACATCAATACCTGTCAGTTAAGCTGGATGAGATAAATCATGTCAAGCAGACCGAGTCAGGGCCACACTGAGCTCCGTAAATGCGCAGACTTAAAAGTCATCTTAAAACTCAAAGATGAATGCGGTTACACACAGCCAGATTTAGACAAATTAAGAGCATGGGTCTTAGGCAAGAAAATACAAGAGATTACCTATTAAGACAACATGACACAAAGATCATCATTTCTGCCCTTACTCTAGTAAGTGATTAAATAGCTATGAATTAACAATGATGTTGTTAGGTATTTAGAGGAAACACTACACATTGGCTGTCACCTAAGCCTCCCATAGAAATCTCTTTACTTACCTTACTGTAACAGGGATCCCACAGTTACACTTCCTTTACCATCTTAAATGGAAACTGACACCCCACCTTCCGACACCTGACATAAAACGCATGCATAAGTGGGCAAGGTACTATTGAATGACACGGAAAAGTTGAGTGTGACAAGCAGAATTGAGATTCATATAATTCATCCGCGTGTGTTTGCACAATTTACTACCATACAGCATGAGTGAATCTACAGTACCTTTATGTGTGAGCAGAGAACGAGAGCTTCAAACGTCCTCTCCACATATGTGCAATAACAACAGATTTATAGTGAGATAAAAAACTAACATATAAAACACTTCAAGGATTGGCTTTGAGCGATAGCAATAACCCTGCTGGCGTCCAAATTATGATTTATGTACTTTGGCTTGAGAGTGCACGGGGCAGTAATGTATATGTCTATGGTAGCTGGGCTTCTCACTGTAGCATAGGAGCGACTCAGAGAGAATACATTTGGTGTAAAATTGCTTCATCTGTTTACAATTCCATTTGGAGTTTATGAGAAAGACAGGCAAACACAGCCTGATATATTGCCCCTGTGTCATGGCATGGCAGGAGCATCCACACAAAGATTCATCTCTCACTTAGAAGCCAAATGATACGTCTAATTTGCTGCAAGCACAGTTATTTTTAACCTCTCCAGCTGTCAGATAATGGAGCTTGACTGTCAGCGCTGCTGTGTGTGAGTGTGTTAAAAGGTTGCAAACTCTTTTTAATTTACCATTCCTTTTGAGTGAATTACAAAATGCACATTCCCATTAGTTCACCTGATTGACATTGCTTTTTTCTTTTATCAAACCCAAAAGGGGGTTTAAAAAGAGTTGACTGAAATAAGATGGAGACTTCCAAAACAGCAATCTGCATTTGGTTTTCACGTGTTGTCAATAATTATGATGCTTGAAAACATCTCATGAATCACACAGAAGTTAAGCTTGTTTTCACACATATTAATTGGACAATGTGATGTGTTTTTATGGCTCCTGAATGTCTTTTTATGCAAAAAATTTTGTGCAAATCTGATACATAACCCAGCCTCTACAATTATTCGCTCCTCATTTAGCAAGGTGAGTCACTGGGTTAAAAATGTAAAAATACGATGTCTAATCTTGGCATCTTTTATGCTGTTTGGACAATCCTCTAATATACGTGGTAAGAGAAAACTGCATAATAGCAACATAGTCGAACTAATGCAAAGAGTCAGTTACATGAGGCCAAATGTTCTTAATCAGAGAGCTTGCAGTGGACTGCAGGCTGGTGTCACTGATGTGGCTGATGTAATTTAGAAGGCCACTAATGAATTCTCTAGTCTTTCTTGATCAGACACTAGTGTAAATCATAGCATCCTCACTGTTAAGGGACATTAGACATTTCTAACAAGCAGCACTGGTTAGACTGCACTAACATGATCACATAACAGAAAAACATTTTGTCCTCAAGGCATGAAAAAATTCAAAGAACATAACAAAGGAGACGATGTGGGCATTGGCACAAAGGCATGAGCAGTGAAAGTCATATGAGTTTCACAGGTTTTACATTCAAAACACTCTCTATATTGAACTTTTTCAGCACTGTATAGAATATCAACAAAATCGATCATAGACCCAGAAAGTGTTAATTTTTTAACTCAAATGACAGAACGAAAACTACCGTTTGCCTCACACAGCAATCTTATTTCTTTACTGTAAATGGTGCTCCAGTGAATGATGACGTTTTCACTGTCCCGATAACCAGCTGACCTCTAATGTTTGCTAACTCCAGCTTAACAGAGTGTTATGTAAGAGAAGTGAAGGGGACATGTGGAGACTGAGCTCTGTTTGCTTCGACCAGGCCAGCAGGGGCAGCCGCCTGCCTGCTTCCCTGCCTGCCTTTGTGTATCATTGCACTCTTACAAAAAAAAACATGTTCTCAGTGGGCAATGACACTTCACACTGGCCAGGTTTGACTTCAACGTTAAGGCAGCTCAAGATACAAAACCCAATTGCTCTCAGTCGTGTGCCTGCCAAACAAGAGCTCAAGTGAAAAGTATAGTTCCTGACCTCAATGTTAAACCATAATCTACAGTTATTGTTCAACTTTAAATCTCTCTGCAAGGTGTATCATACACAAAATCTAAAGATCTAATTAAAAATTCAGTTCATTTGGTATGACATTACAACTGTATAAAATAAAAACATAAATAAAAAATGAAAGAATGTGCTGTGCTTGGAAGAAATCAAAAAGTTAATGTGCTTCAAAATAAAAGGGAGATCATCTTTTTTTTCCTACAAAAGATGCATGCTTATCAAAACAGGATTTTTGCAAATAGGCTGATGCAGTACAATCCTGTTCTTGCTCAAAAAACCTGCTGAAAAAGCCTTTATGTATTCTAACCAAGTGCTCACACTTCATGATGTAGCCAGTGAGCAGCCACTGTACCGTTACTATGCTTCCATAATGGCAGTGTTTCCTGCCTCACTTCATAGGTGGCTAAGCTTCATCCTCAGGTGCCAACAGCGGTGCTCTTCAAGGGTTACATAAGTAGCAGCTAATAGTGCTGGGTCAGTATTTGGGATCTAATCCTCAGAGGCAATATGATCCACCACAACAACTTTCTACATGTTGCACCAGCCCAGCAGGAAACATAACACTTTTTATGAATTGAAACAAACTGCATACAGTGGTTACTAACAGGAAGAATGATTTTTCTCTCTCTGCCTTCTTGACACACTAGATCCATTTCTCTGCCTGTGTAGTTGGCATGAACATCTCCCTGTTACAAAAGAACACAAGGCTTGGGGAATTTTCTAGAAAACGCGTTGCAATTCTCCTCCATGCTAGTTAAATTACAGAAGAGGTCACAGCAGGGGACTTCGGAACACAGCTACCAATCAACTGCAGCAATTCTCCTGGTGTGTTTGTCAACACTGCTGCCTGGTGTAATTGGCATAATTGTCAGGTTAGAGCTCGGAACAGACTGGGCGTCCTGTTGGCGAGCATGGGCCGTGTCATTAAAGGGACATGTTTCTGGAGGCGCTCCCGGGGACACATAACACACGAGCATGTTGGAGAGACAGCTCGCCTGATAAAATGGCTGCCTCTTATCTCTACTATGCATATGAAAGGCTTATGCCTTCTCCTTGACAGATTCTACGCCTCATCACCACGGGATTTGCCCAGATACACCAGAACAGAAGCTGGGAGAAAAACAATGTATCACATGTATAGCCTCATCTTAACACTGTCAACTGATGTTTGTGTGTGTGTGTGTGTGTGTGTGTGTGTGTGTGTGTGTGTGTATCCTTGTTCACTTCAGAACAATAAGGAGTGAACATGAACACACCAAACTAATTCAACAAATTTCTCTCTTTCTCTCCTACACAGTAATTCCCTGTTTATTGGCAGCACAGTGAACATGGCAATCCTAGAGCAATCTTCAATTATCTTGATAAAATAATGATATAGTATCTATAATTACCATGATGAGGTGGGGTAGAGTGTGCTGAAAAATAATCATTTATATCATCACCACTGGGTAGCATCATTATTAATCTGACAGCCCTCATAAAGCGCTTTGTTTGTTTTCTCTGATTGCTCTTTTACTACCAAAATAAACAACTTGGCTCCTCTGAGTTACAGCGGTATAATTTGCTGGAACAGCAAAGGCATTTATCTATAAATTTATTTTCAATTTGAGGTAAGCTGCAGTCATGAAAGCTAAATCACTACCAGGGAGAAGATTATTCTAATTACTAACCAACTGTCGCACATGCTGCATGAGCACAGGATGTGTCAGAACACAGAGCAACCAGTAATCAGTTTCACAGAATCATTTGAGCTCAAATTTACATCTTGTGTTAAATGTTAAACATGAAATTGTCTTCATTTGTATGGTTATAGCATATGCTATAAAATGCTGTGACTGAATTTTGAAACACAAATTTTCTGATAAATTTCTGATGCAATCTTAAAGTGCTGAGTGTTTATTTGCAGCTGAAATAAACCTGATGGTATTTTAGTTTCTGTTAACTGAAGGATATGTTGACCAATTATTGACCAGCATAGAAACATAACTAACATACTTGGACTAATACATGTAATGTTTATGAATAAAAGGTTAGGTGACTCCAAATGTATTCTGTGATTCAGCCACAGTCAGCAAGCAAAACAGAGTAGAATATTTTTCTCTGAAATTCTGTCTTTTCCAAGCTGAATTAGACCATAATGCTAGCATGGCTTGGTCCTTGGGGTTTTCTTCGCCATTTGCACTGCTAACGCTGCAATCCCCCTGACAGGCCTGTTTATGACTGCTCTGCTATCAGAGGGCTGAGCAGAGCCAGGGACGAGCCTTCATTAGAGATTAAAGTGACCGTCACAAAGTCCAAAATCATCACTGCTTCCCACAGCAAGGCGAGGGGAGACACTGAATGGGCTTAAGCTCATGCATCAACAACAACTCCATATCAGACGGATCCTCGGCTTAACTCGCAAGTTCATTTTAAATTTCAATATACATTTGTGAATGACATTTAAAGACATTTTTTAAATTGGCTACAATCAATCTCTTCACTGGCAAAAAATTATCACATTCACAGCTTTCATTAACAAAAAGCAGAGATGCATTTTTGGCAAAAACCATGCATGACATTACCTTCTAAAAACAGCAATATTTGAAGTTGAAATATTTGTGCTTCAGTAGCAGACATATTAGAGAGAAATAAGGATGCACTGCATCAGCATCAGTTTCTTGATTTCTACTGACCGTGGAAGTGCTTGCCTTTAGTGCTAAAGCTTATCCATCTCCTGATCCAGACTACTGGACATTATTACAGATAGGAATTAATAAAAGAGACCGACTATGTGCGGCTGGATGGAATTTATGGCCTACTGATCATAACACTGACCGCAATCACTCAAGATGCCTCCCTCTCCCAGGCACTGTGTGAAAAACTCATCTAATTCTCCCCAAACTCTGCAAATTCACAGAGAGAGAGATGCTGCTCTGTTATAACACAGAGAGTTCTTCTGTGGGGAAAACTCACTGATGAGTTTAGATTCAGAAAACCTTTGAGTTCCTTTACACATACACTGTAGGTAACAAAGAGCGATGTAATGCATAACAATACTGCCCGGAAATAATGGCAGACTGAGGTTAAACAAAGCAACAAAGACTTTATACACATTAGGCACTCGTTTCTCCTTCCATCAAAATTCTTGCTGTAACTCCAGAACAAAGCAGCTATTCTCAGAGGAACATAAAAGACAGACACCTGTCAATCACAGCTCCTGTGACTCCATATTTCCCGTGTCAGAGGCTGCAGGATGGAGAAATGTGCAATATTCTGATAATATTTCATGCAAACTAATGCAAGTCAGAATACTTCCCTGCTGGCCAGAAGGAGGGGAAATGAGAACAGGTAATTATCGGATTGCCTCAAGGCAAGAAATGATAGAGATTGCAGAGAACGGGGATATTTAGCCCTGCTAATGAAGGCCCATGTTTTGGGAGCACCAGGAAGGGGGAGCAGAGGGAAGCTAGGCTGCAGCTCAGCAGGAGGTTGAGCCTGATAAGACCATCTTACATAATGGCTACATCCAGGCCTGGTCTGCTGTTTGGACTGAAGCTCCCTGTCCCTCATGTTTTCTCCCATACACTCAGCATGGTCAGCCAAGGGAGTGTAGCATTGCCTGGGTATTCAATTTCCCTAAACATTACCATTTAATACGTTAAGCCACAAAGGTACTGTTGCATCATTTACAATGTTGAGAACTGGGGGTTGGGCTTGTTTACGGATGCAGATAAAGAGGAATAATGTTTGCAATGTAAGTGACTGATTCAGTGTGTTATATCAAATACAGTTGTTCATGTTAAGTATAAAGATACCAATTATATTTACTGAAGAGAGACAAAGATTTGAGGGGTTTGACTGAAGGACCACTTCCCCACCCACACTTGAAGTATACCATTTAACCCTATTGAAGGGTTTATGTTTGCCCATTTCAACTGCCATACTTAAAGTGCTGAAAAATAAAAAGAGATTGCTTATTTTGTATATGCAGCACTTCCCCCGGACGGATATGAAAGTTTAATCACGGCATTAGGATTCACAGGCATTCCCTTGCCAGACCTGCTTGCAGACATCAGAATTGCTAATTTGCTAGTTTGCCCAGGAAGGGCTGGCTTGTGGGTGAGGAAGGGATGAATGGAAACAGGAGTCTGATTTGTCCAGATAACCTTGAACCCCAACGCTCTGCTTCCTGTGGATGTACAGAGCTCAATCAGTCCCTCTTTATCATGTTGATCTGAGCCACTGTCCAGTGCAGCGGTCGGCACAGCGCTGCGCTCACTCTTACCTGAGTGCTGTGAGAGTGTGTCATCAGCCAAAATCATTTCCTGCTCTCTTTCCTGTCTGTTCTGACACAACCATTAACTTGTGCTGAAATGTCGTGAATGAATAAATGTAGCACAATAACTGCTTTCAAAGACAATATGAGCTCTGCACTATGATCCTGATCAGATAGGAACATTAAACCAAAACAAAGCCTTTAACAAAAATCACAGCAATTGTGGCTCAGTCTCTAATCCGAATAATTAATTTCTATTGCATGTGATGAGAGTCTACCAGAGGCACAGACATGATAAAGGAAAAAGGTCCTGACAGGGTTATGAGTCAGCAGAGATGTGAAATTCAAATTGGCCAGGCTAAGCAGTTTGGAGCTGATGGTGATTTGAGTAGACTCACTGGTCAGCCCTACAGTACAGTACAAGAGCCCAGGGCTGAAAGATGGTGGAGTTACTCATAGGCACAGGTGCTTTATCAGCAGACCACAGTTGAAGCGGTAATAACTGTGTGCTTCATCGGATGATATACTATATTCTTTACATGTTACAGTAAATTATGAAATATCTTCATACAAGTAAATATTACCATGTTCCTTCTTCTAAACAGGGATTTGTTATTAGCTCTATCTGAGTGAAAAGCTGCTAGTGGGCTGTTCTGACTCCATAGTAAGAACTGGAGTCGTGCTATTAACAAAATTAAAGTGGAGATCTATCATTGGCAGGGGAAGATGGACCAGCAGGAGCAGAACTCTCACTGTTTTCTGTCACAGCCTCAGCTGTGTGCACACACTCTCCTTGCACACTGCCATCTTTCACTCAGCCAGGCACTTGCCTCCTCGCCCACTGCGCCCACCAGGCCTGGGCAGCACATGCCATTGCCAAACATCCATTTACTCCCCGCAGGACTCCCAGCATATCTGAAGTGGGCCTGTCATTGAGACCTGTTTAGATTTTTCTGCACTGAAAGCTGTGCGCACAGGTGAGTATGTGTTATTGTGCCAGCTACACACAAATGCACACATATCATGTAATTAAATGCTTCGTTTAAAATCGGCTTTGATAATTTCTCCAGTAACACCTCATGAAGCTGACCGGCTAGACTCAATGGAGGGTGGTAATTGCATCCCTGTAGAGAGGCTGGTAACCTGTGAGAGTATGTGCAGAATTACGGTTGGCTACCACACATGCCCACTGGATCCAGCCAGGGAAAGCTGAAAAACACACACAGTTTACACAATACAGAGTGCATATGCATCTGCAAGTATTTGTGTACCTATGTGTTCAAAAGTTCAAGCTGTGGGAGCAAACATGCAAACATTAATTGACTAATATATGTGCAGAATGACCTGATGACCAGAGATGTGTTGTCTATACGAAGAATCCCACCTCCAAGATCTTAGCCTGGAGGAAGGTTAATGCCAACCTGCAGATGCTGCCTTTGTCTTTGAAATGGAGCGATGGATGCAGCAGAACAGATGGAGATGTTGGATGCTTTCAGGAATTATTAATGGCACACTACGATCCCAAATGACCTTCAGCAAATAGTCTCCTAGCACTGGAGTACACAGGCACCCCTGCACATCCATATTGTATTTAGACAACACACCTGGGTCAATGGAGGAACACAAAGCCATCCTTACTGTACTTGGAGCTTTAAGTCAGGAAGGTTTGCTTCATTTATCAATCAAAGGCAATGCAGAAACATCCAATCATTTTAAACACAATTGTATTTTCAGAAACAGATTTGAGGTTTATGCAGCAAACACACTAATTCTGTGTAGCCCAATTTGCTTCTCCTACAATGGGAACCGTACACTGGAATTAATCTGCACAAAGCCCTTCCTGTAGTTTTAAAAATAAACCCTTCATCACTGGAAGCTTTTGTGGTTGCTCAAGGGATATACTATTGTGACATCAAATCTATCTTACAAACACACCATCAGTAATAGCCATAAAATATTTGTCTATGGAAAACATTCAGTTTAGAAAACAAACTGAGTAATTTCTCGATTGCTTCACAGAGAACCTAAGTTGCTGAAATACACTTCACCTGCTTCTTTTCATGTGACAGGAGCAGTAGGAAAAACTCATAGAAATGATGCCTGTATGTGGGAGAATAAAAAGGTTCAAAGTGCTTGAATCTTTTGAAATTCTGGACAAACAGAAAAACAACAACAACATCTTATTTCTCATATAAAGTTAGCAAGACCATCTAATGTAATTTTAAGCAGTGTAAGGAAATATTGAGACTTTACATTTCTGTGTTTCTTCAAAAATTACATAAATGTCAAAATAACTGTCATGATCTACGATAAACATGTTTTACAGAGACTCTGGCCAAATTAAACGTCCACTGAAATTGCACTTTCATTTTCTTTACACTTGTAAATGCATGCAGCTAGCAGGTGATTTACTTAGGCAGCTACTAATTACTCAATCAGTGACTGGGACTGCCCTGCAGGTCTGTGTATGTAGTAACAAATTTAATTTACAATGGCTGCAATTAAAGTCTAAAGCAGTACACATATGATCACTGCCAGTCATTATGTGAAAGTTTAAGCTATTGTTTTTCATCAAAGACAAATAGCTTAGCAGATAGAAAACACTAGGTCTCCAGTGATATAAGAGTTAAATCTTAAAATGATGTGTTTGCATACATTTAACAATTGCTGCTTAGAAATTACTGTTGATATGGTTACCTGCTGGTAATAGGATAGAAACTTATAATTGTTCATGAAGTTGTGCTCAGGTTCCTGGAAATATAAAATCACAACTAATCTGCAAATCTCAAGACATAGAAGGGACAAAGAAAGACACACAGAGCTTGAGATATGACATTCTGTAATTATCTAGGCCATTTTCTGTGAACATCAATAGCAGAGGGCAAACTCTGAACCTGACTATAGGTGCAATGCTGCAACAAAAGACATGAAAGTGAATGTTTTACACATGTATGGGTTTAATTGGGATTATATGGTTGCAATATTTAGGGGGAATTTGTGGCTATCAAGATGATTCAGGTAACAACGCCATGCAAAGTTTGTACAGTATATGCAAGGTTTGCAGTCTTCGGTTAGAGAATAAATACTGTGCTGGTTCTCTCATAAAACACTGCATGTCTTCAAAGAGCTACATCTAAGAGAGGAATTGATCAGACACTTTTTCTCACACTCAGTAAGAGGAGAAAGGAATAAATTATTTGAACGATGTCTATCTCCCTATATATCAGAGCCTCTGATTAATTACCTTAGGGCTCACTAATGAGAATGTGTAAATGAATACAATGTTAATCTACTATGTTTACTCGGGTTTGCTGAGGCCCAAGAAAAAAAACAAAATCCCTTATGTATAAATTATAATAATCCCACATCAAGATAAAGAAAGAAATCCATGCTGAGATCAAAGGAGAAAGGCGCGTTGCAATCATGTGTCAAAAGATCAAAAAACAACTTCCTTAACAACTCAAGTGGGCAAGGTATGTCAAACGTATAGTAGTTTTACTCTGATCATCCTGAATTTGAAGAAAATCTGCTTCACCTATCTTCCATCATGCTTGTTTCCCCTCTTATCTTCAGTTTATCCACAGTGACAGCTAATATGATCCACAACAATAAGGCTGATAGGTAATGAGGAGAAAGCGTTTTTGCATGTTCTTTATTCAACAAAGAAATATTACTGAAAATAAAATCTAAGCATTTTTAGATTTCATTAGTCAGTGGCTGCTAATTATTCCCTACAAATATTAATAACACTTCATATACCATACAATTATAAATATTGGTATATTCGTGTAAAATACATACACATGATTTTACATACACATTATAATTATTCATTTTTATGTAAAACAAATAATGTACTTTCTAAAACTGCATGCACATGAGTGTGGGAGGAGTTTCCCACCCATCATTTCTCAGACACTGTGGTTAGACATGAAACATGTTTGGTGTCTTTCATCACAGCAGTAACACCTTAAAACATTTCGTTTACACAAGGAAGCAGAGCTCAGACAATAGCCGTTTGTTTACGGGGACTGATGGTGTCACATCTGGAACATAAGCTCAAAATTATCCATCAAATACAAATACAAATACAAATACGCAAGAGCAAGTGATAGTTGATTTCCCAGTTTATGATTAAGATATGTGTATCTGGTATATAACCAGTTAATATTGTTGATAATATTTTGTCTTTATTGGACAGTATATTGTATATTAATGTATATTGTATTTTTACAGGGTAACAAAACAAAGTATTTAAGCACTAAGCAGTAAAACAGTGCATGAAACATTTGACAGTGAGATGTCATTAGTTGTGGGCTGTACAGCTTTGATAGTAATTGAGATTGCTCTGTTTGGGTATATTCCTCCTCTGTTGCCCCAAGTCACACATTAAAGGCATTAAAACAGCTATCAGCGCAGTGGGGTACAGGACTGCCTTCCTCTCCCCTCCAACTATTGACAAAAACAAAACTTAGAGACGACAGCTGCTGATTTGTAACTAAGCGACAGATTCCTCCAAGCAAATAAAGCAGTCGTGCCAGTCCTTTTGCTAGAAAACTCTATTTGTTTCCCTGTGACAGAAATCCATTGAACAGCACATAAACCCTTAAAAGTTTACATAAGGATACATTTTTTGAAGAGCTATTTCTTTCAATTTATGTGATGGTTTTGTCGCATGTATTTGATTTCTGGGAGCTCTGAAAATGAGCAAAGAGAGCTTTTTATATTAAGGATGAGGATCCTTTTTTGCCCAAATTAGGCCCCTGTAAGAGGGTGATCATAAGCACATCCTGAGACTTTGAGCAAGGGTCTTTGCTGACGCTGCTGTTGTTGAGACTGGACTAAGCTAAGCCAAGCAGCCAGGTTGACAAGGACCTGTGCTCAGCACTAGAAAAGCTCTCATCCAGAAACAAGAAGCTCAGGGGAACAAAGACAACAATATGCTAAAAAACCCACTTGAATAGAACAAAACAACCCAAAAGCATCCAAAAGAGTCAGTGGTGGGTGATTGCCAGCTGCACTCCAGATTACCAGGCTCTCTGAGAGTCTTTCGGCAATTTCTGAGAGCTGTAGCATCATTTCCAGCTCCTTAATCAGTTCAGCTCGGGAGGGATGGATCCTGACATGCAAAAGGCTCAGCACGATGGGGAATAAACTCATAATCAGCAATCAGATATTCTACATTGCTAGAGGGGGTGGGGTGCTCATCTCAGATAGGTCAAGGATCTCTCCACAGCCAGTTAACCCCTTTGCACTAGCAGGGAAACATCCACACACTCACAGTCTAGGACACACATTGTTTAGTTGGCTCTGATGTCTGACTCACTGAATTGGGATGCTAAGACTGAACCACACAAAGGAGTGCATATTCTCTTGGATATGGACTCTGAAAATACAGTTTCAGTTTAAATGCCTACTCTCTGTGAGCAGTGGTTAGCTCTATCACCTACCACAGCAAGAAGGTTCAGCATATGAACCTGCAGTCCAGCTGGACTCTTTCTGTGTTAAGTCTGCATGTTCTCCCCAAGTGGATTTCCTCTCACAGTTCCAAGACATGACATGTTATGCTAATGTATGACTCTAAAATTTCCCTTAGATGTGAATGTGAGTATGAATGGTTGTCGGTCTCTATGTGTCAGCCCTGTGACAGAATGCATACCTGTGCAACATTAGCTGGGACTAGCACAACCCTCAAGAATAAGTGGATATAACAAAGGCATGGATGGAATGGATGAGCTCCATGAGTTCATAAATGGGGTTGAATTTCATTAAAGTACAACGTCTCTGAATAAGCCATGTGCTATGGCTTTAAACAAAGTTCATTGCCTTGCACATTCTCCCTCCTTTCATCTTTGTAATTAGCACTGAAGCAGCATTTCTTTTATTTCAAATGAATGCATGTGCATAAAAATCAATCTTAAGCAGACTGTTCTAGCAAGGCTGTTTTTCTTTGTTATTTATGATGAGGAAAATACTTTCATGCCTCATATTTAGGGTGATGAGTGCCGTACACTGCTGCTAACCTTGAGAGTTAGTTCTCCGGCTCACACAGGTTCCTCGGGGGATTTAAACATGCTCTGTTACATTCTGCTGTCTGGTAGTGGAATGTAATGTTGTTACTGACGGTGAAGTTAGGTGACTGTAATAACTTCAAAACTTGAGCAGATATTCATATCATTTGTTTTTCTTGAAGAGCACCCCCTAGTGCTCCGGAGGATTTGCACTCTTTGTTCATCAGCACAGACACCGGATCAGGTGAGTGTAAATGATGCCATCCTACAAGTAGAACCCTTAATGGCCTCTGCTGGGACATGTAATCAAACGCCTCACACATTTCTCTCCCTTTTGTAATCAAGCAGCGGAGCGCATGTTGTGACGACCTTTATTATAACTCTGCCTGTTCCCTAGTCTCATCAAAATTCCGTGCACCTCTCATTTTTCATCCTTTGTTCCCTGCCGGGGTCCCTAGATGCCACAGTCACTCTCCATGGAGTAGAGGGGAGTGTGACTTAGTATGCTGTGACCTCTGACCCTTTCTCATTCCCTGACTCTACAGCATACGTTTGCTGCAATTCTGGCAATTCCATCACTATTTAGTCTTTTTTACAACCTGAAATCAGCAAAGATCAGAACAAAGCTATACCAAGTGTCATATGTCTATAGAATATTTAAGCTATTCTCATGATGGCTCTTATCAGCAGCTGTAAATGAGAACTCTTTTTCAGACACTCTAGGGCACATCTCACCTCTGCTGGACTGACACTGGAGGAGGATAAAGGTGATAAACAACACAAACAATACTCCTCTTCTTGCCTTCTGCCAACATGCTTGCCTAGCAGAGAGATCTGATTACAACTGAGAAGAGAGCAGCTTGGTGTTTCATGGAAAAGCAGGTCAACTGGAGAGTGCTGTCAGACCTCGGGAGTCACCGGCCTGATGGCGGAGCAGGAAAAGTTATCCGACATGGCGGGAAGAGATGGAGGTTTTTCTGCAGCCACACAGTAATGGGGTTTATTTAGTCTACCATTAAGAACAGAAAGGAGGGGAGAAATGATGGAAGTGAGAGGACTGAGCATATGGCTCCAGGGAGGGATGCATTAGTGTTGTCTGGTGTTCCTCCTCACCTTCTACCTCCTTTGGTTTCTCCTCTGTCTCCCTCCATCTTACACACAAGAGACGGAGCTGCCCCCACTGCCACACCTTACTCCTTATGTGTTTTTCTGTCCTCACTGTTTGAGTCAGACAAAACGTAAAATCAATAATGCTTTTTCTCCCCCATTTCCTCTTTGATGCAACTTCAAAAAGCCAATGGACAGCCCTCCAGAGGCTCACAGAGGAAAAAAAAAACGACGATACGAAACACGCTCAGAATGAAAGAGCAGGGGGAAAAACTTCACCCTCTCTTAAAACACTGTTAACTTCTGAACCCCAAGTGGAAAAACATATGAGAGCAAAGCAGGACATCTGAGGCTGAAAAAATTGTAATGTATTCTTATTAGATTTATTATTTTTTATCTTATTGTGTTTTGTATATCGTGTGTTGATGTACATAATTTAACTACTATACACTAAGAGTATTATTTTAAATATGACTTTTCAAACAACCACAAAGAGAAGGGTTTCTATAAAAAAAAAGAACAGAAAAAATATCACATCTCTACTCTTTGTTCATATAGTATTCTACAGTGGAAGCTAGAGAAAGAACGAGGGGAAAAAAATGAAAGTGAAAATGTTCTTTAACTCCATGGACTGTGGTATATGATTATCTAAGGAGTGCTGACAGAGAAAGTATTCTATCAGCAGCTAAATGCTGCATGACAGGGAGACACTTCAAAGGATCTATAAGTGACTCCTGAAATACTGAGTGAAAGTAAAGTAGGAAATTACGCTTAAGTTGGAGGCATTTGACTAAGCCCAGGTAGGTGTTTTACCTGACTGGAGAGCCAAATTGAGAACCCTGGATGAACTCTGTGGGAATGCTTCAGAATGAACAAAAAATCATCTCATGTAGCCCGATAGTTATCTTGAGCCGCTGCTGTTTGTTGTACCCTGCTGTTTTATTGGGCACAGGACAGCGGAGTCATTTAACCTCGCCTGTGATTGGACTAATCTGTCAAAACCACAAGCTGTGACTGACAAGACAAAATGACTGAGAGCTGACACCTCACTCGATCACCTCGGGAGTGAAATAATGTTTGATCAGTATAGAAAACTATACTCAGATTACCCTCTAAGATACTGAGTAACTGAGTGCTCCTGTAAAATAATGTTTGTAAATTCAGTTGCTATTCATTCATTCTGTTGGTATTTTTTGTCATTTATAATCTTAAGTGGTGTTTAGCCCACAGAGGTTAAAATAATAATACTTCAATTATGAATAAAAATTACAACATGATAAACAATACCAGTTATTGGTAATTCAAAACAAAAAACAACATCAAACTCAGAAATTTGTTCCCATTACTCCTGTTCTCTCCTCTCCAGAGTGCACCACCATCTCTTCCCAACTTCTATGGAGCCAAATCAAAAATCCATGCTCTCAATGGGTAGTCAATATCTCATTAACCAGTCCCTCCACACACAGTCAGGCAGCCAGGATGTTCATCTCAGTGTGCAGAGCAGACTGGCACACCTCACACACGCTTTAATAACCTGTGGGGACGCCATTCCACTTCTTCAGCCAGAGAGAGGCAAGAGAGAGGACTAAAGCACACATGCCCCATCTAGACGAGTGACTCTTGTTTGTCTTGCCTTTCCTCTGCTCAGATATTTTCTTTGATTTTTGACTGTGACGTGTAAATAGTCCCATAGAGGAAGTAAAATTTAATCAAAACATATTTCATAAATGCTAATTTTATGGAGTATATAATGTTGACATTGTCCATAATGTTATTTTAAACAATTGGAATTATGTTCACATTGCACAGTTTTTGAAATATTCTTTTGTATTTGGGCATTTCATTTTAAATCCTTGCTTTAGACCTGTGCTGTATTTGCCTTCACCTTAATCTGTGGCAATGTTTCCTACGGCTCTTCATGTCCTCAGTCCCTACCTGGATAATAGCCAATCTTGTTAACCTGTGCTTTAATGTGTGAGAGCCTGCAGCGCTGGGTAAAGAGCGCTTCAATCGGCCACTGATACAAAGAGACACAGAGTACCAAATCTCCAGTAAATATTTACATCCTTGTTAACATAGCCTTAAAGCGCCTATCACAAGATATTTGGCTTTACCTTCTCTTTGGCCCTAGAACATTTTTTACAGTCTAGTACACACTCGTGTTAAATCACTTATTTATGTGCAGTCTGCCCCGTAGTGGCTTACAGGACCTTGCTTTTGATACTTTCAAAACATCGCTCACCACAATAATGCTCTTTTAGCAGAATTAATTATATGTACTGTGGATGAAACGCACTTTTACCTTTTCAGTCGATCCGCACATCAAACAACTTTCTTTAATTATGTAATTGGGATTTTCATCTTAATTGTGCTGAGTAGGCTGGCTAATTTGCATGTGGTAATGAGAGGGATGTTTCCATTACAGGTAATTAGGCACTTGAGAGGCAGTGGCATGGTAGAGAGGCTGAATAGAAAGGGAGAGGTGAGTGGTGGGGGGGTGCAGGGGAGAGACAAAGCCACAGAGACACATAAAGATGTGTGGTATAATGCATGAGCATGATTTTGTAGTTTACAGTATGAGAAACAATGAATGAAAAAAGTCACTAAAAACAGGCAACATTATTGTGAAATAACAGCAACACAAAGAAGTATATGCCAAGGCAGCAGGTCACTGTGCTGTTCATCCATTTCACTGACATTTTTTAGGAAGAAATTACTTTTGCCGTTTAAATTAGTTTCCAATTATACAGCTTGTTCACATTTTAATTTAATTTCTGACATTCCATGATGACACCAGCAGCTCCTGTCAACCTGAAAGTACCAAAATGGAAAAGGCAGAGCTAAAAGGAGAGATGAAGGCTGGCTGCTAAACAGGTGAACTAAGACATTACTAAATGCAGAATATGTCAGCACGGCTCAGCTGTATTAATTTATCTAAGTTTAATTAATATTTATAATTGTAATAATGATATAATTAAAATATTGAAAACACATGTTCTTCTACGCAAAAAAAGAAACAAACACGAAAATACAATATATATGCAACATTTTTCATAAGAGGGTACACAGACCAGGGTACCAGACTTTGATTATGTCCAAAACTATGTGATTTCATAAAGCCCTTCACTCTAAATTGCATTTAAAAGGACATTAGGTCAAAGGCCATTTTTCATATGGGTCTCACTGAAAATAAGATACAGTCTTGCTTCTCTCAATTTCACAGTCAGACAAATCACAAATGACTGTTAGTCTCGCTTTATAAATTATTTTTCACACACTTCGTTGCATAGACAAAGTATAGTCGTAGTTGCAAATCTCACAGAGCAAGATACTACTTAGTATTTGTATGGAAAACTCATTTGTAAAACATTAAACAGAAATTAGGATAAGATGTAGGGATTAATATAAATATTACTAATATTGATAAGAATACATACATCAGGTTGTGGCATTTTTTCCACATATTAATTAGATTTCCTTATAGTATATGTATACGCAATCATATTTTCAAAATGCTCCAGTGCTTTCGTTGTCTTTACAGTAAATATAATAAAAACTACATGTATATATTTATTGCTGGACAGGAGGCATCAGAGAAAGCAGAACGTATCAAATCATATTATCATAGCTGATATTTTTCACGTAACACAGAGTGACAGCTGCATGTGCCTCATCGTGGTTATTCTATTAGATCGTATCACGTGCATATGAGCACATATGTTTGAATATTGTTGCTTACATTTCTCTATATGGAAGAATGAGAGTGTATCCATGTGTGTGAAAAACATGATTATATGCACCTGTGTGTGTATGTGTGCATTTGCAAGAAAGGATGAGAGAAGAGTGTTCTGTACTGTATGTCTGACTGCACTTTCAGTATCTGTCTGTGTCGATGTGTGTGTGTGTGTGTGTGCGCGCATGTATGCCTGTATGATGGAGGGGGTGTAAGAGCGAGGATTAAGCGTACTAGAACAACATCAGAGTGACTGGGAGGACCCAGTCCTGCTCTCATGGCCACACATGTAAACCTGACTATCCAAAAAATAGGTCAGTGGAACACAACACACTCACACACACAGATATACACACATGCACCAGTATCAACTCAAAGAATCACAGTCTGCCAGTCGCGCCTGTGCCTTGTCGCCCGTCTGCGACTCACGTTCAACACTGCCACGCATCTTCCTGCAGAACAGACACGTCCTCTGTACTGGAACAACAGGATTAAGAATGGGGCAGAAAGGAATAGCGACAGGACCGCTCACCCCCCTCTCTGAACCTCAGCCCCCCCTTGTCCATGTTAAAAAAAAACTTCTGCTCAGGAGCTGTTCTTGTAAGACACGTACTAGTGCAAATATTACACTTGCTGTGGTTTTCACAACATCCCACACAACAGTAGCAGTGAGAACACAAACACCAAAAAATATTAAATCAAAGCAAAATATCTTTTTTACCTTAATACAAGTTAAATATTTCTAGCTTGTCATTTTCTGAACTACAAAAAAGAAATTCTGTCCATACACAAAAAGAAATGTTAGAAAAGCTTAATTCACTTGCACACGTACAGAAGCACAGTATTACTGTATTTCTCTCTTCCCTCCCTCTCACTCTCTCTCTCTGTCACACTCATGCCTTGCAAATGAAATGCAAAGAGTTGGCAGGCTATGAATAGCAGAGCCGTACTTCCCTACTTGTTACTCTGGGTGCAGATCAGCATGCATTTTCCTCTTACCTTTCATAGCTGAAATCACAAAATACATCATTAAGCTTCGAGTCCATAAGAGACGAACTATCACCAGCGCAAAGCCCTCCACTGCTGTCTCAGCAGCAGCTGGCCAGCACAGCTCTGTCTCTCAGCCTCCGAGCATGACCACACCAGAATCCATGTGACTGTGACATCAGTGTTCATGTCTGACTGCTCCCCACCCACTAGCCTTTGATTGGCACAGTGTGCAGCCAGTAGGGGCGCTGAGAGCTCAGGCAGGGAAGCTGGCCCTCTTCCCACTGATTGCAGTCAGAGCCTTGTATACTGGCTTGCTAGACATTGCACACTCTCACTATCTTCTGTGGCTTATCTTTTTAGTGCAAGGATAAAGTCAGAACCTGTTCTGTAGTTCGCGTTCTTATTCTGCCCTTTTTACTCTCTTGATTTTTTTTTTTTTTTGCCTTTCAAAATAATGCAATGTCAAAGATATGAAAAAAGCCAAAGAATGAATAAAAGGCAAGACAGGATGGGAGACGAAAAAGAGCAGAAGAAATAGTAAAAAGAGAAAGTAAAAAAAGAGAAGAGCAGAGAGCAAAGATGATGAATAGGAGGCAATCTGTAATTTTTCTCTAGTTAAAAGATCGAAGTGCTCCTCGCTGTCTATAGATATGAGTGATCAGTGTGAGGCCAGATGTCTGTGAGCAGCAGTGGGACCTATGCAGAGAGAAGATGAGTGGAGCCTCAGCTTCTTCCCCTGACCTCTCAGAGGACCCACATGGCCCCCTCCCCCTCACGCACACACACACACACACTCTGACGGCTCTCACACACTCATTTTGAGAGGTGAAGAAGGGGAGAAAGTGACAGAACAGTTTGGATGATCCCCTCCACCCCACAGCGACCGGGCGATGAGTTTCTTGCTATAATTTCTCCCTCTCCCTCTCCTATGCCCCTCGCTCTCACCCCCTGCTTCCCATTCTAGTCCCTACCTCTCTCTCTCTCTTCCCTCTCTCTCTCCTCGCTCATCCTCTCTCATATGATAATCTGTTCTGACTCCTAAACAGCTGCCTCTCTCTGATACAATATTCTGGTTTTAGTGCAATCCAGCCTTGGCCCATAACCACATTGCATTTGGCATTTGCATGAATAAGCTGGTGCTCATATCATCTCGTCTCAAGACAAACATCATGCAGCTTCAGTGTCAGATACTATAATATTTAAAATCGAAACATTAAAGAAAAAAATGTAAATTCTTCACACTACCAATATTTTAAATTTGGATATTTTTGATTATTTATTTCACGTTTTCCATAACTGAAATGAATAACACCCCTGTAGCACTGCATCTTTGCTACAGAATTATGACACTTGCACATGGTAAAAAATGTCATATTAACAATAAGATTCCAACATTTTATTTATATTTTACACTCTAAATATTTATATTCATTTGATGTTTTCTATCACATTCTGTTCATTGAATAAAGGTACTCATAACCACATATAAAATGGAAATGAGGACTGAGCAGCTTGCAACATAAATCTTCCCATGACAATGTTTCATTAGGACCTCTATGATCCATTAGAGTCACTAAACACATTAACTCACATTGTGTCAACACTGGTCTCTTATTGCACACTGTCTAATGAACAAAATATCATTCAGAGGCTGATAGCATCAAATGGAGCGTGCTTGGGATACAAACTAGGCATAGTCAGGCCCTGGTAAACTATTCAAAACAATGTGATGTGATAGACAGTGCAGTCGTCTCATTTTGATGCTGGCATCTTCCCACAAGATCTTCAGAGTTCACCAGATGAGTCAGGGCAAAGGCCCACGCAGGAACATGTTTAACTGCCACTATCTGTGGTTGTCTCTCAGAAAGTGGCTGCTGTAACAGTTTTTCTAGAGCCAGCCGCGGAACAACACACTGTGGCTTAATGCTGAGCTATAGTTAAGGGGAATAGCAGAGGGTGAGTCTGTCGGCTGGTTATCCAAGAACATCTGAAAGGAGGATAATGTCCTTATTACAACCTGAGCATCAGGAGAGAGTTGAAAGGAGTGCATGCCTTGTCTGCTTACGATCTGTATGCAGTGAATAGGTAAGGCTGTGAGAGCTCCCTACAGGTTAGAAGGATTATAAAATTACTTTGTGACTACTTTTAACAATAAAATAGAAATACTTATAAAATGTCACATTAAAATAAAGATATGGGTAGCATTAAAAACAACTGTAATGTTTTTTTTTTAGATATATATAAAGTAACTTTCAGTGAACTTTAAGGTTAAACAAGGTCACAGAGGATCTCATTTTCCACTGACATGTCTTTTCTACACTAAAATTTCAGTTAACTGCAGTTGGTTCACACAAATTACAAAAACATACACTACTTTCAACCACACAAAACAGTCACTATAAAAACTGTTGCCAAGTGTGTCCCATGGCTTATCAAGTATAACTTCTCTCTGAACAGAGACGCTGCTGATGGAATTTTGTATGCAATTGTTCAACACTGTGAGCAACACAAATTAATTACGTACACTTATTACGTACTGTATTGCGGTGGCAGAAATATCAAAGTCACATATCTTCCTGGGCAAATACATCAAAGAACTATCTGCATAGTCGCATATCTACATATGGAAGTGTAATTTATTTGTAAATGGGGTAAGCCAACACCCCATACTAACCATTCTGTCTGTTGTTCTGTCATCTCAGCATAGTAACTCTAACTGTATATAATTGTGCTTAAATATCCAAGACTCCCTAAGGACATATGTTTCCAACAAAGCTGCTTCATTTGCTCTTGATCACACTTTGCCTTGGCTGCTTTGCATTAGCGGTGACGGTATGCCGATAGACTGCTGATGCTTCATTAGAGCACTGATTAATCCACAAAGGCAGTGATGGTCGAATTATATTAATGTGGCGATGTATAGATATCAGAATAATCATATTAGGGTACTGAGTAAAATCAAAGTTGTGATAGTGAAGTGGCAGAGTTGTGTCAACATAGTACTGCTACAGACACTGAGCTGAACCAGGCACAACACACTAAACTTCGGCATTTACATTGGCCACGTCATGTGTCTCACACTCCTCTCACTAATTCAAGCAAATGTATTTGCTGTAAACAAGCACTGCGGAATGAAATTCAATTGAGATGAGGTGCGGAGTATCTACTGGTGCACCCAGAGGACAGGAGAGGACTAGAGCTGATAATGGCCTCATTAGCAGTCTGTCAGTAGCCATTCCACGCACAGACTCACTATGCAGCTGATCCACATTAACTCTTACAACGCTGGACTGGCCTGCAAGACCGAGGATGAGTAGTCAGCATGCTGTCTGCGACCTCTGACCCCCACAGGATCAACATTTATGGACTCTCTCAGTTTGTGTCCCTGTGTTGTTGTGAGGCATTTCAGAGAGCTTATATTCCACCGCAGAGCCACCTGCGTGTTTGGAACTTCGCCACCAGCCTGAAGCAGCGGTAGAATTAACAAGCTCCAACAGGCACTCCATGAAAACAATACAGATCAATTTAATATAGATGCCAAGGAGTGGAGGGCATAATATTAGAACCATAACAGCACCAGCCCACACCACACAATCATAAACCAATTTAGGGCCATTCCAGGCAATTTCCTTGGGGCTTCCACTTGTGGGAAGACTTCAATAAATCACAAAGACAACAAAGGGAATATCTTTTTCAGTGAAAATAGAGGACACTATTGGGTTATGTCTAGAGGACTGTGGAGGTTTGCATTAAGGGACATGTTTAAATAAGAGAAGAGGATTGAGAGTTTAAAAACATACTACATGCTGTTGTTGTATCTGAATTTTACAGTAAAATGTGCAGCTACAGGAAATGCTGTTAACTCATTATGGCTAATGGATTTTCTATGGAGCAGCACAGTGTGTCTAGTCTAGCGAGGTAGCCGCTGTAGGTAAGTCTCGTTCTTTTTACAATCTAAACACTCTGATCAGACGACTCTGTATTAGTGACTGTATACACTGCCCTTCGTCCTTTATATGCGCAGCAGCCTCAGGGCCAGCTCAGCACTATTTTCTGTTTTCTCTCCATCTGTCACTCAATACACGTACACACAAATACAATATTTATAGAACAGTAGGGTCAAAAGAAAAAGATATGAAAGCATATCATTCCTACATAGGTGAAGTGTACACCTGTCAACTGTCATGTAATCAGAATCAACAACACAGTGCTTATAGTAAATGGTTGACAAGGCTACAACCTTTTGTTTTACTGCCAGAGTTATTTATACAGCTAAATTTAAATCTTTTTTTATAAACAAAACTAAGAGCCACTGGTTTTTCCAAATCAACTGAATCAAATGTTTTACTGTGTCACCATGGCAGCAAAGCCATTATGTCTTCCATCGACTGGCCAAGCCTCACATCATTTTAGGCACGCTTGCACGCCTGCTTCACATTAAATGGCCTCCTATGGGTGTGAGTGTGTCGGTGACAAGAGGCTGTGAACAATGTGATATGCACTACTTTAAAGTATCAAAGGCCCTCAGATGCTTTTGTGTTACTATTTTGTTTAGTGTTCAGTGTTTCTCTGCTTTATCTAAACCATGTGGAATGCCAGGTCATTTCTTTCTGCCTTTGGGCACTTCAGCACCAACAAAAGTTTTTACAGTCTTCCCAACAGAACTGGATATATAACTGATACAGCCTTGAAAAAATATGCACCTGACACACCAAGATATTCAACAAAGCTTGTCATTTAAGTTTAACTTGAATAAATCTGATTATTTATTTGGTTTATCACATGACAAGGCAGTGATAAAGAGAGATCATCAGCACTGCTGGAGTGCAATCACATAACCCTGGAACTATTTTTCAATAGATCAATAGAAATCAGATTTAACAATGAATTCCACTGCATCTCTTTTGTGCAAGGCTGCCCTTGGGGACGGAGAGGAAAAGGGAGAGGAGGAGAAAGAGAGAGAGAGAAGGAGCGAAAGGGAACGAGGAGAGGAGATTATCGCAGGCATGGCAGCCTGTGTGAGAAGCTTAGCCTGGCTAGGCAGGGAGGTGGAACCCTGTGAATTCTAATGAACTGGCAAGACTCCCCCAAAACCAGCTCCATCTCCATGGCATGAGGACGACAGGAGGGAAGGAGGAGGTGATTAGGAAGGTGCAGCCCCTCTACAGAAAACCAAACAGAGCAGGTAATTTTCCCTGTGATAATTATGGCTATAACCAGGCATGAGGGATTGGTAATGGACCTGCTTATTCTTCATGCCCTGCAAAGGCAACCACTGAGCCTGTCAAGGGGAAAAGCATGATCATGTGTTTTTTTCCTGTTGGTAGGGTGACTCCGGTAAGAGTTGCAATGGCTGTTGAAAAGGGCAGCAGGGGAACTTGGCCTTTGAGGGAGAAGTTAACGAATGAACTTCATTATTGAGGAGCATACCAGGGAGACCCCCCGGTGTGTGTGATGTATTACCTAGCGTCAAACTTACACACTCCCCCAACATCACCAATATAGCCCGACATCAGCTCTGGGAGGAGGTAGGCGTGTAAACTAAAATAGTTAACCTTCTGGCTTAAGGCTAGAAGAAAAGAAGAAAACAGAGAAACTCACTGTTATGCACCAGAGTTCTGTCAATAAAGTAAATATCTATTTGAAGACCTTCAAATTACTCAATATTTTCTCTGTGTTATGGTTAAAAAATTTCACCATTATTCTCTCTCCTGGAACACCAAAGTGAATAATGAGGCAGAGCCTTTTCCTGTGACTGCTCAGTGCAGAAACCCTCAGAAGAAAACTGCTTTAGCTTAAACTAACACATATTTAATGTTCTCTCTGTGACTTCAGGTAATGCAGTTGGTCCGGTGAGGCAGTCCAGATCAACGCAATGTAGATTACTCTCATTTATTAAAAGCAGCTCTGTTCAAGCATGAAAGTAACTTTTCCTAACTTCTATGAGCTTTAGAAAAACAAGTGACCCACCAGGGGGACTAATGTTTTCCTCAAGATTGAGGGAGATCTTCAGGCTATGCACAATGTATACCACTTGGCCTTCCCCCTGTCCCTCTTCCAACGGACCTGGATGGAGTTTCTCTGTGGTGGACTGGAAGAAGGAGCTCTTTTACTGAGCGCACTCTCAACACTTTTACTCTTGACTTATGAGGATGCCATGGGTGCAGGGGAGTGATTCATCATTGGGTGTGCTCCTCTTGCACCCTCACACATTAGTAATGTGGTCCGCTGAGGAGGAGTCCTGTCATCAGTCTGTACCTGGACCCTCTGAACAAGGTAGGTCAACAGGAGGCAGCAGCAGCTGGCCCACTTTTAGTCTTTCACAGCACCTTTAAGTTTCCTCCAGCTCTGCCACAGCTGAGCCTGACGGACATACTAAGACCAGCCTGGTCAAGGGGAGACACTGCCTCGGTGCTGTTACTGGTGTACTCATTGTATCTGTTGACTCAGTGAAGCTTGTACAACAGGCTAAAATAAATTTCATTACAAGTTAAGTGAGAGGGAATTAATATCTTCAAACAAAGTATTACAGAGTATGGAGACAAAAAACAACAACTGACTCACAGTTTGGATAAAAAGTTCCCAGACTTATCCATCTCAAACTGCCAGAGGGAATTTCATCACAAGACTCCCTAGTCTTCTGTAATAAAACTGCAACAAAATAACTGGCAAACACATGATCATCTGTTCTTTCACAAAATATAGAGCCACTTTAAGTCAGCATAAGCCTTTGACCTTAACATCACAGGTAATGCACATTTAAATACCTACCTCAGTATTCATGTTTGTCATTTTACTTGTGAAGATTAGGTGTAAAAAGGCTATTTGAAACCAAAACACAGGATTAAGGGATAATGCTGCTCTGTGTCTTGTGAGTCGACCTTGATTCTGTAATCCAGCACAATACTGGGGAACAGCGTATTTCTCTCTCTTGTACATTCAATACTCTCACTGTAGAACAGCTCACTCTGATGTAATGGCAAAAGCATTATGGCACCAAGCTGAAAAGGAAAGTAATCTGAATTAAGAGGAACTTCATTCTGATAGAAATGGAAATAGTATTACAAGATTTGTGCAAAGAAAAAATATAATTGACAGTATCTTTACACTGATTAGATATAAAGTGAAAGTAAGAGCTAACATTGTTGCTACAGGTAAAAGAGAAGAAAAGACAGTTAAAAAAACAGACACACATAAGTAAATTGGTTTGAATTACGTAGACCTGCACTTTAATGATCATAGTGAGAAATGAACTTGATCTTTAAAAACAAAGCTTGGAGTCAGCCACTGTGTTATTAAGGACCGTGCCACTTAATCAGAGAGGACGCCAATTTAGCACAGAGCTAACTATGCAGGAGGGACCCTCTGTGGCAGCAAACACATTGTAGAGCACAGTGTCACCTGACTCATGAGCAGGTACATGCACACGCTCTCCTCTCTTCTCCCAATCTGCCTTATTTTCCTGACTCCATATTTCCTTTCCTGTTTTTTTTCTTTCCCTTCACCATGCTGCAGACACAGTACAATGAAAACTTGCCTTTGATGTCTGGGATCCTATAATGCTGAGCAGTAGAAATCTGCGTGCCTGTTATCTGTAGAATCTTAATGATGACGGCTAACTTCACAATGGGTTAACCACATCGCTCTGTTCTTGCACTGCACATCCACAGAAACACAAATTAATAGCAACGGGAAAAAACAGCAGCTCTCTAATAAAGCAGATTCAACAAAATGCGCACAATGCGATCAGCACAAATGTCAATGTATAATATCACCAAAACCTTTTGTGAGCACTTCTGCTTTCTTCTATGTCGATGTAACTTTTTATTCTTACTTTAGTTTCTGAACAAAACGCTATTTGTCAGAAAGATATGATTGTCACTTCAAATCTATCTAATTCACTTTCAATAAAGATTTGATGCTTGGTATGCAAACAGTCTATGTTGTTGGTCTCTCATAGATTGTTACAAATATTATTGATCTCAAAATGGTCCTTACAAGATATTTCAAAAGAATTATATTATCTGGGACAACTTACTCATTGCATGGTTTATTCAACAACATTCGTCTGAATAATGCAGGAATTAAATTATATATGTTAATTTTACCCGCCTTTATTCATGCATGATATTGCATCAGAATTTTCATATCCTAAAAAACCCATAATAGAATATTTCTGACAATAGATTTTTTTTTTCTGATCTGCTTTTTTTCTAAGCTGTTTTGTATAATTTGTCTCAATGTGCACATCAGTGAAAAGTGAAAACCATCAATATACAAATCAGTCAGGATGATAAGCTCAGAGCATGAAAAGACAGTCTGTGTGTATAGCTCAGAGTCAGAAAGTTGATGATGGCACAAGGACATTTAATTATGGCCTCCATCTTAAAGCTTCCCCATCAGCATTAGTCAGAATCATATCTGGAGGAGCTCCATGACCTCCGCCTCTGTCACCTTCCATGAATCAAACTTTTCAGTACATGCAGACACTCTTGTCCTGCACTGAATGTGTGCACACCATGGGAAAGCAATGAGGCATCGGAAACCTGATGAGTGACGGATAACCTGCGCCCGTGCAAAGGCTGGCGGACTGTGTGCCACAGCGAGTGAGGCTGGCCATGCCCTCCCAGCTATGCCAACTGCTTTGCCTGGCAGACGCCACCATCTCAGGCAGCACAGCCCTTGCTCCTTGGCCCCCTCTCACCTGAGGCGGCAGACAGTCGGCAGAAGAGAAATCGCCTGCAGCAGATGGGGCCACTTACTTTGGCTAGCCCATCCAAGCATTGTGTCCTTGTCACATGTCACTTACTCTTGTTTTCTGGTCTGACAACACTTCAAGACAGGCCTTTTCAGTTTTGGGTGAGACACAAAAGGGAAAGGGGTGAGGAAAAGCTGACAAGGCCTCTCTTTGCTCCGGCTCAAATTTTCTGAAAGAGCTGACACCAAGAGAAGAACCAGCTTAAGAGCCAACAAAAGCGGCGCACCCCCAGCCCCACAAAAAGCCGTCATGCACCCCTACAGCTCCCCTCGCCACTCTCCTTATAAAATACCCTGGGCCCCCAGGAGGTGATAAAAAGAAGCGTCCTCACCCACAGAAACCTATGCAAAGAAAGTGAATGTACAAAGGCCATTTGCAATTTTACAAAATGGCACACATAATGCTTTTACTGAAAAATTAGGACCTGCCATATTGTGTTGGAGAGGAAAAAGTATGGCAGGAAAGGAAAAATGGAGAAAAATCATGCTGGCCTGGTTTACGACAAATAGATAGCTCTATTGATTTCCCTTTTACAGTGACTGTCCATCTCTCACTGTTGTGATTACACTGACCTATTTCAGAAAAAAATAGCCATCCATTATAGATTAAACCAAAATGTCCAAAAAGAAAATACTCTTTGTGGAACAAACAAATAGAGTAAAATGAAACATAACCTACAGTACTGAGGAAGAAAAAGATTGTGTCAATTTAAGCGTTCAATGTTGCTCTGGGAGAAGAGGAAACAACGAGTTCTAGTACCATGCTGAGAATCAAATAACTTTCTACAGAAAGAGCGGTTGTGCTGAGTGGGGCCCTGTGTCGTTAATTTCAATCCTAACAAAAAGGCAACAACATTAAAATTATTGCAATATAGCTCAACTAACATTTAAACATAATAATGACAATTTTGCAGAAACAACAGGGTATAACATATTTGATAATAATCTACTGTACTGTATATGCTGCTGTATTGTGTTTTTACTCTAATACACCACAGCACAGTTCAGTGTTGTATGCTTTGTGCTGATGATTCCTCTGCGTCTGTGTGAATTACTGTGTGTGCTCGTCCTGCTCCATTATGTCTGTGCTGTGCGTCTCACTAGACTATCTCTCTCCGCGTAGCTCAGGGGACTCTGGCTGGCTGATCTTCATTATCAGCCCTAGCTTAACAATGTACTGGATGCACTTCCCACATGAGTGCAACTAACAAATCCCCACAGAGCTGAATCAAGGCAACAATGTGATGAAATACCTTCAAACAACCACTGAGCATGGAACACTGAGCTATGCAGAGACAACTCACACTGCCCCGGGCGATTCCACAGGAGTGCGCCTGTTGCCAAGCAAAATTAGACAGCAACTGGGACATATTATTCTCCTAAATTGGCAATGTACAGCACTATTAAGGACCATAAATCTCATGTTTGATTAACTGAAAATACCTCACCTCACAGAGCCCATGCATTAGCATTCTACAAACTCATAAATCCAAATGGCATATGTCATGTCATTTAGAGTTAAAGCAGATGCTTTACAAGGGTAAAAGCTGTCATTTTACCATGTGAACACGGGACGTATTAATGCTATTAATAATGCTATTGAGTTTTCTCAAAAATACATCAGACTACTTTTATATGAAAAATTTCAAATTCACAAAGGCATGAAACTCCAGTTTTTAAATTTGGCTGAGTATGAATTACTGATATAATTTCACTGTAACTCTGCAGTGTTTTAAAGGAAGTGCAGATAAATACATTCCTTTAAAACACATGGCTGTACTATTAGGCTACCGTATGAGTGCAGATTTCTGGTGAGAGAAACTCAAAACAAGGTGCGAGCAAGCGAGGTCATGTTTCTCAATCAGTGTAAGGAGTCTGTCACCACAGTGGAGATAAACATACTGTGAAGAAACTGTGGCTTTACACTGTATCTGTAAGACTGAAGAGAGGAAGCCTCATCTGTCTCCTTTTCTCTTTTCCTGGCGTTACATTTGTACTACTGCCTCCCTCTGGCCACTCTATTCCCAATCTAAACCCAGCCACTCACCACATATACTACACTTAAAAAAAAGTGGATGGACAGAATAACTGTAACATCTGTAAAAATATAATGAATTCAAACACAATAATATTGCATGAATAGTGCTTCAATAATGGGGAATACTCCTTTTGTCACACCTTGGAGGATGTACACTACTTTTTGGCGTTGCTCTTCTGGATTTTAGTTTCTGTCATTTGAACATAGTACTGTATCATAGTACCAGTTTATTTTGCATATTTTGCCTAATGATTTACAAACTGTAAAAAGCACACAACTTAAAATGGATATGCAAGCTTTTGTCTTGCTGTGTGTCATAGTGTGAACAGTCAGCAGACAATCAGTATATTGTACATGTACAGCTGCAAGAGAGTGAGAGGATTAGCTCTAAGTAATCGGGAGATCTGCTGTGTTTGACGAAGAGCATCCTGACTGTGCGACCTGTGTGTGTCTGCGTGTGTGTTAGCTAGCTCTCTGCTATTCGAGCTGTGAGACAGAGCCCCAGACTGCTGATGGTAGATTAGAGGTGAGACGTCTAATCTCAGTGTAATCAGCTGCTGCATCTGATCCTCTGTTCCAAACCATCTCTCTCAACAGGTCCAAACAGAAACTCATCTCACAGCAACGCAGCCCTCCCGAAGTAGGAGAGGGTAACAGCACATATCTGGTGTCCACCATCAAAGTAAAAAAACAACTACAATGCAAAATTTAAGCCACTGATCTTTTCTGTCATCTGCTTTTCATACACGTTAGACATATAGCAACTGCTACGGAAAGTCCATAAAGTCCACAGAGCAAATGTAAAACTGTCAGGGAAATGTACAGGAAAACCACAGCTGATATATTGCTGAGAATTTCAGCTTTGTGGTAAAAGAAAGTGCTGGCGAGGGGCCGCCCCTTATGGCAAATGAAAAAAGAAGGGGATACACAGAGACAGAAGAGATAGTGCTGCCTCTGAGAGAAAATCTGCAAACAGAGAGGACAACATAGTCTTTGGAAAATTATTTTCTAAAATACTTCACCCTCTAATGGCTCAATGATCAGTCCGGGGAGAGGAGAGGAGAGGAGAGGAGAGGAGAGGAGAGGAGAGGAGAGGAGAGGAGA
>JAUBNQ010000025.1:13962930-13979878 GCA_032353495.1 Ctenopoma kingsleyae | reverse complement strand
CTGATGCTCATCTCATCAAAACTGATCAAATAAGGTGGGTGAGCTGATTCAAGGACCTCTGTGCTATTTTAACTTTGTGAAGGCCAAGTTTCATATACAAAGTCATTTAAACAATCCTCCCATTTGCTGTGACACACTTATTAGCTATTATACCACTATAAACTATACATGCAAAAATTTAATGATTAAAAAAGCACAATGATTCTAATCAGCTGCCCCCTAATATACTAAAACACTTAATCCATGGAGAGGCCAACTCTCTGGGGAGGCTCAAGAGAAAAATGACTTCTTTGTCTCCAGGCGCTGTTATTTCTGGTCATTTCTAATTGGTTTTAACTAAAAGCAACCACTCCGAGACTCCACAGGTTACTCCAATGCATCGCTATGGAATTGTCTGCAAATAGAAGATATACATCCAAATTAGTTTTAGAGGACACCACAGTTGTCTTTCAGAAGATGAAAGGAGAAAAGGTCAGGACAAAATTTAAAGGATATACGCCTTACTGAGTTAGGCAAGATGTTACAACATCCCAGTGGAGAAGCAATGTTATCAGGGTGACCCTAAGATCACAGACGCCTTGGTTGACTTGAGGTACTATGTCACACGCACCTTGTCCCCTACAAATGTCTCCCAGGCTCAGGTACAACATCTTTCCCTATGTAGTTCTGCATTGCTAGGCCCGAGAGTCTCCAGGTGAGTCCTCAGTGCTGTTTGGTGGCTCGTGAATTATACATTGCAGCAAAGGAATTGACGTTGGCCCAGGAGGGCCGAGAACAGCAGGTATGGCTGGGAGGCACATTGAAGACTCTGACGGAATTTTAATTGTACCGCAGGGAACACTGCAATAAGTGCTATTGTTATTGGTAAGACGCTGCTACACAGGTTGACTTAGCTGAGACATTAAAAAAATGACAAGTTCCAAAAAACCATTGTACAACATTCAAGACTCTAAGATACCATAAACAACCCTACAATTAATGACTATTCTGAGGAGAATATCACTGTTGTACTAATATTTATCATTGCACTCTCTCTGTGCTCATTGGTTATCTGCAAAATATTCAAAGAATAAAGGTTAACTACAGTACAGCAAAGGAAGAGAAATTCAGGAAACATTTACAAACTAAACAAGGAACCACTCAATCAGAAATCACTGAGTCATTCCATTCAGTTTTTGTGTGCAACTCAGTAGAGCACAGGTGTAAAGCCAACATGTTAGGGTTTCTGCTTCTCTGATGTTGTTAATGCTGATCCTGGCTTTGGCTGCACTATACAGTAATTCTCCTCTGAGTGTGAGCTGGTCCCAGTGGGCCTGACGGATGCAGGAAGGAGCTGGTCAAAGTGAGGCCAGGGGCACAGGCAGACCTCTGTGTACTCTCTGCTCTGGTGGTTCCCAGCCCAGCGGTAATCTCCCAGTGATCCAGCCTCAACCACATATGAAACCCAATAGCCTTTCAGCCCGCACCATAAATAAAGACAAACCACATTCAGACCACCCTGGCTTACTTTCAGCAGTCTGTATAGGCCACCACTGGCTGTGTTTACATGCATATATATGAAGGCTTTAACTACCTAGATACATAGATGTGAAATATATACTTAGTTAAATGGCTATTTATGTCAAGTGTTGTAATTACATAAAACCATCCCACTTTTTTTTTATTTACAGAATGTATACAGAATATACATCACAATTCCCAGTATTATAATGGAGGTTAGAGGTTACCCTGGCTTTTTGGTACACAACAGTGGCATTCCCCAGAGACAACACTATACTGTATATTGCTTTTAACAACACAGTTTGAACATACAGTCGAGTTATTTACTTTTTTAACATACCATGGATTTTAGGAGCTAAAAAATGGCCAAAATATGTGGTAACCTATTCAGGACATATTTTCAACAACAACAACAATAATAATAATAATAATACTAATAATAATAATATTCATCTCATATCTCCAATTTTCCATGAAATTGCTTGTTTCCACTTTGTCTTCTGTTTTCAGTGCATGGTTGCAAAGGATGATTCACAGGCCATCTACTCCAGGAAACCACAGGTAAATGTGATTTTATTAAACAACGTATTGCTCAATGATGTTCATTCATCTCCCCCTGAGTTTAGTATGCATTTCATAAGATTAGCTGTAGTTTGTCGAGTAGGTGAGCGGACGTGTGTTCTGGCAGTTAATGACAATCTGTTACCAGAACTATCCAGAGTGTACACACAAGCCTGCTTGTATAATCACCTGGGGGGGAGAGAAAACTAGAGCTATGATGACAAACTAATGTCAGCTAATATCAGCTCTATAAAGGCTGACTCAGGAATATATTGGAACCCTTTCATTACCATCACTCATTCAGTCTCTATTCTCATCCAGTAAAGTATAGTACAGCAGGCACTTATCTAATGAACAAGGGTCTATGGGGAAAGATCGCTCTATGCGAGTGTGTTGGAAGTCAAGGTCCCACAACAGTGGACTCGTGGCTCTGCTGATAAGGACTTGGCTGTAATTGCTCAAAAGGGAGGGAACTGCAGCCCCATTAGGTCTGGTCTTAGCACTTGCCAATAAGCCAAACTGCCCCTCTGAAGCCTCCCATGTAATGAAAACTTCCTCTGAGATGAATTACATGTCTGTCAGTCTACTAATTAATATCATGGACTTTGGACTGTTTTTGCCTCTCTGCAGTAACGAACTGAGTCTGAGAGACTGGGATTGAGGTATTTCTGAACATTGGAAGACATCAAGGAAGGAAAAGCAGAGGCAAACTAGCAAGAGTGTTGCTACTGTGATTCACTGCATGGTCGGCACTTAGTGCAGCATCTATTTTTCATGTATTTCATAATTAAAACCTGCGAGTTCTGTAAGCCCTCCATGCTCCATGCAGATCAAAGGTAGTCCTATTAGCAGGGAGTTCATCAGTGGAGCCACTCTTCCATTTCCAGGCAACAGAGCCATGCTTAAAGCATAAATACCCTGTAATTACACACATGTATGATAACGGGACAGCCACGGAGCTGGACTATGATTAATAGAACACAGATCACAGTTTTCTCCTCCTTTTTCAAAGCTAACACAACAGACGACTTTACACATGAGGATAACCCATGTGTAGCAGATAAAGAGGTTGATGAAAGACTGAATACATATTTCACACACCGCCTCTTGTGGTGCAGGTGGAGTGTGCCTTAGTTTGTTGCCTTCTCCCTCCCCGATGTATTCTCTATGTAAATGTAATCGGAGGATAACACGGGATAAAGCTCTGCAGAGCAGAGACATGATGCCTCCCTTCTGCAAGGATAGAAGAATACAAACCAACCTCACACAGTGTAATCAACAGTGAGCTGTGTTGTCTTATTTTTTGTCCCATTGACTCCTGGGTAAATTGACACCATGGGGTGTGCTGTGTGGATGCTCATGGTGTGAAAAATACTTTCCACCAACACCATAACTACGTTGCTGATATGTTCTTAAGTTTCACACAATATAATATGTGGTTCCAGGCCCTTTAGCTGTGACCTCTAGATACCCTTTAGCTACTGTTAAAATAACTCAAATTTAGCCAAGTTAAAAGTACAATAATTCATTGTAGTAACGTAGACCTTTAAAGTAGTATAAAATTGAAATAGTACAAACATAATGGAATGCCTCTTAAATTCAGCACATAACTACTTTCCACTACCAATAACTAAAATCAAACAATTAGCTGATATAGTGAGTTAATGTGCACACTTAAATCTAAATACATCTGCCGCTACAAAGCTTCCTGGTGTCATTAGAGTTATTCTTATGCCATTGCATAATCATATGATAGAGTCATATGAAGGAGGAGCTATAATTAGCCATGCTAGCATTTGTTAACTCATAGACATAGCAGTTGAGTTGTTTAAGCTTTCTCTCTTACTGAAAGCATAACTCTCCAAGTTAACAGTAGGAAGCAAACTGCTGAACCAGGCTCATGAGGTCAGTTACAGTGCACGGTGCAATTGCTCTATCCTAACAACTGGACAGAGTATTGAGTAGGAAGATGACAATTTTAATATACACGTCTAATGTTACATGATAAAACAGTGCATTAAACCAGAAGGCACAGCTAGATAACACATCCAAGTCAGGTTACATAGATAAAAACAGAGGGCAGGGATTTTGAACTTTACACAAGGGTGGCATGTAACGAAGGCTGTTCTAACTTTCCTTGTAGTGTTCAACAAGACTTGGTTGAATATTACCCCATTCAATAAATGTATTTTATAATTATTCTTTATGCAGCAGTCACCACTGTAACAGCCAGTAGTCGGCCAGAGAGTTTGAACTGTGCACAAATGTTCTCATACAGTATATACTATAAAATATATCCCAATATATGCACATATGACAGCCCCTGACACTGTGAAGTCACATAGTAAAGGGCGGTCTGAGGTTAAGGCCGTGTACATACTGCAGCCAGGAACATACATTCTTAGCAATATGAAAGCTTGCAGCCGTGGCCAGCAGTAATAATTAATAGCATAGTCTATAAGCATTCCATTAGGTGCAAGCAGCTGTCATAAACATCTTAATTAATTTACAAAGCAAGCAACTAGGGAATTATGGCGACGTAAAAATCTGCTTCCCTCTGCCGCTCCATAGCACTGGAACAGATCGGGCTTTTAAATTTTTAAACATGCCTTTCATGTTCTCTAGAGCACTAAAAAGCCTTTGAACAGTCGGGTTGTTAAGAGATGCACCTAGCAGCCCAATACCTACGGGTCGTGTTGCTATTCTTTTCATGCAGTGACAAGAGGTATTGGGCTTCTCTTTACTGCTCCAGCTTGACTCAAGGAATCTCTCTTTTCCTGCACGGTACCGGCCCTCCCTTCCTTATAATTTGTTTGTCACAGTGACATAACGGTACTGTGTTTTTCTGTCAAACACACCATCTGAGCTCTCTCCATATATCCTTCTCAGTTTGCTTATGTTTCTACAACCTCAGTGGACATACAAGACAAACATTTACAGTGAAATTAAAGAGAACAACAGCTGCTTTTAACAATATTCTTCTAATATACATATCTATTTTACCCCTCTAATTATCAGAAGTATGAAAATGTAACTGCAGCATAAACAAGGCTTTGAGTAATGAAAGAAAAACCTCCCACTGTGTCTCACTGTACATATTTTCCTAACAACATAAAAGTGACATGACTTCTAAATATACGAGACAGTGCAGCTGAAGGACAGCAGAACAAGGATGCCACTCTTGCACTGCACTGTAACACAGTAAAGTGCCAAAGCAAGGGTCACAGTGTTGTGGTAAAAACTCTATTCTTTACCTGCTCTCACTCAGAGAGGGCAAGATTAGACTAGCCACTCCATTATAGGAGAAAGGCTTAAGAGCATTTCCACTTTCACAGCTAGGATATCAGCAGCTTCTGACACTAAGCAGGGCTGACCCATCATTTTGGAGGGGGCTGAGAGGAGGGTATCAGCTGTCTGCCCAGCAATGCAGTTGAGCCTGGACTAAAATCATTTTTCCTGACCACAAATGTCTTTTCAAAGAAATATACTGCATCATGACACAACAGTACATGTGTGATTGTTCTATTAAGAAACAGGGCCAACACCTCCTCATGTCATTAATATATATGCATTTACCATCTGCAATTATGAATCAATTTAACTATGCATAACATTACACTACATTATGCCATTTACCAAGCGGACATTGAATTTTAATGTGCCCATTACTCTCTGATGATAGCCAGGCATCATATATCCCCTTTTTCTCGCTCCCATTCTAACCTGTCTCTTCCTCTCCATCTCTCTCCATTTCAGCCCATGCCATATTTGCTTAACCCAACCAGTGTGACAGCACTCAATGCTAAAGCACTCCCAAGGCAGATGATCAAAGTCAGCAGTCAATTCACATTACAATGCATTGATTTGATGTTTCCTAACCTCCCAGGCCTTTCTCTAATGCTGCCAAGGACCTTGAGGATATTTCACAGTGTACCTCCTTTCCCAGCTTTTCTCTCTCTCCCTCTCTCTCTTTCTGTATGTGTGTGTCTGCAACCAAAATATGGTTGACAGAGATGTTTCTCTGGTCATATTTGCATATGGTTTCTGCCTAGTTCAAAAACATACAGTTTAAAAATAACAGACCCGACTCAAAGCCCAGAAGTAATTCATATGAGGACGACCACTTCAAAACCACCCTCCTTTTACAATGTAATTACTGCCCTTCATTTACCTGCTGTTTCAAATATTGTTTTAGAGTAAATCACCCCCTTGTTCTCATATACCACACTTCGTTTGCTCCTCATCACTTATTCATTTGCAATTCTTTATTGAGTCGACTTCTATGCTTTAGTGACTGCCATTTCCCTCTGAGGGGATGTTCAGAGCACTTCCATGTTTTATTCAATTATGAAAACCTAATATGGTGGAAAGGTGTGCATGGCACTCACTCATATCCGTGCATTATTGCACACATTTATTCTGCCTCTCTGTTGTTAGGTGGCAGAGATATGAAGAAGCAGTCTAAACAGATGCATGCTCTTTTGTTTCTGCTCTTTACTACAGGGTCTACAGGGTTAGCGAGGACCACAAAAAGAGAGAAGAAAAACAGAGACAGTTACCATATCCATGTATAACAACTGAATCTATTGCATCTGTTCTGCTTTTGAAGCAGAGAGAGTAACTTTATTCTTTTTTCCACTCAGAGGTTGTCAAAATGCGTAAGCATCATGGCCATGGCACAGTGACACACTGACCTACAAGCACAAAGGAGAACTTGTCTGCCTTGATAAACACACACATACACACAGAACAAGCAAGAGAGGGGAGAAAGAGCAAGCAAGTGCAAAAGAGACAAGAGGAGAGAAAAATAATAATTATTGATTTATGTAAGAGAGGCATTCCTTAAACAGCATTAGTCATCATGGTTGTGTGCAGCAAGCAGGTTCTTTAATTATTTCTCACAAGCCAGACAAACTCACTGCTGCGTGAAGAACGCCTATTGATTTCTGCCTGACAGATGGGACATACTGACTTATAGCTATTCACAGACCGTATGGATGATCAGAAAGACAGAAATGGTACTTACCGCTTATTCAATCTACAGAGCAACATCAGAGCAACTATTGTAACTGGCCATTTGGCAGGTGAGCCGGACTCAGCAGTACTTCAGGTCAGACTACAGATGTAAGAGAACCTGTTGTTTCACAGGGACTGTGTCCAGCAAGTGAGTAATACATGTAATAAGATGCAGGTTAAATGTGATATGATGATATGTATGTTGATATCAGGTGTGCAACTAAGACTTTTACTAGCTCATTAATTGTTTGTTAAATGATAATGAAACAGTGAATTTCCTGTTCAGTCTGAAAAAAATAGAGCATTCAATGTTGAAATGCTAGATAGAAAAGAAAATCCACAAATCCTCACGGGCAAGATGGAGAAAGAAATGGAAAGAAAGAGATGAACAAGACGAAAAGGGATATTTAGAGGACATAATCAAAAGTAACTGCAAGAACAAATATCTAACATTATGGAGTAGGATGCTTGATACACAAAATTTGCTGTTTAATATTAAAATGTTTAAATAAATATAGAAAAATAGAAATCTTTAGTATCAAAGTTCATCTGAATTCCTAGTGTGGCTTTTTAGGAGCAAACTGCTCATCTTTTGTGAGGACTGTGTTTTAAAGTGCACCTCTATTGTTATTTTATGAGAAGGGCTCAGCACAGAGCCAGGGCCTTGTCTGAGCTGTGGAGGAAGAATTCCCCTGCATGGCTACACAATACACAGACAGCACATTTAGATATGTCATCCCCTAACTAGAGAACAGTCAGTGAGGTGAACTCACTAACCCCATGTCTTTGCCATGTCTAGCCAGGCTGCTCTGGAAACCCCAGTTAAAAATGCATTTGGTGTAGCTGATGCTGTGGGCAGACCATGCTGCACACATGTGCTGCTCACAACCCTGGTTAGTAAAATGCCATACTGTATGCCTCATCACCGCTGCTACTTCTGTACTTACATAATTTACACAAGCAAAGGGAGGGGAGGGCAGTAGGGGGAGGTCTAGAAGAGGGAGGCGTTGAGCTACAGGGAGCTCACGTCCAATTGGTTTGGCCATGTGGAGAGACAAATACGGCAGTATGAGAGGTAGGGGTTGGGGGGTGTGTTCATGCCACAGCGGGCTTTGATGACTACATGCTGAGATGCCCCTACAACATGCTGATAGACAGTAGAAAGACCCCACCCCTCCTCTGCAGCTGAGCAAAATATAGACGCAACAGGAACAAGGCAGAAAGTCTGAGCACATTAGAAGTGCACTGATCCAAGACCATGGCATGGTTATTTATTAATCAGCTGAGCTTAGCTAAATGCCTGCTTAGATGAACAGCACAAGCTTGGGGTGCAGCATCAGCCTCAAGACAGCAAAACTCTTGACATAATGCAACTTAAAATACATGATGCATTAAACTTCAGATAAAGCTATTCGCTACAGCAATTTTGTATATTTCTTATAGTTTCATGAAGCACATTTCGGTTTCCATTAATGCTCACACACAGTGTGAAAACAATACAGTCTAATACAGTGAACAATCTAAAGCTTAGCACTAAGTAAATCTATTTGTGCTTATTTGGCTACAAAACAAAACATTACTGTGTGATCCAAAGTAAATACTGTCAGAGCATACAGCAAACAAAGAATGTTTGCCCATTTGCACATTATTCATCTCCTAGGGTGAAGGCAGTGATGAGTAACAGCATGGCGATGTTGTCAGTAAATATACTCTAACATACACAAAATCACCCCTTTCATGTTGTACTTTGGAGTTCACTGGCACCACAACACTGTGCGCTGATAGTGTTTTTTGCCAATTTCAACACCTCACAGTTGGGGTGTCAGCACATTGAAATGGTGTTGAGAAACATAGGCTTTTAACTGAGAAGAAACATATCTTGGAGAAAAAAAAGAGAAAAGAAAAACAGAATAGGATGCAATTCTCCAGAGTGTATCCCCCTCATGTCTCTTCCACTGTTTTTTTGGCAGGCTGGGTAATGTACAGGAAAGCACTGGCACACAACACTCTCTCTACTTGAACACAAAGGGAAACATCTCAGCCTGGAGTTTGGGCTTCAGAGACTAATAGGAGGCTTGCACATCACCACTGGGAAACTGAGTGTTAGGCTCTCCATTGGCTTATCCTGTTGATGCAAGCTTTACAGACTGACGTGTTTCTGCTAAGTTCTTCATTACTTCAGGAGCCTTTTACGGAGGTGCCATGAAGGATTGATGGAAGTTTCCAAAAACATTTGGGGAACAGAAGAGGTAGAAAGCTGATGTGGTCATTACCAGACATTTCCTTTTATCATTGCTGAGACTACCTCACACGCACTTTCATTCTCCCAGACTTCTGCAGCACTGAGCTGAGAGAGCCTAAGCCTCTTGGACAGTTCATTTAGGATAATGCAATGATGAGAAACGTGGTGGGGGGGGTGTTTTGTGTGTGTGTGTGCGTGCGTGTGCCAAATCATGTCTGATAAATGTATCTTTTCAAAAATGTCTCATCTGACTCAAAGACATTTCAAGCGAGATGCAAAACACGTCAGCAAAGACAAGAATGATTATTTTCATAACCTGCTGAAACATAAAAAGGCAATCTAAAGTGCAGACATATAATTATTTTATGAATTCAAATGAACAACACGAAAAGGATATTTCAAAGAAAATTTCACATAAAAAAGATGGAACAGAAATTATCTAGGGGCTTTTTTCCCTTTCTTCAGACTTCAGAAAAGAGAAATTTATTTCTGCCTTCATCTCTAAATTGGATGCAATTTATTGCCTCTCCAAAGCTCATTTTTCACTGGCTTGCAGGATCCATGGGCCATGGCAGGCAATGCGTATCTGCCCGCCTCCCCTGGCCTCGGGTGCTAATATGTGGAAACTGGCCTGGGGATATGGAGCCCAACCAATGGAAGAGGAGGCAGAGGGACAGAGGAGAGAATCAATCCCTAATCGCAGTAGAGTAGGCAGCAGGAGGGGTAAAGAGGAAGTCAAAAAAAAAAAAAGAAAAATCAGGAGAGAGAAAAGACAGAAAGCAGTGTGTTTACCAGCAGACATTTGGGGGCTGTCAGCTGACTGCAAGAGCTCTGGGATGTCAGAGAAAGAGATGGGAGTTATATAACCAGGTTGTTAAAGCAGGAAAAGAGAATGTGAGAGACAGACAGACAGAGACAGAGACAGAGACAGAATGAGAGAGGGACCAGAAAAAAAACAGTGCCATTTAAAGTGACAGGGACAACACGATCAAAGAGAAAACTAACACGGTACACTATGTTGCCTGTACAAACACCAGACACAGGCAGGTGAATGTCCAACAAGCACAGTTCTCTGGTGAGTAGTTAAAAATGCAAGCACCACACAGTGAACACAGTTCAGAGGTTATTACATCCATCATGTATGCATTATCTTGGCAAAGGGTCTCATGTAAGCAATGCTTGCATACCCCTGAAGCTGCATGGTTGCCTGGTTACCTCTACACCGTGGAGCTTTTTGGGCTTCATCCAGCTCTACACAAAGGAATCTTAGATAGCCCAAGTTGCACCACAAGCCAATACCCTCTAAGGCCATTAACAGACTCTAAAGGTTGAGTGTAACATCCGTATGAAGCCCATCTATCTAACTAACTATCATTACTTTACCACTTGAGGTAGACTAAAATTGGTATGTGGTTTACTGTAACAAAATATATAATTAAATATTGTCACTTGAAGAGGATGTAAAATAGGAACATAATTTGAGAAATCTGTTCTGTTTGACATCACACATGCTGCGCTGCCACATGTAAACATTAAGCACAGTTAGCTCAAGGTGCATTCTGTCCTGTGACCTTGCTGTTACACTTCCACAGTGCAATGAATAACTATCACATTTCTTTGGCTGACAGCTGACACCAAGAGGCCCAGGTGATATACGAGACATGACAAGTGATTCTAATTAAATGTAGAGCTTGTGGATGTAAAGTGGCAGGAAGGGTACAAATCCTGTCCAGGCAGCAAGCGGCAAAGCGGCATGCCTTGCTCCAAACGAGATGAGCTGGGCTGTCAGGGCTGCCTCAGCTGTCCTGTAAACCTGGGCCTAGTTCCCCAGGGGGACTGACAGGTTTCAGCTGGAGGGGAGAAAGCACACTGCAAGCCTCCTGCCCTGCCACAAAAACAAACACATGACACACAAACAGGCAGTTCTGATGCAAAGCAAAAGCCATGTGGACCATGTACATTTGTCCCATAACTGTGCACTAACAAGGTACAAAGCGTGGTCGTCTGAGTATCCTGAGCACGGATGAAGCCTGTCATGAATGCGTTGTGCTCCAGTGTGATTTGGTGACTAAATAGAAAAACAGGCTACAACCACAAGGAATCAATAGATACAGGAAGGAAGACACCTCTGTTGATGCCGCATCCCGCTTGTATTTTCACCACAACTTTACTCATCCACCTCAGGTAGAGAACAAAGGACTAGACGTAGTGAGAGTTTTTCCACAGACAGCGGGGGGGTTTTTTTGTTTTTCAGGACATGGCAGAGGACCCAATGGTACTCAAGGCAAACATGAGAGTGTCAGTATGTGACACAGGACTGCACTTTACAGAGGACACTCATGGGCCCTCAGTTTCCCAATCAGACCCCCAGAGACAAGCCTCACCAAATCAGTTAACCTTTGACCCATCGTGAACAACTTGGGCCCCAAGAGTCACGGTCAGCCAGTTAAAAGGCGATCTTTTCAACTGACAGAGGCTGTCATGTTGGTTGGCATCTGTCCACTCTGAAAATGAAGGAACAACAGTCTATCATAAGCCCATCTAATGTTGGCCAGGAAATATTTCTTAGATAATACAAAGTCATGGCTCAGTGATTTCTGTTCTCTTCAGCAAAGCAAGTTGTAAGTTGATAGATGTAGCCCACAACCTGTCATTTTTTCTACTATAACAATATAAAATAATGTCTTCAGCATGACAGTGAAAATGATTTAAACAACCTGTGCAGAGAGTGGCAGTAACAAGGCAAAGCAATTTCCTTCTGGGATTAATAAAGTTTTTTGAATCTTGAATCACTGAAGTATCTACATCATGTGCTTGTTGTTTGTTGAAATGTGTTTTTCCTTTCAGCGTTCCAGAAATATATGAGAAAATTTTAAGCCCTGAAATCTCTCCTGCAGGTTATTCATGGAAATGTTTGTCATGTGCAATATCTGGCCAAAATACAGATGCTAATAAAATATCTGCAATGAAGGAGCCTGCAAAAATATTTAATACAGATTCGAAACTGGGGTGGTCATCATTTCAAAAACAATATCAACACTTGTGCACAGAATTTATTTTGATAACCTGATAGATAAGTCTAATGGTATATTGTGTTAGTACTGAAATAATTTTTGAAAAGATTGAAATAAGGAGATGAGAAAAATATAAACCGCATGTATAATACAAACATTCCTTATATTTTCTGGGAGTTAAATGAATTCTATTCACCTCCATCTTTCTGCACCAATTTACCATCTACTTTTGCACTGTGTAGATAGATCTACATCTCAGATTTGCATTAAACAGAAGATATATGGATTCAATCGTTAACCTAAGACAGTGCTCAGAATAAACAAGATTTCAGACAACAACTTCCCACACCTATCTAGGAGTCCAAAAGAAAACATAAGAACCATCTGTGGTAGCCATTACAACTAAGTGCATAGGAACATGCAGTACAGGTATACATCCAGGACAGCGTGCAGTATGAACTGTTCACTCAGTCATATCCTTCCACCAAACCAGTTTATCTTCAGATGTGAGTCAAACTTTTACAGTTACACTTTGTAAGCAGACTGGCAAAACCTGTGCAATGTCTTATTATCCCACTGACCATGAAAAAGACAGAGAGTCATTTGACATTGATGGAAATCCCCATTTGACTGAACCAGAGAACACAAAGTAAGAGTTAACTCTAACTGGAAGAGGAAATAAGATGAATAGAGGTAGAGGTAGAGGCCGGGAGGCCACGGGGCCATGCTTTAGTACATTTCTATATATTTTCTCTGAAAAGAGAAGATAATAGATTCTGTCCTGTAATTACGGTATTTGCGACCTCCACGCTGTAAATCTTGTAATTTAATACTGTAAAGAATGATTTGATTGAAATCGTGTTTATTTTGAGTCTCTGAGACTGTCCAGTTCCCTAATAATGAGAGATTTTATTTCCCTAAATCTCAAAATTAGCACTAGCTATATAACTGCATAATTACAAGGGGAAACACAGAAGAAAAACTTTAAAAAGTGTATGTTTAACATTAAAGACTGAAAGACTAGATTTAAAACTCACATAAACAAGTGCAAAAAAGAAACAAATAATTATATTTCCTAAAATTATTCCTTTAAGTCAGAATCAATAAGGTGCTTATTACTACTGATGTGATATTTTATGTATAACATGACAATAATGAATTCACCTGCTTCCTCCATTCCTTTACAAAGGTTTGCAAGTTTTCTGTCTAGTTTCCATATACTTCCACAAATAACAATAATAATAAATGATACTTCCCCTTTAGGAAATTCTTCATTGGACAGGCTGCCCCTGCACCAAGGGTTTCAGGGTTCAGTGCCTTATGCAGGGACACTACGACATGTGGCAAGGAATCGGTGGGGGACAGGGAAGCAAACCACCAATCCTGGTGTTCATAGACTACTGCCGACTGCCCCACAATTTCCCTCCACAAGTAATGGTCAAACTGGAAAAGAATCATTATATGAACCTAACGTATATGTTTCCCTGTTCAACAGAAATAAAATCAAATCAACAGCTTATTAATTCTGTCATTTCTGGACACATTGCTGTACTTGCCCCTTTCATTTGCAACATTTATCTTGTACAGACACTTGCTGCAGGGCCCCAGTCCATTTACTTTCTTTGGCCCTCAGCAACAACTAGACCCTTCAGTTTGCCCCACCCCCCGTCCAGCCCACAATCCTTCTATTTTGAGTGTTTCAAAGCCGTTGATGTGATTAGAGAGGATGATGATTAAAGTTACATAACAGAATCAAATTAATGTGTGGCCTGAACACAGCAGTGGCAGCAGGAAATCACTCAAGCTCTCAAATCTCCCTCTCTCTTGGTTGTTCCTGTGTTCCTTATCTTCACTCAACGCCTCTCTCACTCCCACTTCCATGCACTTGCTGCCCCCTCCTAGAACTCACAGACACACCCCTCACTCCTCCCTGCCCCTCCCTCTAGTCAATTAAAGTCACATCGAGGGATTAAAAGGAAGTAGGTCAGTAGAGCATTGCTGGGGGAAAAAATGCAACAAACCACGTCAGAAGTCACTGTGTCGACCTTGTGAAATACAGACCAAACTAGCAGCAGCTTGCTTGTGAGCTCATCCTGCCTCAACCAATGCTGGGGCTCCTCACAAAAACCAGGATCAAATCCCACAGACAAAGCTTTGACCTCACCTTGATTTCTGCGCAGCTCACAGGAAACTCCCCTGCAGGGCAGCCTAGGGAGCTGGGCTTTGGTGGTGGACACTTACCCTCTACAGAATGCTTTGTCTCAAGTCCCCTGAACAGATCCTCTTCAAATGCAGGATTACAGCACCGCTACAGGCAAGTAACCCCACTGTGATAGAGACATTAGCCTCCATGCAAAGCAGAGACAGCACATACTGTATGTAGTGGCATTTTATCCCTTTCAAATAGTAGGTGAACATAAAATGCAAGTTTACTCAACCATATATATATTGCTTTTTGACCCATTTGTGCACTAGACTGCTATCAGAGATTAGTCCCTTGCCTTAACTGTTTACGCACTGAAACCAGCAAGTTTGGTTCCATACACATTATTGAAAAAGACAATGAAGTTAACAATGAAATTCATTACATACTATAAATAGTGTTTATTGACCATAGGCATTACTTAAAATTGTTGCAGACCATTTTGGACCGATATTTGGATGCATGTTTCCACCGTTACAGGCAGCCATGGGCAGAGGTGAGTAGTAACGAGTTACATTTACTTAAGTAACTTTTTTGAAAAAAATGTACTTCTAAAAGTAGTTTTACCTCACCATACTTTTTACTTTTACTTGAGTAGATTTGTGAAGAAGAAACGCTACTCTTACTCCGCTACATTGGGCAACACTCAACTCATTACCTTTAGAAAGATGCCGTCTAGAGTTGTGACGTTCATAAACAAACCGAATCTATTGAGCAGCTCTTTAACATGAACGATGGGAGCCGAGTCGCAGGATGCATGCAGTATTTATTCAAGACATGGACTCCATAAGACCTCTGAAGGTGTCCTGTCCAGAGATCTGGCGAATTGAGATGGCAAGGCATCACCTTTAACTCTTTGTCATGTTCCTCAAACCATTCCTGAACAATTTCTGCACTATGTCAGGGAGAATTATCCTGCTAAAAAGGCCTCTGCCATCAGGGAACTGATGGTATGTGTCAAATCCACATGAATGCCTGGACACAAAGCTTCCCAGCAATACACTGCCAAGAGCACCACACTGCCTCTGCTGGCTTACCTTCTTCCCATAGTGCATCCTAGTGCCATCACCACCCCAGGTAAACAAGGGACAGACAGACAGCTGTCCACATGTTATGTTACAGTCCTTAAAGCTCCTCTTTAATTTTCTTCTTGAGGCTTAAGTGCTTTCTGTCTCTCCATCCACGACTCTAGGTACTGCTCTATTCAAATCCACCTCCAACACAGGTTTAACCTTCCCAAATGTTTCTGCTTGAATGTAGTATTAAAAATGGCCTCCACTGTGTGATGGAAACTCAGTAGGGGATGTGAGCAGGGAAAGGCCTCGCTTGTGCTTTGCCATGTAAGAGTGGTGCTGCTGTCAACATATAGTACTGTATTTGTCTAACTTAATCAGCCTCATACTCACTGAATACTACGGAGCAGTGAAAAATAATGGGAAATGAAGTAACAAGCTTGTCAACGCTGCACATTAACAAGTGAAAATTATCAGCTCACCAGCTGTGAACGTCTTGACAAATAATGTAAAAAGTGTTTCTTCCCGTGACAGTCATGGAGACGAGACGACACATCTAATCGTTTCGCAACACCACATATTGAGATGACAACGGATTTGAAGTAAAAGGATGCTATGAGTTATTTGTTTACTTTCTTGATAACAGCCAGACTATAGAGTGACAAGATTAATAGGCTGGACATTGAGAACAACAAAAAAATAATAACACTGTTTATAATGCAATACTGTAAGACAGGATAATGAAATACTTGCTGGTGTATGATAAGAAACTATGTTTGAGCAGTAGTGTGAATACATTTTCAGAATATTTTACAAACATACTGTGTGTGTATTTAGTGAAACTATTTAATGAGTTTGTAAGAACTTTGATCAACATGTTTTCTGCTGACTTTGTTATTTACAGTTTACTTGGACATTATTAGGATTTAACGGTGAAGCTGCAATGTATTGTTTGCGACTTCCTTGAATATATTTCCATGTACCACATTATGTTTACTTAAGGTTTTTTCACTGCACTAATTTCATTAATATTCTAAAGCATCCTGAGTCGTTCCCACCACAGCTGTTCATAGTCTAAAGAACTGACCCCCCAAAACACACCTGAGGTGTTGTAGGCTCCAGTCTTTATTTAATGTTATTTTTGAGGTACTATGATATAGGCTTACCAATTACATCCTTAACGTAAGGTGTTAATTGTGATGATGTTCCTAGATTTTTCTGCTTTATCAAAGAGGTATTTCTGAGTACCTCAGCTCTGATCATGAGACACCAAGGAATCAGTCCTCCCTGCAACAATGGTTTGAGTAAAGAACAGTGTTTTGTGTTGTGAGTGACCACACACATTATTTCACAAGGTGAGGCCTGTTCAATCATTTACAGCACCCTATTTTATTATATT
>JAUBNQ010000025.1:13922060-13962830 GCA_032353495.1 Ctenopoma kingsleyae | reverse complement strand
ATCTCAATAATGTATTGGTCAATTATTATTGTTATTATTATTATTATTATATATTATATATATTATTAAACTGTATTAGTAGTAGCAGTAGTAGTAGTAGTAGTGGTATTAGTAGTATAATTGTCCAGAGAATTTACAGAGAGAGAAAGTGGGCATGCTGCATCATGCAACACAGGCCCCTTTGATGTGCTTTAAACAAAACCCTGCGATTTCTTCACCAATATATTGTTCTGTCTCCTCTAAGCTTTACCCTGGTGACACCTCTCCCTTGTATTTCCAGACGGTGAGAAAACATCTGACCTGGACAACCTCCTGTTGTGTTCTACATGCGAGAAAGAGCAACTCCAGAAAATGTCTGCATCTGATTCTCCAGACATTGTCTGGAGTTCATGTAAAAAAATATCTTAAGCATCTGCAAAACCCTCCCATGAAATTAGGTAACTTTGACCATATTAATCATAAATTAATCACATCATCATTCAATGACCATTCAAGGGTGATGTGATTAATTGTGTTCAGGAGTTTTACCTTTGGATTTGGAGAAACATAATCTAATGATCCAGATTTGGTGAACAGCAGCAGGGTGCCTGAGGATGTGATCTAACAATTCACTTGTTAACAGTACTTAACAAGGCTATATCTCAGCACAAAGCTTTCATTAAGACATTGAAATAAAAAGCAAATGGCTTCAGTCCTAAACAGTGGTACACTGGGAACAATATTGTTGCTAGATGATCATAGGTTAATCAGCTTCAGATGCAACTGGAGACACTCGCACACTGACTCAACTTCTCCTCCGTCAAAGCATTGCAAAATATAATACTGCGTTGTTGGAGACATTCCTGATTACAAAGTGGTCAAGCCTGCCGCATCAACACTACATCAAGGCAAAACTCTGGCTGTGATGTTTGCTTCAAGTCCATCTCTTCAGACTTCCTCCATAATGAGCATGTTATCGCATCCTGATTTCAATTAGACCAAGAGACACAGATCTAGACAGCTGCATGTTAAAGTGTCTGCACCTCAGGATTCCCCACTGTTATCAGATAAAGAGATGACTGAGACAAACCTGATTGGTTCTGTGACAAATTGCCGTAGGTCATGGTTGAAAACTGACTTGAGAATCCATTTGCTGCGCCTATCATATGGAGAAATCACAAGATCTGATGATATGACAATTTCCATTAGATAAATGTTGCTGAGGATAATATAAAACTAATACGTAGAGTTCCCACATCTTGTTATATGTGAGGTTGACAGACCCAGCCTGCATAAAGTGGAGGCACCCAGCCCTTTAGTTCAAAGAATGATTGTTGATACAAACTCACACAGGGAATTACTATATATATTGTATGATAAATATACAAAGAAATAAGCCCTTGTGTGATCCTCACTCTGATCTCAAGGTCTAACAGATTCACAGCCACTTAATTATGTATATAAAAACAACTCTGCTCTTTTACTTATTTTATCAAAGGATCATCAACAAAAAGTTCACACATATTTTTAGAGGTAAAAATAACAAAAGATTGTAATATTGTTAGCAAGATTAGCCATCCTGACCCCTTTTAAAAAACGGCTGTGACAGTGTGAAATTCCATAGACTCGTCACTGTAAGGATGAAAGTCTAAGAAAAGCAAAGGATGAAATCTGCATCCCCGAAAGAGGCTGCTGCTCTAATCTTTGCATTGTGAAGGCAAAAGACGAGTGAGTCAGATTTACGTCACTATTTGTTTGCTCTTTTTTCCACCCACAAATGCCTCTTCCTGCTTCCTCTTTCAGACTTGCCTTAAGGAGATGAATCGTTTTACAGTTTAGTTCCTCGTTTAAATGAAGTGGGCGGGATGTGGGGAGGGTATTTTAATCACTTATATAAATATTTACATTCACATGGGCTGACCCTTGGAATAGTCTATTACTTCCTCTCTTTCACCCATTGGCCCCCACCTCTCATCCAGACACGCTTATTTACCTCTTCTGCTCACCCATTCAATAACACTCCAACCAGCCTAGAGACATTAGCATAGCCACACAGCTCCACAGACGAGACACAGACGAGGCAGCTTTGTTCTCCGCTTTGTTCTGAGGGGAGAAATAAAGCCTGCTATGTGAGACTAGTAGCAGAGGAGGAGAGGGGGGTTGGACCACTAGGGAGACTGGCAAGTCCTCTGTTTCTACCCTCTAATGCTTTGACAGTGAGTAATATATCGATCATAGCGTTGGGCATGATGCCGACCTTGAGATTAACTCTTAAAGCAGTAGCCGTGCAGCAGAGAAGAGAGAGGTGGTCATCATCCAACTACAACGTGTGTGTGATTTACAGGGAAGGCTGAATGATAGTGATCTGGGATGGATCTCAGTAGAGACAGGGCTCCTGCATCTTTAATTGTTCAGAGGAACAGAGCCTCATCACAATTATAGAGCATTCAGGAAGCCTCCAAACTCATTTAGCTCTCCTCATCTGGGAACAGGAATCCACTAAACACAAATTCCTCTTCTGCCGCCCGCGGCAAAAAGGCTTCTTTTTTTAAAGATTAATAAGATAGGAGATTTAAGAATATCCAAAAGACAGAAGAAAAGACTCATTGTTGAAAATGAAACATCTCCACGTGTCAGCATGTACAGAGGGGAAAAATGACGGACGAAAAAACCTTGACACGGCCCTTATTGTCCATTTCATTAATTTAGTTAAACCTTAGGTAAGCTCTAAAACATCCTTTTTTTCTGTACGGAAGTGTATCACTATGTCTGGTCATTGTCTGCCTGTCTATAGTGATTACACGGGGACAGTGAATGAAACATGAACTCATAAGAGAAAAACAAGCACAGGGTAACATCTCAAATTCATTATAAACCTTATCATCTCTGTGTGTACTTAAAATCTACTTCCCCTTCCAGTGCACAAGGTAAATTACAACTATAATTGAAACATTGCATATGTTTAGCAAATGTGAACTCTCTCATTCATAAGCAGATGGGGGCAGGATATGCATTAAAACAAACAAACTAATCTAGTCAATGCTGCACGACATCAATGATAAACAGCAAACAAGCAATTTGTACCAGTGCTGCATGTCATGACTATGAGCTTTTGCACAAAATGCAATCTTCAGGGTAAATTTTTCTCATCTTAATGGACCTACTGCTGTATACATATCACAGCCATTGTGATGGATGTCCCTGGGCAATGGCAGTAAGTGCACTCAGATTCTCTGCAAGTCCTTCAGTGAGATGCAGCATCACAGAATGAAGCTCAGAGTGACAGAAAGGTGTGAGCAGGTTGCTCTCTGCCAGACACCAACGCACACACACACACACTATCTAAATCTATATTTGATCCCTTCAAGCAATCCACATTGAGGCTTTCAAGGGCCATGAGAATGCATAAATATTTGAAGCAAAGTAAGCACACTACTCCTTTATCTTTTGCAGTGTACATTTTTTATGCTGCCACACACTGGCCACTTTATTTTTCCTTTTCAGCAGACGCAACTTAAACTAGGAACTCTTTTACCTGGCTCCTGAAAGTGAACTGATTAAGTTTTCTGTGCTGACAGTCAATAAAGTTAAACATCAATAAGACAAAAGCTATGTATATTTTGTGCTTGCCAACACTGACAGCAAGCACTGTGGAGTAATAAGATTATGTTAGGAAAAAATATGTCACCAACATACACCTGTAGAGGGCATTGTGATGCATGTAAGTAGCAGTGTCCCTGCTATGCGCCTTATGATGTTGATGAAGAAAAAAACAGACATGGCACAACTGTCACCACAGTACGAACTCTCCCCCTGTGTTTTTACATCACCTTGATCACGGCACTTTAGTCATCATGGTCACATGAGAGAGGGGAAAAAGAAGTGACATAATTTCCTCCATTTCAGCACATCTGTTCCACATGTGACATCCAGCCAGACAGATTCAGCAAGATTTTCTCCACATGCTGTGGCGATTATAAACAGGCCATTCAGCTTGCATTTTTAATTCAAACAAGATACAGGACCTTAGGCCAAACCTGTGTACAACCTGGGGCCTTCTGATTACACTGGACACAGAACAGATTCTGCCTCATTTGCTGAATGTATACCTAAGCAGCAACACTTGGTCTGAGACCAGCGGAGGAGCACAGAGGCAAAGGCTCTAAGAAGAGGGGTTTGTCTGCCGTAAGCCAGGGCTGAGTGCTGTACAGATAATTCAGGTTGCGTAACACTGCCCACTTCAACAGTAGCCTTAATGAGGAGAGAGCCTTTCAATTCGCCTCACAATGATGAGCTGTAAAGGAGAGAGTGAGAGAAGAAAAGCATTGGGCTACAGGAATCCCATTTGTATTTTCAAGATGAGCTCTTTCAGACAAAGGTGTCGCTCGTAAGTATCACTGTGTAATGTGGCTAATCTCACAGCAAAGATATTGTAAATGACTGCTTAAGACCTCTCATTCATCTGCTGCACTGCTGGCACTCATCCATTCGATCAGCATCATTTAGCACATAAACATGCTGCTGGTGACAGGTATCAGAGCTGCCTCTCTAATCATACACATACCTCAGCACTGTGGCATGTCCTCATCTATCTCCCTCTCCTCAGAGGCAGCACAGCCTCCCGATCAGAATGGATAATACCCTGTGGACCAACTACCACCATCTACACAGACAGAAAAACACTCTGCAGCTAAAAAAAAAAAAAAAAGACAACCCAGGCCCATTTAGCATTGGTATGTTGACACTAATGGACACACAGACTACACCCTCATGTTTGAGAATAAGGATATTATGCAGACATCCAGCTATCCCTTCATTTTCCTCCTTAACACATATGGTGGTGGGGTAACAATTGGTTTCATGGCTGCTGTGGGGTATCATTTGGTAAGGTCGCCTTGTCTCTGCCTCTACTTTGCGAGCTGGAGCTGGTGGAGTTTAAGAGGAAGGGGTATTATCTCAGACTCTTGCCAGCCCAGTGCACTCTTTGGGATAATGTTCTTATTGGGCGTGATCCCCCGACTGCAGAAGTCATGCTGTCTTTACTCAGAAAAGCAGAGGGGGGACTAGAGGTGGGTGGCTGGCTTTGCCCCAACAAATTTAAAAAAGAAAAAATAAAGTTCCTGTTTCACTTGCTTGAACCCATATGTTTGCAGAAAATTAGAGTAACAGTAATAGCAACAAAGGAGGAGCCCTAATTACTCTTACAATCACACAAAAATAAAAGAAAAAGATACCATGTTCTCAACATTTGATGATGAAAAAGAACGTGATTGTTTTATACAACTTCATTTTCAGTTTACCCATATATTGTGGTGAAAAATGTACTTAAAAGATTTCCTCACCAGCAGCTTATGCTCATGTGGAGCAAAGACAGAACACTTCATCTATTCTTTACACAACTTTGAAGGAACTTTTTTCATTTTTAACTATAAGCTATGTCAATATTTGACTCAAACCCTGACAGGATGTTCGGGGACGCCAGAGGGATGTACAGTTCCATAAGTACATTATAACACAGGAATGCAATAATAGTATGAGTGTCTAATAACGCTGTATGGACAAACTGTAGAGACAGGTACAACCTCAGCAGACCAGAACAAGATCGTAGGTTGGTGACACAATTGTCTCTAAGCTCAAAGAATTAAACATAGCAGTATGTTAGCATCTCCCCTCCAGCATCACATCAGAGACTCTTTTGAAGAATAAATAAACAATCTACAAGGCTTCAGGTGACAACACAGCGTACTGGCAGCTCCTTACCATCTGATAAGGTCCATCTCTTTGCCAGTGGCTCACAATCGGCGAGATCAATTTCAATCTGGAGATGTGATAAAGAGAGTTGACAATGCACCCCTGCAGCTGTAAATACACAATGTCATGTCTGAAAATAACTGATGAGAAATGATCTAAGCTCAAAATGTGCATTGATTTCATTGCCTCACTCCCATTCTCATTCAGCCATCTGTGCAACTCAGAAGAAATGATAAAAATGAACAAGAATATTAGTTCCAAATGCACAAAAAAACTCCTAACATATGAATAAAAGACACAGCATTACAGTAATTTTTCCAGTGTGGTTTGCCAGTTAGCTAATCTAAACAATACACGTCACTGCAAACAACGAATGTTCTTTATTAACCAACAGACATTCTAGTCAGACTGTGTTGCCTGTGAGGTGGAGGTGACTGTGTTATCTGTGAGGCCGGCTGTGCAACTCTCCGCTGGGCTCCTGCAGCTTGAGGATTGTCCCTTACCTCTGCACTACCCCAAGCACCGCTTTTCCCGTGCACTCTAATTGCCTCCATTACTGTATCTGCAGTCAGATAAAGTGCTAATTTCACAGCACATTAATTTCTTCAGGCTGAACAATAAGCAACACAAAGCCCAGGCCGCCTGTCTTTGCCTGGGCAAGCACGTCTGCAGCGCTGGGCTCCTTCCCAGTGGTAGAGGAGTGAGAGCGCCATTATGCACAGGTCAATGAAATGAAGGAAAAATCCATCGATTCTACATTCGAAAAGAAAACACAGGAGAAGGGCTGGGGCAGGGTGATTTATCAGTCTCAGACGGAGTCTGGCCTGAGAAAATGCTGAGAAGAAATGCTCCATCCTCATTGGCCTGCTTCAGCCAAATCATAATACAGTAGCACCTGTCTGTGAACAGATATAGCTTTTCAACCTTCACCTATAACAAAAGACTGACCTGAAGTTGGGATCAGAGTTTAAGAGTTAAAATAGCAGGTTAACAATTCGCTGTTGACATTTGGTGGATTTGTCACATATTTCTATCTCTATCTATTTAAGCTTTATGGGGTGATATAGCTAATTTCATATCCATAATTTTTTCATTCTGGAGTTCATTGATCATCTGTATTTTTCTTGCTCAGAAGCACCCGTCTGTGTACATCACACTAATGTTCTCATATTATATGCTTGGCTTGATTCCTCCCTCCAGCATCCCCAACTGTCTCTGGATTAGCAAGTCCACACCCCACTTCACAAATCAAAACGTTTAACATAATAGCTCCCATCCTCTAATGGCTACACAACACACTTCATTTATTCAACCACAGTTTTTAATAAGTCATTATCAAATTCTGCTTAATTCTATTCAGCCCTCCAGGATAGTGAGGACAGCAGAGGAAGTGCTGTTCACCCTATGCAAAATGTGTGTTTGTTTGTGTGCACATGTGCTTGTGCCAGGAGCAGAGTGAATCCTGACCCAAGGACAGTCTCTCTTCCTGGGAGAGGCAGATTTCTGCCCTGAAGTGGGGCTGGCCGCGACTCTCTCCGATAAGCCCTTCACATGAAGAGCACTGGAGGGCTCACTACAGCGTGCACCAACATAAACAAGTCACATCAAGTCACAATTCAACTCTGTGATTATACAGTACATTGACAAAGGTTGTTGTAATACATCATAGGCTATTCAACGATGAATGTCCAGGCTGGGTCAAATTAGGCTTAAGGTATATTTACCTTTGAGGTTTAGGAAGCTCACCAAAGTCGACAACAATTTCTCATTTCTCTGGCTTGTACTGAACAAATACCCTACATGCTACGAAGGATGTGAACATGTCAAAACACTGATGAAAGATTAGGAGACAGTTGGTTTTCTACATTCTTGTGCAAAATGTTGCAGTCCCTGTATGTAGTATTTGATGTTTATAGACTTGGTGACCCTATGTGTACCACAGTTATAGCATTTTATGACAGCTGTCGCACTCATTCCCACTTATGACAGCTTTCCCACTCACCTTATCATCGCCTGCACACAGCAAACGTGTACACAACACAAAACAGGTGAATGAACTGAAACACACTTGTGTAGGAAGGTATTTTCTCCCCTACAGCAGAAGATGTACAGTGTTAAGCAGCAGCCAAACTTGGGTCAGTGAGTCAAACATCACTGCTTCACTTCTTCCTCAAATGATCACTTATTCAGTATCAGGTAGGCTAATACTGTGCAACTGAAGAGGCAGAAAAATAACATATATTTCTGATGGGAAATACTGGCAGGGTTGTGTTGTGTTTCCTTGACCAGTGTTTGTAACACAGTATACTGTGCAGGATATTTATCATTTAATATTTTGTTGAAGTTGTTAGCCACACATCTGCTCTTTTTTACAACTGGAGGAACAAGACCAGAAAGAATATGGAGACAAATTCACAAATGATGCACAACAAAGTAAATTATTGGACTGAATATTACTGGTATAACTATACAGCACGCCATTGTGCCTGAATTTAGGTTGATGATGAATAAATAAATACAAACAACATATGGAATCAAGTGCAAGTATTACAATAGACAAGTCTGTGTCTAGCCCTACAATAGCACTTGAACACACTGCAAACAGCAGTTAAGTGCCAGTTGACAGTTGTATTCTACACTTGAATTAGAGGATTTACTATATTTGTAGTACAACGTCACTAAAAGAAAAGGAAAGCCATATTTTTTTTACTATTTCCATGGCGCTGAGAATCTGGTTAAACTGTCTAAATATATATTTGGAATGCAACTGATACAAAAATCAATTACTAACTCATACAAAGCTGCAACTGGCATTACGTGGAGGTTAAAGTAACCACACTAAATTGGTAAAATCACAGCTTTTGTAGCTTAAACTGCTTCCACCACCTTTTCAACATGCTAAGTGGTCTCTATTAAGGGATCAACTAGTGCAAATGGTGCTGAACTCACAGCAAAAAGTTTTTGGAATGTCTGTTCCCAGGCACTGAATGACGGCCAAACATCACAGAGAGCAAGAATGTGTTTTCCAGGCATCAGCTAACTTCAGCTACAGAACATATTAAACAAAATAAAATAAGCAGGATTTATTTCTAGTTACAAAAAGGTACTAAGCACTATTAATGTACATTACATTTAATTTGATGCAACAAATACTGACATACTGCTTTAGACCATTGAACTAACTAATTTATGACGATAATTCTCTGCTAGATACATCATCAGTCACTATGATCAAATTTCATTCAAAACACATTTAAACTGACACAAATATGGTGGTTAGACATGGTTACAGTAAGTCAACAGTAAATTGATTATTTATATTTATTCTACAGTTTGAGTTTTTTACCCTCTTCTGTGACAACTTCCATAACAACAAATTAAAGAGGAAACAAAACAGTTCGGCATACACGTCTGCAGTCTGTGGTGATCCACTTACCAGCGGCATTGGCGGAAGAACATTCATTACAGCTATATGTGCACACAAGTTTGGTTTTATCCAACCCTCCATCTAGGAGCATTTTATACCGAAACTTTAGAAGTTGAGGTCAAATTTGTTGATTAGTTTGCGTTAAAATGTCTAGATTAATCGCATGCCTTAATGCGTTAACACTGACAGACCTAATAATAGTAGAAATCCCTCAGTGTCTAATGTAAACAATACGCACAGTGTAAACATTTTTACTTAATCATTTCAGAATGTTTACGAAGCACAGAAATATAATGGAACTAACTGTCCACTAACACAATCAAGTAGTCAAAGGCTTAAGTGTGGTAGAGTCACATCGTACCCAAGCTAGTATTAACCCTCTGTTTTTAAGGCTTGTTCCGGCAAGTCTGTAGTTTTCCTCCTATTTCCACTCAAACAGTGAGTGATGTGAAAGTGTTGACAGACTGAGCACGCCTGCACTGGCTGGCTGGCTAGGGACTGGGTGGGGTGGAGAGAGAGAGAGGCTGCCGGAGGAAAAGGGAAGAGGATAGGAGACTGGGGCCACACACGGCACAAGGGACAATGAGCAGACAAGCTCTGTTAACTCTGCATCTCAGTATGCATCAGCAGGCACAATGCTAACAGCTTAAAAAGATATCAATCAGAGAGTGTTTATCAAAGAGTGTTTAGGACGACTGATACATTGAGAGGTGTCTCTGGTGTGGAAATCACTTGGTGAATGTTCGCGAAATGATGGCAGGTGGGATGCCATGATGCCTGCCTCTTTTCCCCTAATTAAACCATTACTGCAGGGTGTGGAGACTTGGAGGGGATTACATAATGAACTCCAATGTGCTGGAATGGGCCAGTCCCAGTGGACAGCAGGCAATGAGAAAGACAGAGAAAGAGTAGAGGAGAGAGACATTTGAGGCATTTGAGATTAAGTCCCTTTCATCTTCAACCAGACTCATATTTCCTAAAGTTAAGTACTAGATGAAGACTGTGCGATTACTCTCTCCCTCTTCGTCTCTCTGTGTCTCTTTCATTCTCACTTTCACACGCTTTTGTGTGTGTGCATGCACACACACACACACACACACACACTCATTCCCTTGCTCTCTCTTGGTCTCTCCCTTTTTTTGCCTTTAGTGGAGGACTCACGAAATGTGCATTCAAATGCTTGTGGAAGATTCAAGCTCCCAATCCCCAGTGCTAAATACAGGAATTTCTAAGAATCACAGTTCAAAAAGGAGACACTTAGCTATCTGCTCTCACATTTCATAAGAGAACCAGAGTCAATGGCTGGGCTAGGATGCTTGTAGTAAATTCTTCAGCATGGATTGGATTATCTCAAATGTTTTACAGAATGCTACAGTGTTGTCTAACCAGACAATCAGAGTTATTCATTGCTATCATCATTGTCACTTTTTGGGATTAAATCAAATGCATACAGAAGTAAAGTGTACACGAATCACAAGTGTCTGCTGTCCAGTGCAATACTGTTTTCACTACTGTAATAAAGCAGGAAAAATGACTGGATGGAAAAAATGTGTTGTGGTGAGAGGATATAGGAAATACAGACATGTGCTTGTATTTAAGAAATCATCTTTCTGATTTGCACGAAGCAGATGCACACTACACGTACACAATCTTTCAAACATTCTCCATACTGAGAAAATACTTTTGTTTCTACCCACACTGGTCATAATCACACTGGAGGTTACACCTAAAAGAGCTTATTTTTTCCTCAAAAGGACCTTGTGAGAGAATGACGATGACTCTGCTCCGCCATTCACATTTCTAAACACTGAGATACACTCAGATATGACTCGTAAAACAAGCAGCATAGCTCAGACAGGTCATATGCATAAATGGATATGCTATTCTAAGTCTCACGTGTGATGGAATTGTTTCAGCCAGATACGAGGCAGGAGAGTAAATCACTGTGATTGCTCACAAACAGGCGGATTCAGTCAAGATATGCTCAGATTGGGGTGCTATCACTCAAGCCCCGAGAGACCGAACACTCAAATCCGCACTCTCTGAGCCCTCTCCATGTGAAGTGGATGGAAGGGGATATCATGACATGAAAAATGTCTGTTCTCTGGCTCCAATCACACAGGCCCTCATATGATTAAGGCATTGCGGCAATCAAGTAAATTCCTAGTTGTGTGTTTGTGTGGGAAAAAAAATAGAGAAATCTCCACAAGGGCAGGGCTTCTCCACTCAGCAGTGTTTGCTGAAATAAATCCTGCATCTCCAGTGGTGCCAGACAGCCAGCGCTGTCTTTGCCAGCTGTCTGCCATGCCGCTCTGCTCCATTCTACTCGCCGTTTGCTGCTGTGACTGCTGTCCGACGCTCAGCACTCAGCCCCTTGTTTTCATAACAGTTCCTGCACGGACGGCTGGCACAGCTGTTCTGTGGGTCCCCACGGCCTTTTAAAAAAGGCAATAAATCAATCTAGGCACTCAATACAGGCGGGAAATTGACCAATTAGAGTGGCCCAAGATGCTTATGTTCAGGCAGACGATTTTACAAATTGGCTATCTATTTATACCAACACAGGCACTCCACAAGAAAAATTCACTGGCTGCAGTTAGTGTATTAATGTTTTTTCTTTCCTCTCAGGCAAGAGACACCACATCTTACTATTCTGAAGCCCTGCTGCTTAATCACACATCCCTCATTCAACACAGCCTTTGTAAAACTACTATGTTCTCCTACTAACTCCCACGGTTTCTATTAGCAACACAAAGAAAAGATATGGTCAAACATCAAATGGTGTAATTTTCTGTTTGTTTTCTGTTGCAAAAAATAAAAATGGTCTCATGCAAAACCTTTGATGAATTAGGACTTATTAGAATACAGACTCATTTGTTTTGATAAAACCTAAGAGGCTGCCCAAACTACCACTAAGGCAGCATGTTTAACAAGCAATCATTCATTAGTGCAAGAATCTACAAAGAAGCACACAACTCTGCAGAATACAGTAGTGTGAGAATAAAAGGTGATAGGACTAAATGATGTGTTTGGTTATTTGGTGTAGTTAAAATGAAATATATCATGATTCTAGTAAGTGCACCTAAATCTAATTAACTTTAATTTCTGCTTTAATACTATCACTGCATTTCACGATTATTGCGCAACATTTTGTGTTCTGCTGGCCTGTTGCCTGCCTAACGCCTTGGTTACCCCCAAAACAGAAAATGAATTTGATTAGGAGCTACAGGTGCGCTGGCATCTGTTAACAATCTGTCTGTGTACTGGCATTTTTTCCTGCTTTATCTAAAAAGCATTTATTAGAAGCCTTTTCATTAAGCAGACTGAACATCATCCTGATGCCTCTGTTGTATGATTATCAATCTCTGAGTAACAATCAAATAACAGGCTGCTCACACCTGCATGGCTATATCTCCATATGCTGTTCTCATAACAGGTAATAGTATAAGTTAGTATTCATCCTCAGAACTGGCTGATGCAACGCTCAGGCTAAATCATGCATAAGATCCAGAAACAAGCCACAATGGTGGTTTTATAGAGCCGCTGGCTAAACGTGGTAAAGCCTAATTAGTGCTACTATGTAACAAAGTCCACTGACTACATTGTGAAGAATGCCATGAGCATAAGCAGCAGTCCCTTATGTTATGCTAAGTAGAACTCCTGAGCATCATTATCATTCTCAGTCTACTTGCCTGCAGTCTCATTTATGCTTACATGTCACTTTCCTTCCATAAAGTCTAATCAGCTGGTTAACACACACATACACATGTAATAACACACTGTGAAGACTTTAAAGGTTACTACTGCCCTTACCCTGAGCGCTTAATCTAGATAGCCCTCTGTAGCAGGGTTATCTAGATTAAAATAAACAGGAAATGAAAACAAACAGGCCTGTGTTGTTTTTCTCCCCCATTCTTTCTCCAAAAAAGGATGGCCTGTGGCTCTTTATCTGCAGCAAGAGAGAAAAACCCAACTGCTTATGCTATGACTCAATCCCCTCTGCTTGGCACGACTCATCAGCCAGTCATTCATGTCTTCTATTGTTCTCTGCGACCGTGTACACCAATCACAACTATTTTTAAGTGTCATATTTGTACACAACAATTTTTATCACTTAAAAATGAGAATTGGTTTTGCATTTTAGGACATATTGTGGCAGCACTACTAGAAATATTTAAATAATATAAGAGAGTTCAAACACTTCCATTTTGATGCTATCAATTACCCTCTTTATTCCTCAATTCTAACCCCTTAAATATTAATATGATTCCATAATGAGGCTGAGTGGTCGGAATCACTCACTGTCCCTCAAGGCAGCTTCGCAGTGGACGAGTGCACAGACCTTGCTTGATGAATAAAACCATCCCATTAAGCTACACTTCACCACTCATACATGCCTCTGTGGCAATTTTGTCTTCCTCTTTGTCACAGGAACAAAATAAACGGCTCCATGCTCAGTCTGCAGGTGCCTCCTCTAATAACGACATTCTTCACCTGGTGTCTTAGAGCTGCACACTGCCAAGTTAGAATTAATATATTGTAATTGGCTCATGCATTTGCATATGTGTGCTTGCATGTGTTTATTTTTTGTGTGTCTTGTGGTCTCTGGTAAAAATAATCAGCTGCACAACATGAGAACTTAAGCAAGAAAACAAAAACTCTAGCAACTTAAACAATTACCTTGCTTTCTTCATTGAGCCCTTGATGGGCTTGAAAAACTGTTTTTCAAGATTCCAAATGAACCACATGATAAATTGTATGGGGTCAATGATTTACAGGCGAAGGAGGGCCTTTCAATTACTGCCTGATGAGGCCTGAAAAGAGACAGTCCTCAGTGGAGTGCATAGAATGAGAAATGAGACACTTAAGATCATTGAAATTGTTACATTTCAAAAAGCAGTTTTCTTAAATTGCTGAACAAGTTACTAAAATCAGACACCCAATTAGAATCTGATTTTTGAGAGTGGAATTAAAGGAGTGGCTCTACTATCAGCACTGTCTGTGGTACAGGCAACCATTGCTCATCTCCACAGCAAGGCTTTTATGTGTAGGGCCCCATATCATGCAACTCACACAATCTAATTAGCTCCTCTCGAATGGAAGAACACTCATTTTGAAATGCAGCTAAAAAATGGCACAAGATAACTTGGGCTGCTGTTATTGTCGCATTTATCGACAGATCCTCCCTTTCATGTGTCATGTGAAAATGAGAAACCATGGTACTGAATCATCACTATTTAGGCAGTCAGCTAATACACTGTGAAATGAGCACCACTTCACCATCACAGAGCAAAAAAATCATGCTCTGAATAGAGCTTTTGACAAGAGCATATATTATTTCTATAATACTAGCAGCCTGATACTTCTTGTAATGGTATATTAGGAAATGATCTTCTCTCAGAGCTGCACTGACCTTTCACTGAGCAACTTAACATAATATCCTTCAGACAAATTAAGTGATGGCAGAGTCTCAAACTCACAAAAAATTCAAGAGTTACATAAGCATGTTCTTATGCCAATGCATGTACATGCATATGCAGTATTAGAGTATATACACTCAGAGGCATACAGACAAACTGAGACATGTGCGCACACACACACACACACACACACACACACACACCCAGAGACAAGGCAACCAGTGAACCATGAAACATCTTCATCCATCTCTGTTCCCATGGCAACAAGTGAAATCATATTCCTTTTACAACTTTGTTCTCCGCTGAAAAACGTAACCATCTGCTAAAAACATATAGTCACACAGAAAAGTTATGTGATGAATATTTTAGGGGGCTTTGCTAGCGGCTGCAGGCATTATGGTCCCTGGCCAACGTCTTCCTTCAAGGCAGAAAACAGCCACATCCACCCCCACTGTGGATAATGCTGAGGGGGACGTCCTTCTTCAGGAGAGTCCTGGCTGCTTGCACTTCAGTACGGCTATAATTCTTCCACCAGAACGCTACAGAATTATAGCTGACCTGTCTCTTTTTGTATCACTGCATATGTGTGTGTGTGTGTGTGTGTGTAGTTTCAGGTGTATCTTTCTGTGGAGTGAGATTTCTTCCCACAGCCAACAGTAGTACGCATGGTGATAGTGTCTTGAAAACTGAAATAAATACACTTACTTATAAATTTACTTTCTTGAAATTTGGTTTTGCAATATCACATTTATCAAATATCACGTTTTAATTTGGCTGATCAAAAAACATTTCATTGCCATAATTTGAGATTCAGCTCTCTGAAAGCTTTAAAATTGTAGGAACATTCAAGTGGTGTTTAGTTTCTGTCTAACAGATAAGTCTCTTGGTGTTATGTTTATCAAATATTTATTGACTTACTAAAAGGTGAAAAAAAAAATCATCTTAAAACATTCTTCTCCACGTATTATTGCAATCAGCTTTGTGAACTGTGTTAAGACTGAATAAACATTTATTCAGTTTTAACACATTTCACAAAGCTGATTAACAGTCTTGATTATTCTTATCTCAGATCAGTGTAATCAAAGAAATAAATTCCTCTAAGTATTAGTTCCTCCACTGATATTAATTGAAAACATTAAGTTGCTTTTAGTTGTATTCTGTTGTATTCTTAGTAAATAACAAAGACAAACACACAGTTTAGCTACAGTAATATTTGATTTAACTGTAAGTCAGTTGATGTAGACCATTTGTTTATGATGTTACTGATGTAGAAAAGAAAGAAACGTAGAAAAGAAACATAATGTTAACAGTAGTCAAGCAGCAGCAAGTATTTTATGTGATTATACTGTATTTTGACATCAGCGTGCTAATGTTTAGTATGCTAGCAACGTAATGTATAAGATCTCATAACTCATAAATCATTTAAATCCATACTGTATTACCTTCTTTGGAATATGTTCATAAGGCCATCAACACAAATTACACAACTGCAGAAACTGTGCAGACATTGTAACCATAAATTTGTTTTGTTTTGTTGTGTTGAAAACACATTAATATGGAGTCACAATGAATGTACATTCAATATTTAAGTCAAATATCATTCCTTAGAGAAGCCGCAGTTCTGTTTGACAAATTCAGAATTTGCGGGGCACAAATCCATAACAAGGAGCTAAGACGCTAAATAGCAAAATGTGCTGTGTAAAATTACACAATTGGAAGGAATGAGTTTCGATACTACAAAATTAAACACAGTTAAAAACATACTGTTGCTTACCTAACTGCATAAAATAAAAAAAGAATGATGTTTAATAGCAGATTTTTCATTTACAGCTCACTTAAATCAACTGTTTATCAAGTCATTTTTGTCAGTCCAAATGTCAAGTGTGACACTGTGGCATTGCAGTCTCAAAGTGTAATGCCACTATTAGAGTAAGGTGTTGATAGCAGTGCTACACAGCAGAAAAAATGCTTCAGACAACACAGCTTAGACCTCTGTTATTCCCAGTCTGGACCAATGCCAGAGAGCTTCACATGGGCTGAAACCCCATTGTGTACCAGTGGGTTCGCTCCTTGTGCAATACATCACAGGCGGACAGGGCACTGCCGAAGAATAAAAGGGACAACTGAACTAGTATATTAAGTACAACAGCATCCAATCCATAAAAGTCAGCATTAATAGCCAGGCTGGCCATTTAATATTTCATCTACAACGAGGCCAATTTAGAATAGTTGAAGTGAGCTGTTGGAAAGATGCCCATTTTTTAGCACCATGTCACAAGACAGCAACATTATTTATTTCCCTCTCTGCCCCTTTCACCTGCCAGAATTAATGGCTCACAAAAAGCTAATTATCCGGTTTAATCTGGATTATAATGTATGTTCTCCTGACCGACAGCAACAGTTTGTGAAGCATATGTAGTGAATCTGCTGTGTTCTGCTGACCTCGTGTCGAACATTACTCTGGAGGACTGACACTCTACACACCAGATGGGGGAAGACGAAGCACACTGTGTTCAGGAGAGTTAAGAGTCTGGCTAAAACAACTCACATTAACACCACAGCCAACACATCTGTTTCATCCTGTGGCTAATCTTGAATTCCACTCATTTTTATCCTGACATTTTTTTGTTGTTGTCTGCGAGCAGCTCTCAACACAACTGACCAGGCCCGAGAAGCAGCATGTGGTGCTGAGGAAATGTTTGCCTTATTTTCTTTAAGTGTAATGAGAAGTTAAAGTTCAACCACAGACATGTAATGAGCACTGTTGTGAATTTCTGAGGCTGCTTTTTTTCTTTCTTTGTATTTTGGAGAGGTGGAAATTACATTTTCCCCTTGGGACTCTCTAAAAAACTCTAACCTAAAACAAACTCATACCCTTTTAAAAAAAAAAAAACTCCAGTTCAGCTGACTATAAATAGTGCCTTATCTTCTGATTTCATAACATCATAGTAGAGCTATAGTAAATTCAACTGTTTCAGGTGCAAAATCAGCGCAGCTGTTGACTATGTATTGAGCTGTAACCTGTGTATAAGCTCGAGCATAAGGACATTAGAGTGCTCCAGAGAGTTGTCTACCTTTGTGTTATAATATCTTCTGGTGTCTGCAGTAGTAACACCGACACCTGCTGGGAGAGGAGTGACTCCTGGCTAAATCTGAGGAAATGTAGAGGAGCAAGTTCAGCACCTTGGACCTACACACATCAAGGTTAAACTCTATTAGATAGGTTTCTGCCTTAAGGGAACACTGAACTAGAATTTTTTTTATCCGCATCATTCACTTTTAGACACTCATGTGTCTAAATTCATGCAAACGTACCAATGTAGACAACAAACTGTGGTGGGATGGGGGTTGTGATAAATAGTGGGTGCAGGATTTTAGCTTAAATACAAATACTATATCTAACCTTCCCTTGTTGACTGCATCCACGGGCTTAGAGACAACTTAAAGTAAATCTTACCCCTTCCCTCCACCCTTTCACCACAGCTCTGAAGAGTGGAGGTGGCAGTGGGGGGAGGAATAAATCATTTGGCACTTGAGGCCCCATGAGGAGACCAACTTTGCCTGTAAAATAATCACAAATACAAGTGAAAATGTTCCATTTTGAACAGCATGCTTCCTAATGTAAAAGTGGCAGGTGGCATATTTCAAGTGGGCTTTGATTGATCCCCAGCTGTTTGTAAAATTGTCTGTCGTCACAGAATTCAGGTCAGAGTGATAAGCATTGTGGGCACTCCCCCTGGGAGTGCTGTTCACATGTTCTCATTCCAATGTCTGTGTGGTGCTCCATACTACTTTGGCAGTGTGGCCAGTGCTATGGTAAGAAACAGAGCAGAAGATGAAGAAAACTAGTTAAATAAAGCCTGATCACATGTAATATCACCCCAACATTTTGTTCTTTCTTGTGAAGCAATATATGTCTTCTCTAGCAATTAGTCTAAAAAAAACAAACACACACACACACTCAACCTATTATCATGTAAGTAACTTTAAAATTACCAGTCAGCTTCAGCATTAACAGTAAGGAAAATCAGACATTGTACTTTCCAAAATTAAAGTGGGTTTTCTATATAGACATAACCTGGGGAAAAGGAACTATATCCATGACAAGCAAGTTCATTTTAAAACAAAGTACCATTAGAAAAGATGGCAGTTGTTTTTTTTCCCCCATTTCTTATTTTTTCTGCCAACCTGGCAAATAATCAAAGCCTCCAACAAAATAAGGAGGGGGCAGAAAAATGAAATAAAAACTACATGAGCAGTCATACATTTCTAATGGGACTCTTTTAATCTTGCAAGGGAGACTTTCAATAGTGAATTAGTCTTTTTTGTATTCCTTTAATGCTTCCAAGAGAAATATATGCAAATCTCTGGCTAATGCTAACAGCAGTGACAAAGGAGCCAGTTCCTCCCTGCTGCACTGTGTTACCCAGCCGACAGTGCAGCAGTGGCCGGCACAATGCTTCCAGATTCCAACAAGGCCTGTTGGATCAAAACCAGTAATGAATACATGTGGATGCTGTGTGCGTCAAGCAGCCAGCACCTTGGTCAATGCTTTCTGCGTTTTTAAAACCAGGCTATGTTTTTCACCACTGGTGGATTAAATGCTTTTGGACAGAACAGAAATTGCCAACTTCTTTTCCCCCCACATTTAAAAAGAAAAAAAAAGATACACACCTTTAGAGTGACTAGAAGTAACTGCTTTGAATTACAGGAAAAATAAACTGTTAAGAATGACAAGCAGTTTATACTTGACAAAATAGAAACTGTAAATTTTACTAAGCTAAAATAAATATGCACATCAAAATAATAGGGCATAAAATATGCAATTTTAAAATGATGCATTTTAGATCACAATTATTATAAAATATTATTATAAAACATATTAATCAACCTGCAGAAAATACATTTAAGTAAACCCTTGTTTTTAGCTTGTAGTTATTGCTATCTATTCTTGCTAACTATTGATAAATTGATCAATGAATTGCGATAAGATATTTCATGACACGCAATCAAAACACATTGTAGGCAGTTGAAATCCATCTATTTTCATTTTAAGGGCCTGCCTGGCAAAGTCTAAACGTGGTTAACTAGTAGAGGCAGAGTTAATCCTTTTATCTAGATCCCTGCTGCAGGGGATCCCAAACACACTCTGATTAAAAAAGGAAACGTGGGCAATGAACAGTTTAAGAATCATGGGCCCTAAACAGATAAAGGCGGAACATCTTGTTGCTATGGCAGTGCATATGGAATGACTGGCAACAGTTCTCCCCCCGTCTAATATATTCACATTATTTATGAAATATTTTATAAGTAGCATAGCAAATGCTAAATATAAATCCCAAGGAGATGCTGTGTGCCTTTCCAGCTGGAGTTGTGGAATGCCAGTGCCCGTGTTACACAGCTTCTTCTTTGGAAAGGCTGGGTGTTTATTCACAAGACACACTGCTTTTGATACCCCCATCCTCCTATTCTTCTAGAAGAAAAAGTATAAAATTAAAAGAAAAAGAAAAAAGGAACCTCAATCTTTCTACATTGGCTGACAGAAACAATGAACAAAAGAGACGACTTGATCTGCTCATGTGGGAAATCAGATTCCCGTATGAGGTTTATCCAATGCACTTCAGGATACAAGTAATGAGTAGCCAATTTTTTTTTTTTTTTTAAATAAGGGTAAAAAATAATAATATCATACCGCAGAGTTAGCTTGCATAAGAAACAAACTATAAAAATGTTATTCTTTAAAATTAAAAATATTAGAAAGAAATAGATAATGTATTTTTAAAACCATCTTTAAGAGAGTCGGCCAGATGTGAACTAGACATCCAGAGTACAGGACACGCTACCCCCTCCTTCTCTTTATGCTGTGACAGAGCAGGACAACTGCACTGCTATTTCTCCTGTCAATACTCTCCCAGCATCCATTTTCACCTGGCTGACACCTTTTACTGGTCAAGGGATGAATAAATCACACTTAGTGTACTCCCCTGGTAGTTTGACTAAAAAAAGGATATCAACATGAAGGAGGACTGCAGTGTTTTCCTGTCATCGCTGCCCCTGAGGTACAGTGAAAAATTACCGTCGATAAAATATCATTTTTCAAAGAGCCTTATTGCTCTTTTAATCTATCCGCCACAATGGATGGCTTCTGGGATGTGTTTCATTTCATCTGAACACAAACAATCTTTCAAAGGGCTTAATAACAGTTACACAAATGAGAGTCATTAATTACCTGCTAATGGAATAATAGATGTGCCATCTAGTGCAGCTCTACAACCAGAAAGGTGTGGGGCTTAAAAAAAAATTATCTAGGACTCCACTTGTCTTTGAGCTTCATTAGTGCTCCAACATAAGCACCATAATGCAAATACATGTGCAAAAATATGCTGATCATATTCCCTCTGATTCTGGTTATCTGTTTACATAATGATAGAAAAATCCACGATTGGGAATCATTTCAACTGCACAGAAAGAGCACGGTAAAGAAATAATGCAAAATATGCTGGGCTCTGAGAAAGCCTTTTTCGTTATTTCTGTCATGTTCCTCCACATGAATAGATTTTGTAGAATTCCTGCCATAAGATGTAATTGCAGTTTAAATGCATTCCGGGCATTAATCTAAATAAATTACTTGAGTTAAAAAATACTAAGCCTTGTGACAGAAACTGTGTGCCACTTTGGCTTCTCGACAACAACAAACTCTACGACTGAGGGAAGAATTTCTCTTTGATTATCAAATCAGATGTGACTGATGTGACGCACTTGCAGTCAAAAATCACATTAATCTTCCGGCGGAATCAAAAACTAACACATAGGTATTTTTCATCCTAACCTTACTGATAAAACTAACAAATAGAGATGGATTTAGGGGGAGAAAAGAGTAGTTAATGAATGATGAATTAGAGACGAGGGGAAACATCATAAATTCTGACACGGCGCTGTTGTCTGCTGGATGATAAACAGCACTGTTGGATGGAATCTGCTTCTGTGTGTATCTCTCAGACGCTGCCTGCCACTTTATCTCTTCCATCCTGCTAGATTACACCTCCAGGGTTCAGGTGGGAATCAATCATTGCTATTATTACCTGAAGTCACAAGATGCATCTATCACCACTAAGGTTACCATAACCTCAATATTAACAGAGGAAAAGCCCCTCTAATAAACAGCAGAAAGGATGGGCTGGCTGGTTGGATTTCATCTTCCTTTCACTTTTAATAAGGCACTCAGAGGAATAAAGATTACAGGCCATATTTAGCATGCAGAACAAATCAGGCTCTTCCAGGCTCTTCCTCTCCTCCACTTCTCATTCTGGTTAGTCATTAAGACTGAGCAGGAGAGGGGCTTCTGGTGTGGAGAGGCGTTCCCTGGTTCAGCAGTCATGCTGCCGTGCTCTCTGTTCTTCTACTGCCTGCAGCTGCTGTTAATAAGTCTTGTCTAAGGCCCAATATGTGTAAACTTAGCCGTGAGTCTCCACATGCCTCCACAAGTCTGAATAGACCACTGGCACTCAGGCCTCTACTGTGTACCATCAGAAAGATCCAGTGGAAGAAGAGTGGTTAAAGTCCTGAGGACACAACCCTGTTAATGTTCATCCTCTTTCGTAAGCCACCATTACACAATGGTGTCTCTGTAAAACAAGATGCAGAAAGAGAGTGAGCATCAGGGCAAAAATGGCTAAGCTTCTTTGAGGATTAATGGAATTTAGTCAAGTAGGAGTCTGAGTGCATTAGAGCAGCTGACATGGGGTCATGGCACTGCCGAGTGTTTTCACACGCCACCCCTGACATGAATCATTCATTGGCATTCAAATGAATATCATCCACTGAATGAGATATCATTAGCCACTGCTAAAGTCATTCTATAATAATATACCTCCAATTAAACTATGATCAGAGCATCAAGCCTGATAATAAATTCAAACCAATTAAGTTAGAAACATATTCAAAGGACTTTTCACTTTGAAACCAGTCTTGTTATTCCCCCCGACATTCAACAACAGCACTCATTACAGTGGCTCCAAAACTAGAAATGGAGAGACCATGTAAATATTTAAAACCTTCACAAATATATAAATATTCATTCCAGAATGATTTGATGCACTAAATAAATAATCCCTTGTTAAATAAATGACACCCTAAATAAAACTTTAAAAACAGGATCTTGGGAAACGAAGCTGAGATGAATCAGAGGGGAGGATTCTGGCAAGAGGGGAGTAAGAGGGGAGTAAGGGGGAAATGTCAGCTATCACTCCACCCTTTTTGAATTCCTAATGGCAGCCATGCAAACGAGCCAGGCTAATTAAAGCCCAGCAACCAATTAGATGAGCTGCTTTAGCTGAACCTTTTGGGGAGGTACTGAGACACCGAGGGGGGATATCTGTTTGGGAGGTGGAGTTACGAAGTCAACTTTTATTCTGTAACATCCTATAACACAGGTTTTTAATTTCTCTCCAGCCTTTCAGATCAATATACTGTAGGCCTCTTTCTGTGTGCCAAGTGCAGCATCATACAGGATGTGCAGGAAGGAGATGGTTAGGAAATAAGGCATAAATAAATCAAATGTGAAAAACCTTGACTGTTTTGCATTTTCACTCTGATACTTAACAACTTATTGTGAGCCTATTGTGAATAATAAAATGAGAGGTGGGAGGTATATTATTCATTATGTTCTAACCTCACACACATTCTCAGTAAAGCACTATCTCATACAATTGTTATCGCAACTTTTCTTCTCTTCACATGTGCTCTGAAATTATTACTTTTCTATTGCTTCGGCCCTGAGCCTGACCTCCACTGATAGATGTCTGGTCCTACAGGCCTGCATTCTCCCCTGCACGGTGGACGAGACATAATCTTGGGTGTCGCCTGGCCTATTCTGCTTCCCATTTGACTGCCTCTTCCAGCCTCCTGGCTCTCTGGAGGGCCAGGCCTTTATGCTGCAGGAGCATGTGCTATCACATACTGAGCTGCAGGAACAGCGCTATTGTGATGGCTGTGATTAGTCTTTTGTGTTCCCAGGTAGAATTAAGATGAAATTCTACAGGCAGTCATTGTGTTCCTATCTTCAGGACACTCAAAGAAATATGTTAGGTTTTGAAGGGGTGAAATGAAGCCCGCGGGGCCTTGGCAGACCTTGCTCTGTGGGGAAATACACAGTGGAAACACAATGGGAACAATCTTGTCCTTCAGTTTCCTTTTGTGCTTTGCTGAACCTTAGTCAGTGCTGCCCATTTACTGTAGCCTCTTTTTAACAGAGCAGTATTGTCTCACTCCAGTCTGCCTTTCCCTTTTTGCTAGCTTCTGAGACAGACCCAAAGGCTGATGAGATGACAGCCATGACTTTGCCAGAGTCTGGGAGACCCTCAGGGTTTATTACCCACATTCCTCCAAGTGTTGGGTATGCAAATAAAGTTTGGGATGGCGGCTTTCAGATGTGATAATTATGGATTTATTTGTAAGCTGTCACTTCCCTTAATGCTCAGGGACATCAAAATAAGTTCAAATGCAACCATCAGAGAGGATCACATTTGCTAGTGTACCCGAGATTCAAAGAACATGTGATTCTCATGGCGCCAAAGGTCTGTCAATAACCACTCATTTAGACAGCAGTGTGCTTTGGAGACTTTCACTGCATGCAGTCCTGCTCAAAACGTCTGGTAGAAAATATTTACATTTTCTCATTCGGTTAGATATTCAAACATCAAGGCGTTTTTATTAGCGGCTGACGCACACACACAGAGAGCACATTTTTATTGCCACCTCATCCCCTGAAACAGACAGGGGATGTGTACAACAGTTTCAATCAGAGTTCTGATAATAAACATAAGTTGTTTTTCAGATTCGTATACTGCAGACGGAGCCATTTGGCTTAATGTTACAGCAGTCTCCCCCCTTAAACATCTGTAGATTACATCAGCCAGTTTCTTGACAGGAGTAAACAGACAAATATATAAGGAATGGAAACCTTAGAATAAGGACTGGAACTATTTGAGTCCTCCCGGATGCCTTAGAAAGACAACAAAAAAAGCCTCACAATGAACTCCACATCTATTGCTGTGCCCAAAAGGGAAGAGTAGGTGAGGGTTTCCAGCTGCTGTTTCAGCAGTGGGAAGGCAGGGCAGAGCAGAGCACTGAGCACCGTGCCTACCTGAGAAACAGCATTGCTGCCAGGGCTGCCTCACATCACAGACTCACTGATGGAAGAAAATGGCTGGGCCTGAAGAGTGCTATCTCCTTCCAGCTCAATTCTCAAACATTGGTCTATCAGCCTCTAGGAGAGTTCTCTGTCATTGTATAAGTGCACATTAAGGCTTGATAAAAAACTATGGAATCCAGCTATCCATCTTGATTTGCCAGTGTTACAGAGCAGGGAGTATGAGCTCTGAATACCTGCCATTCAGTGAATGAATACTACAATTTTGGCTTTAGACAAAGACTGATATCTACCCACATGTATATTATTTACAAATTAGTACAAATTTACCAATAGGAAAAACAATTACTGTCTGCTCAGTAATTATTACCTTTTCTACTGTATATACTGTAGATAAAAACACATTGTAAGAGCAAGTGTAGTCATGAAAATGAAGGCAAATGTAAACTCACATAACCTTCATTTTCATTAACAGTTTACTGTAATACAACTACAGAAATTATTATATATTTAATAGTTTATGTAGAAAATATGTAACTAATATAGAAATGGGATGTAAAAATCTAAAAAAATATTTTTTTCTGAAAATGTAATCACCATGATGATTAGTTCCCATGAAATGATCATTAACGGCAAGTTACAAATATTCAATATGTTACTGTGTCACTGAGCGTACTCATGTGATGCTTCTGTTCTGCTGAACAGTTGCTCACTTACCTTATTTGTGTTTGCATTTAGAGGATACCAAATACAGTACAATTCCGATTTAACATAAATTATATTAAAACTGTCCAAAAGAGGGCAAATACATAAATTACCATAAAGCTACCCTTATGTACTTCAAACACCACCAAGAGATTCTTGACGTTTTGGTAACAACACTTACCTTTAAAATGTATGTATGGAGACAGCGTACAGGGAAGAACACGGCCCCAAAAAGAAAAAAGAAAGAGAGACAGACGATTACATTTCTGGACATGCTATCAGTTGTAACAACTTATATTAACAACATCATTTTCAAATTCTAAGTTAACAAGTCAAAATGATCTGAATGAGAAAAACAATATCAATGCATTCAAATTTGCACTTATGATTTATTGCAATATTTGAGCTGTGCTCATATATTACAATAAATCACATGAAAGCTCAGAGAGTGGACAAAGACCTTAAAACACTTCTGTATTAGCCCTCTGCTGGTTACAATAAGGAATTTAGATGATAAACGATGCACAAAATTCATTCTCATATTACAGCACAGTCTGTTCATTGCAAGCTAAATGAAATGTAATGATAAGAATCAGCACAATGACAAACTGAGGTTAAATACTGTACCCTACTGGCAAATACGTGCGTTATACTGATAAATAGAGCTTGTTCCCAGAGTCTGTCTTTCTGTCAGTCTGTTAGTCTCTCTGTTCCTCCTGCTCACTCTGTCTCTCTTTCACATACACACACAAAAAGACACAAACACACACCCATAGACAAACACAGACAGATAGAACTCGCACACATGCACACACGCTGAGACTGTGGCTCTCTTGGGGCTGTTTCACAGTGGCGCTGGGCTGCCTCAGAGCACATTCTATCACCAGCGCAAGATAGCATCTGATGACTTATGCGATGTAATTGAAGTGTAGATTACTATCTCTCATGTGCTTGCCAGATCAAAATAATAAAAATGCAGGGAGGGAGAGATAGAGAGTGGAACGTGAGCAGGCTACTCCACTGTGGCAGAGCTGTAATGCCTTTCTACTGCTGGAGACAGAGAGAAGCCTCACCATCCTTCTCAGGAGGACGTTATGCCACTTAGAAAATTGAATCCCACCCCTGACAACTCCCTCCTCAACTGCACTCTGGATGAGTGTATGACAGGCCAGGACACATTCCCCTCATACAGAGTGAGGCGGAAGCCTGGGTGTTGAGAGATGGAAAAGTGTTGGACGACATGGGCGTCACTGAGAGCTGACTGACAGCTGTGACAGCGTGGAGATGTCAGAAGTTGGCTTTACAGGAGTCAAACCAGCACTAACAGTTCAAGGACAGCAAAACATATGGCAACTTCCAGACACCTGATGACTGATTCTGTGGATGATCTTGTTTTTATTTAAGGGACATGTTACCAAAAGAAACTAAGTAAATGTTAAAGGGCATATGCATAAAAAGCAGGTAAAGGAATAACCTAGTGCACGACAGTGAAAGAATCTTGGATCTCAACTCAGCTGAAATAAAGAGTAGATCAATCAGAGGAAATCTGAGGGGAGATGGAGAAAGTGAAAATGGATAAGATTCTGAGACAGAGAAAAAAAAGAGTCCAAGAGAAAGCAAGAGAGAGAGCAGCAGAGAGCAGGAGGCAGAAACGGGTGAGCGCACACAAAATGAGAAAATGATCAGGTTCATATGAAGAGAGGCCACCAAATTTGTCGTTGTGTAGAAGAACCCCTCATTACAGCACCTCATGGGCACTCGGCATGGCCTTTGAAGTGCTTTGAGGTACATCATCCCATGAAACGAGCATAGTTAATCCACTTGTTAATCAAGTGTGCTCATGAGCTTATGTCTGAAGTGGCTCTTTCTCCTCGGAAGACTCAAAGCATTCAAAGGAAATTGCGGTGGGGTGAAAAAGACGAGGTATCGAAAATTTCAGACAAAATCCAAGTGCGGCTGTGCCAAAACATACTGTACACAATATCCCAGATTTGAGACTTTTAAATGCGTGGTATGGCTACATTTCTTACAACCAAGTTTCTCTCAACTATACTAAATATAAACAATCTGAATATTGTCTTTGCACTGATAAACATCTCTTATTTATTACAACAAACAAGGGTTGTCATTTCTTAGGTTCTTTTTTTTGCAAGCTGAAATATAAAAGTTGCAGTTGGGAAAGGTGGAGGCTGGCTTCTCATGGTTGTCTTCCTCTTCCACTCCCCATCCATTCCTGATGAATGGGTTGTCTCCCTTTCTCTCCACAGCAAGCAGGAAACAGACAGAAGTGAGAGAGGGATGGCTGCCTCTCCCTCACTCACTCTCTCTTTCCCCCCAAAGCCTGTGGGCTGCTCTGAGGCAGAGCCACGGAGGGCTGGCGCTGCCTCCCCCTGCTGCGCCAACAAGTCTCCTTTTCACTTCAATTAATGAGCCATAAATAACCCAATGAAGGTGTCAACAAAGAGCACCATTTATCATGGCTTTCACCAACTCTACTTCATGTGACGAGGAAAGCTCATTCCCAGCCTACAGCTTGCCCAAACAAAGACAATGCAAAAAGAGAGAGATTTATTCCTGGACGAACACTCCAACCTAGAATTCATCTTGCGCAGGGACTCTCACAGGTGCAGTGATTTGACAAATATACCGGGAACAGTGAGGCCGTGCCTTTGTTAGATTTCCACAGTCAGACTAACAATAAATTTGGTTAAGAGTGGGGGACAACACTCTCACAAGTCTCCCAAGAGGCTGCCAGGGAGCCCATGTTAAAGACACTTCTTTCTGTCTCAGTCTACTTCGGGACTGTGGATCACAAAAGGCAGCCAGGGTCTCCCAGAAAAAAAAAAAGTGAACACGAATGAGAAAATCTGTTGAAAATACAGGGCTGGTCTAAGCAGCAGGAAGAATTGCTTTATCAGGGTGTCCCATAAATGTCACTTTGAGTCAACAATGAAGGGAAAAAAATATACAGCACTGAATCATAGACCCTCCTCTGAACTGAATGGCTCCTACTGTAGAATCATGCAGCAAGCAGAGGTACAGTACTATAGAGAAGTGCTTCGGAGAAAAGACGAAAACTCCCTGAATAATATATGACAGCTTGGGTTTTGAATCCAACATTAAAAGTGATGATGTGAGTACAAACTCAGTTCTGCTTCATCTTGGATTCACAAATCAAAACCTCAGGCATAAAAGTAAACGGTAAATAGTCCAACTTCACAGTTTGAGCATTTACAGTGGAAAAAAAAACAATAATAACAACATGCGGGAGCTTTTAAATACATCTGAATGCAAGAATTTTCTGCCTGGCTGCAACTAGCCGGAAATAGTGTCTATATGATCCTGCTAAACCAATTAATGGTTCCTGTTAACCCACTCATCTTTGGGGAGGATTGTCTTTCTAAATAATACAGCAAGTTGTCCCCTATCCACCACACAGCCCACACACATGCTTTTGACAAAGACTACCAGATTGTCACTTGAATCTGGAGCTCTCTCAAACCACAAACACACACTTCAACTCATAGATTCTGCACAATGAGGAGAGCATTGGTAGTCTTTGTCTGGCTGCGAGGAGAATCCTCGATCTGTACGCCTCCACAAGCCAGACGCTTCGATGGTGTCTGATACATGTTCCATAAAATAAACTAGCATATATGGCATATGATGTTGAGACTATTCAGGCAAAGGAGAAGAGGTAAGGAAACAAAATCAAATCCTTTACAGCAAAAGGGATATTAAGTGGCGTTATCACAGAAAAACATAGCATTTGTACAATTTTCCAAGCCACCCCCAGCGATATAAATGTCCAGCAACTATAATCAGTCTGGGTTACAGACACGGCCAGAAAGCCGCGATAAATGACATTTCCCAAAATCACGCTGACATTTTCTCTTATCAAGCAGCAGGCACTGGCATGGTGAGAGCAGGCTTGTCAATCAGAGGCAGACAGGCCTCACACCTTATCACAAGGGCACTCAGCCTCTCTGGAGCTAATGCTGGGGCTGGGGATGGAGTTTAGAGATGGGGCTAAGGGGCAAAGACCAATACTGAAGCCGAATCCGAAGCTACCCCACCAAAAATTGAACAGTATAGTTACACCAGGTCTTGGATGTTTGGGTGTTTTGAAATGGTAGCTGGTAACTGGACCTCAGATGAAGCCGATGTGAAACAACAACGCTATACTTCTGCTTTGGTTGAGTCTGACTTTAAAGCAGCGGATGCAGATAAGGCTGATGGTACAGCACGACTCTTTCCATCCTCTCCTCCACCCCCTCCCCTCGCCGCTGCTGCTCTTCCAGTCAGCCTCCCTCGGAAGCAGACACAGAGCGGAAAATTAAATATTTAAGGTTGATAATGACGCTCTTCATTAACATGTGATTCCGAATAAAAAGTGGAATACATAAATAAAGAAATAATAGGATGCCTATAAGCGGACATGTTGAATGAATTTCAGTGGTGATAAAAGGGAGTGAGAAAGAGTTTCTTGGTTGGGGAGAAAATGACTGAGGCAAAGAGGAAGAGATCAGAAAGAAAAAGAAGTCTAGGAAAAAATTGAACATATAGTGTGCCTTACTGATTGTCATGGTTTTTCTACAAACTCCATATAGAGTATTTGCCTCCATATTTATTTCCAGTGTGGCCCAGCTTGTTGTGGCTTTGCTATTTTCTATCCATTACCATATAGTAGTCCTGTTACACCATTTTCAGTCCAGAGTCCAGATGGTGCATTTCCTACTGTCAAAAGTAAAGACTGGACTTCTAGTTCTGTCAAAACAGCTGGCCTAGCTTCACAGCGTTAACAACCATCACAAAGACACCTCTCTCCTGACAACAAGAAGTCACCTAACGCAATGTGACACGGGAGAAAACCTCAAATATTCTCTTTTAATTTCACTGAAGTGCTCAGATTGTAGAAAACAGTCTGATTGGCCTGTGTTCATAAGGTTACAAACTCAAGGGACAAGTTATATTTTCTGTGTGATGAGGGATTCTGCTGGAAATGGCCGTCTGAAGGAGCATTGTGGCAGTGAGACAATAAAAGTGGGGGTGAAAGCCTCTATCCCTGGCAGCACATGTTTGAGTCGGAGCAGTAGATCCTGCTAAGCCTCAGTGACTCACAGCACAGCTCGCAGTGCGAATCATCAGCTGTGTTTCTCTGATGTGTGGGAGCTTTTCAAAGTCAAAAGCATTACTTCAGGAATGCAGGGTTAAAATCTGCAAGAAATGAAAGTGTAAGCAAATAAACACCAGTGTTTATGAGATGAGCACATACAAAACATCTGATGTTATGAAGAGAATTTCTGGTATACGGGACAGATGAATGCCATTTGGAGATTTTTTTTTTCCCCAGCAGAACAGCACTGGGATCTCAGCTTGTAGTTAACTGTACACGGGGAGGTGATGGATAGGTTAACAGGGTATAAATTATATAACAGCAGGTAAACGCAATACACTCATTAGATTCCAATGCTTTTATTTTCCCCAGGAGTAGCTACAGTAATTGATGTCTTGCTCTTCTGTCTGTTTGTTTTACCCTGACAGAATCACTGAGATAATTCACACTCGGCTGCCACACTGGCACTAAATACAAAGCCACAGTGTTTTCCCTGACTGCATGGAATAAAAAGCGACTACAGTGAAATGTAATTTGGGATACAATGATAAAGTCAGGACTAATGGTAAATTGAGGTCAAACTGTGAAATATTTTTGCTGAAAAACATGTGGCGACATTGACCACATGAATCTCACAGTGGTGAATATGGTCAAATATGAGAGTGTAAGAATTGTTAAATAACGTGTACATGGTGAACAATTATACTTGTATAAGCAACTGTGGAAAAAAAAAGAGAAATAATTGAAAAAAACAAACAAAACTGGGTGAAGTTATCAGCTGACTTCCTGTTTAAAACAGGTCACACAGGACTCATTTGCAGAATCCACAAGTAATGAATCCAAATTCCAGTGGATTGAATTTCTGTAATGACCTACTGTACTTTAGCTGAAAACCCAGTTATGGTGTAGCATACAAACAGGAACATAATTGTTTACTCCTGCCTGTCTCTGGAGTCTGTATGTTATGATGGTGTTTATGCTCCAGTGTGCAACAGTGACTTCAATGCTGTTGTCATCTCTTACACAAAGACACACAATAAGAAATTATTCATAACGCTGCTTGAGTGTGTCCATGACCAGCCAGTACATCACAAGAAAACATTCCAATACTGATTGTACATACACTTTTATTTATCATTGTCTTCTCACAAAAAAAATGTCTAAAATAGAGACTTCTAATTTGGTTGAATTTCGCTAATCTAGCGTTTCAGTAATGGTCAAATATGTATAACAATGAAAAGGATTTAATTAAAAATTAAACAACACTTTTAGTGGTAATGTTCAGTTTGAGAATGGTTATTGCCTCATGTCAGTAAATCTTCCAGCAAGGCAGTGAACCACTATCTATGCTTTCCCTTCTGTGGTCTTTAATTCACTCCCTTCAGTGAAGTCATCATCCCAGACAGCCCAAACATGACAACAAAACAAAACAAAGGAGTTCTTCATATTGTTTGGAGCCTATGGACTGCCATTTCTCTTTACAATCTTCATGAAAGTTCATTCTAACAGTCTATTACAGAGACAGGGCTACTCCAGACTCTCAGCCTGTATATAGAGAAGCTGTTTGGGACATTGGTCCTATTTATTTCCCTCTGACATTCTTTCTTTATTATATTGTGTGCTGTGCCTCCAGCCACAGTCAGCCAGCTCCCTGTCCACTCTCTTAAGTCTCTAAATGGGACAGCACAATTGAGAAAATTCTGAAGAAAAAAAAAATGTAATTGAGACTATACTGACTATACTATACTGAACAATGGCACAAGACATAAGGCTGATCAGAAACAGATCACATCAATGAGATTAAAGCTAGAGAATCACTAACGGAAAAGTAGACATTTTCTATTAAGAGTGAACGAAACATATGGCTATGATGCTCTCTGTGATGAATGCCTCCTTAATATAAAAAAGAAAATAAAAAAGTAGTGATGCTTACCATTTGACATTCATTTTTCATGGGAGATATCTGACGCCCCGCACAGTAGCTGTGATCAATATCTAATCTGGAGAAATAAATTGCCGCTGTTTGTCTTTCATCTTTGAGGAAATGTATAAGCATTCTGACAACACCATGAAAGCATTAATCAAATAATGAAATGATGATTTGGGGAGGAGGGGAATAAAAAGAAGCATACTGTAGCCTGCTCTGATATTCACTGTGACCTAACGCTGTTGACATCCTCGCATCTTGAATCACATCTTGTTACTTCAGTGCAGTCAGGGGAACTTCAGCGGAGATCATCTCCTCTCTTTGTCAGAAAGCAAAGCGATGAATTGGATATCTAAGAAAAGGTATCAGTCCCCTGTGCACGTTGTGAATAAAACACTGTAACATGCATGGATGTCATACACTTGTGATTCTGACCTTCCTCTAGCTGACAGTAAAGAACTCTTTTTTTTTTCCTCAGCCCTTGTCTTTGCAATTACCATGTTCCAATCTTGCCTTGTCCCCACAGTCACCCGCAATACCCAGAAGGATCGGCAGTCTTTCTTCTGGTGCAGCAATTACCGCTCCTATCTCTTTGAAACAAAAAGTTTGGTGTAGGATATTAGAAAATGTCAAATTCAGGTTATATTTCACTTAAGTCCAAAGGCGATATGGTGTGCACTCAGAAAACACTATTTTCATAGCCTTTGCATTATGCATGAACCTTGAGGTCCATCATTATTTTCTACAGGAGGCATTGGAGTATCATTTGCTATCAGCTATGTGTAGAATACATGGCTAAAAAAAACACACCAGATATTGACATTCATGACTGAGACAGAAAAAAGTCCCGCTTAGAAGCATGTCTTATCCAATCAACTTTAATAACTGAATTGACAAGTGAAAGGTGATCAACCTGCACATGTAGATGACTCTTTTTTCTTTATTAAGTATCACTTTAGAAAAGTTGAGTTGAATAGTTCCTCCTTCGCTGATATGCATGAACTGTGGCCTCTTATCACAATCCTGCAGGACAGACTAATCACATTCCAGTCTTTCACCTGCATGCCTGACATGCTTTGCTAGAGCTCATGATGAACCTTCTCAGGCAGGCATGACACTGCTCTGTCACTGACGGTGCCAGCCGCTCATCGGTAAAATATACTCCTTTCACTGCTGGTTCTATTACTATCATTACTTCCACTAGCAGTCACAATAGGAGCAATTATAATGATAATAATTATAAGAAGGATAATTTTACCTCTACACATCATATCCTCATATTAAAAGCTCAAAAAGTCCATGTTACTATGAAAATACTCCACAAATGAAACAAGTAAACAGGGACAGCAGCAGGCCAAGTGTTTTAACTGGGGGTTCAATACAGAAATAGCCTTTTTAAACATATCGCTAAAACCACTTGCAGTCCCTGTGGCGATGCATTTTTAATCAGCAAGTTAAATACATAATTTCTCCAAGTTCAGAAGATCTGAAAGCAAATTGAAGCAGCTCAACAAACTTAATGAGTGCTTGTGTGTGCTGATACACAAAATTATTACATTTGTCAATGTTTTGTCAGTTTTTCTTCACCTAACTTGCTTTTGTTAGTGTTTTAATTTAAAGCCATTTTTTTGCTGTTCTGAAATTTTTACAGTTATTTAAATGTAATATTCTACACCAGAGGGAAAGGGAAAAGCTTTGCATTGGTGGTTTTAATCTGCTACACGTAGTAACTTAAATGTCTGATAATAAATAGTATATAATCAATTTTCTTTACACTGCCTGTGTTATCCACGGTTGGTTCGATGTTCGAGTGGTTTATATTTAGGAACTCAGTTTTCATATTTGTTGAGATGAATTTCACACAGTTCAGACCAAAATACATACGTACTGTCATAAATGTTAGAACATACTGTATCATGACATTGCTTGGGATTGTATTCACGGTATTTTGTCACCTTGACGAAAAATAGATTTAAGACAAATGTCCACTAAAAGTCTTTGCCAAACCGCTATGAATATTTGAGACCAAAATTCAGTCTGTTCAGTGACTCTAGTCAACTGAGAGGTGAAGTATGTGTGACGTGATTGAAAAGTGGAAAAGTCTGGTGATGTAACAGCATCTGAGGCTGAGTGCTCCACACCCTGTTCCTGTCTGTACCACCACTGCGACCTTCCATGAGACTTTGTTTCCTCCCTGTTTTATTGTTGTGTTTGCAAACCCTGACAGAGCAGAAAAAGACCATCACTGATTTTGGACTAAACATTTATTTTTTTATGGGTGGCATATGCAATGTCTGCTATTTAATTAAAAAGCTTCCGTGATGAAGTCAGTCCTCACAGTGAAATCTGAAACTGCTTGAAAATAAATTGTTGAAGTGTTATGAAAAGGAATAAAGCTGTGTAACAAAAACTACTTTAGAGTGGACCTGGCAAACAGTCCATGGACATCTGTTTTCTGCCACTTTAGCAACTTTCTACTTGTTCAGGTTTGGTAAGGCCAAGTAAAGTGTTGGAGTTGCTATAGAAACAAAACAGGATGGACAGTATTGTCGGAACTGTGGCTGAAGGTCTGGGATGAATAGGCTTTCATTGTGTTCTCTGGTTGGTGATTTGCGGGATTTTTAAATAAAAGAAAAAAACAGTAGTGTAATATCCTGTTTTGGCAGCAACACAGTTTGTTTAACCTCTAACCCATCAAAATGAACAATATCTAACCAACCTCCTCCGCGTTGGAGACACTGCAGATGAACCTGAAAACATAGAGGGTCAAAGTCCACAAATGTGTACTCCAAAATCAACGTGGACAGAAGGTAGTGCTCCAGTTTGAACCTCATCATTTTGAGTGAAATCATGCAAAACAAACATTGCATTCCCTCAAAGAAATACTGATAAAAACATAACAGAGACGGGTTGCTCATTTTCTCCCGGTGAGTTCAGGAACAGTTTCCACACAATGAGAATGTCTGCAAAGTCACTTTCAATCCAGAGATAGCAACTCATCTGAGCAAAGAACAAAGCTTTGTTATTACCTGACCTCCAACATGAGCCGTATTCTACCATTAGTGAACGCACATTCAATTACACAGGCTGGAAACAGCTCCAGGGTGCTGAATGGATGAAGAGAGCCAGACAAGACAGAAATTAAGCTTGTTACAGGCTGATTTTCAACTTTACTTAATTCAGCTTCTCTTTACGGATCTCTCCAATACCCTCGCATTTCTGTTTTTTTCCCCCACTCCTCAACATGGAAGCAGGATTTACATATTGCAGGTAAACTGGGGAATAAAGAATGCAGATCCAATTAAACCTCTAGGGAGCTAATTAGTTACAATTAAGTTTCTGCTTCACTTGTTGTGTGGGATTATTTGGTAAACACCTACAGAATGTTGAAAGAATCTTGGCCTTTTCCCTGAACTTGAGAGGAGCTCTATTCATCTAGTGGAAACTTAGCCTTTATCAAGATTTTTATCATATTAATTAATCTGCAAGGATCCTGTGGTGCGTTATTGACATCAAAGCTGATAGAGACACGGAGAAGGAGCTGAATATTCACCCTGTGCCCATGGCTTTTTAAGGAATCTATGAGATAAACGAGGTGCATAACCTGACAGTATGAGCACAAAGAGTGGCCAGTGTCATTATCAAAGAGGGTGAAGGAGTCATTGTAAAACCAAGGACTGCTCTGACTTAATTGCACATTGACTTAATTAACCTTGATGATCAGTATTAAGGGCAATTCATACTTCCCATTTGCCCTTTGACGAATCCATATCTGCACTACTGACGCACACAATATTCATACTACAATTAGAGATGTGTATGCACACACACTCTACGTGTGATCAATATATAACATGATGGCAACTCTGGACAGTAGTGACAAGAAAAAAAACTCCTTTGTTGTATTTGAATGTGCAAAAATAAAAAAATAAATGAATAAATAAATGAAAATAAAACCACTTCACAAAACAGTGTCAAGGATGCTGACAATACATGTTACATAACTTTGCAGACAGTCCACGTGGACACACATTTTTGGGCCACACACAGACAACAGTAGAGAGGCCGGGCTCCTCGTGGAAGTGGAAGTGACAAAATTTACATCAAAGACACTGTAGCTGACACGCAGACGCAGAATGTGTGAAGTGGCCTTTGAGCACCACTTCCACACTCCCTCATTATTCCTAAATCGACCACAAGCAAAGCAATAACATGGACAGAGATAAAAGAAGCGTTTGTATCTGCCTTGCTGCTCAGTTGAACTGCTAGCAACAAGCAAAGAGCTTGTCACATGACATTAAACAAAGAACGGCTAAGGCATTTCACCTGCCTCTGCAGCCTAGCCTAGAGCCAGTCATAGGTGTGTTCAGTGGCTTTGTCCTGTCATTACATATCACCATTCATTTGCACATTACATGGTTCTACACAACATGTCCCTTTCTGTTACACTGTCTACAAGTGACAGAGATTCAGCTGGTCTGTCAAAAAGTCCTGTAAGTATCTGAGATAAACAGCAGAGACTGAACATAATTCATGTAACTTTAAGCATGTTAGTTTAGTCAAATTACAAAAATACATATTTTCTCACTTGCCACTTGTAAAATCTGTTCATGCAGATATTTTGGATTTTGTTTTAGACATTTGATACATTTAAGTCTAACTGAATGTTTAATTCTCAGTTTTTTAAAAGTAAAAGACGCTGCAGCTTATGTGCATAATTTTATTTAATCTGACATTCCACATATGTATTACTACAGTCAGCCTCTGGCCTTTGAGTATAAGGTCAGTGAGGTGAAGCAGTGTCAACAAGCTGTTAACACCACAAATAAATTTCTACTGATCTCACTTAATTGCAGTAAAGCAAGAAATTTCAACGGTTAATATCTACCTGAATCACCATTAACTTTTATTAGAGCTAACTGCCCCTTTTAAATGTAAGCACTAATTGAGTTTAAAACCTCACCTTTCCAATAACTGAGCTTAACAAGCAGCACATTACGCATCCTTTTTTCCATGTGTTGGAAGCGGTGTTTAAAGAGGAGCTCTGTGAGCTACATGCCTAAGTTAACATTGGCATTCAGCGCGCTAGCAATGCAAAGTATTTCACATTATGGCAGAGAGGGAAATGGAACCTGCTGGGCAAACACGCCATATATTGTAATGTAGCTTAGCAGCACTTGCCCAGCTCGTTGCACTACAAAGCAGTCCATCAAAGTGAGATCTGAGAGAGAGAGAGAGAAGATCATGACTCTTTCCACACCTTGTCAGACTGACTCGCCTTTTACAGTTCCAGACAAGTTAGTGGTTTTCCTCTGCACTACAGCAGCATTGCCAAGCTCTGCTGCGGCCAAACTGGGACAGGTTGAAATAAGTGCATTTTTCAATAAACTACTTTTCCTGTGTGTGCATGTAAGATGTTGCATGCATTGGTCAGTTTGAAGTTGATGTTTTTATGTTTATTACATTAGTGCACATGTGTGTTTAAGTTTTGTGGATGGAGTTACAAAACTAAACATAAATGCATAAAATAATACATAAAGTGTCTTTTTAATCACATATCAATGATACTTAACAAAATTGTATAAAAAAACAATGTAGTCATAAAAGGTAGATCTTAAAATTGTATTATTAGGTTTGAATTATATTTCTATATTAGATACATTATTTTTAATTCATGCAAGCAAACACACACAGTAACTACTTTATTCATTGTCTATTCAGTAGAAAAACTTTTACAAGTGAATTCTCTGTGCAAAGGACAATATTCCCAGGACCTGAGAAGGTAAACCTCACTGTAAACCTATAGTAACATTTGCCTTTTCACAGGGCATATGAAGGAATTGCAATAAAGCTATAATTATCATATCAATGACCTGTTTGCTAAAGATCATTTAAATGAAAATGTTGTAAAAATACCTCTAATTTCATTGTAATTAACAAAGTATGGTCATCATCTCTGTACTTAATGTTTTAATACAAATGGTAAACCGGTTTTATGTTCTATTTTACCTGTGATAAAATTAAAATGATGCTCCATACAGGATGAAATTGTCTTTTTATAAGTTAAAACATCACACTGCACCACTCAAGAAAACTTACAAACATAAAATGTTAAATATCTTCATAACAGGCAGATTACAAGCCATTCTAAGCACCCCTGATGTGCAGGGGCCTACAAAATGTCACAGGAAACGTTTTGCCACATGCCAAAGGCACTCGTCTCCATTAGCACTATGCCAGGGGAGACTTACTTAGACTGACAGGCGGCAACAATACTGAAAACTCTCCCAACTGTGAGAAGAGAGACACAAAATGAAGAGAAGTGAGAAAAATGAGTTTGGAACTTTCATTGTCCTACGCCTTTCCCTCCGCGCAGATGCGCAGCTGAGCCGATGCAGCTGGCCAACTGACAAATGGGAAAAAATAGTCCAATTTGAGCTGGTCGTTAGCAGTCGGAGCACAGCATTCCAGATAAATGAGCGGCTGCCCCAGGTATGGCAGGAGATCTTCCTGAAGCATTCCTGGGAGACTGGTCCATACCATGGCAACCCCTTAGCCATGCCTTCGATCCGACAGGCCCGACACTACAGCAGAGGTGACCTTGCAGTGCCGCTCCTGCCGGGCTTCTTATTTTTACACTGCCCCTCACAACCCCCTCTTCTCCCTTGGCCTGTACTCGTCTTTTTCTTTTTTTTTTTTTTTTTCTCAAATTCCCACTTAAAGAGACAGTGTGGTGGTTTTTATATCATTAACTTCCCCTTCTCGCCACTCTGTCTACACACAGAGGCAGCAATCAAGAGAGAGAGTGAGTAGGAGAAAGTGAGAGGTGGTGGCGCTCCATCTGGGCTGGATCCAGGGTGAAGGGAGGAGAGAGAGCCAACTCCATTAAAAGTGTCTATGAAGGGTTCAGCTGAGTCAAAGACTTACTACAGATGTTTGGACTCTGACTCTCCCCTTGTTGACGCTATGTAAGTCTGCCGCTCCCGCTGCATGTGTTCGTGCGTGTGCCTGACTGTGTTTTTGTATGTTGCTGTGCACCAGCGTACGCCACTATGTCTAAGTATATACGTTTCAGTGCCAGATGCCAGAGTGAGGCCACTTTCTTCTGCACACCCACTGTGGCCTGTGGGACCATAATTTTTGTCAATGCCATGCTGGTTACATTTTGCAAGGGCCCCGAATGGAGTAGGCCAAACAAACACAGACATGGTTGATTCCGCTTGTTTTTCACTCTATTTTCAGAACACAGCTACTGTAGTGAAACCCTGATCCAAAGGCAGTATTTAGACTTTACCAGATTAGAAATGAATCACAAGCCAATTTAGAAAGTGGCTGAACACCCTTGATGAACTGTCTGCAGAAACAACGACATGCAGTTAAACTATGACAAATGTGCTAAAACAAATAGCTTTTTCACTTACATGATCATCAAAAATATTTTCCATATCAGAACACAATTTGTGTCCTAATATAATAATTTGCCGCTATCATTACCTACAGTGCACGTAACTCATTTTTGGCTTTAGTTAAAACAAAACCTCTCCATCTCCACGGACACTAACACAAAACAGCATGTCTCTCATCAGGCTCTTCACACAATCACTTCCTGACAGCTACTCCATTGAATAAATCATGACTATTGATTAACATGCACACAACAGTCTGCATGGGCACATTCTGAGGTTTGTTTCTTGAGTGCCAAACTCATTTAACATGGGCTCTTTCATGTGAGTAATTGTGCACGCTTCCAGCCATCTACAACCCCCCTTCATAAAATAGAAAATCCCACAGCTATTTCTCCCACAGAAATTAGAGAATTGTGATGAGGCGAATTGAATCAATTATTGCCTTAAGGTCAAAACCTATTAAAAACATTTTCCCCCTGTTGCCATCAATTATCTTTTCTGATATATGCAATCTCATTTTGTGCGCTTAAACAATCTGTGACACACCTTGTGATTGTAATTATCTACTGTATTAGTATTCATTTTTCATCTTTTTCTTGAAATGTGTAGTGTTCGTCACAGCATCAGTGGCGGATGTGACTATACAGTAACTGCATGAATAAATGCTGTGGTGAAAATTTCATCCAATATTAAATGTTATCATCATCCCATCCTTTTTAACAGAGACATATTTTGTAACATCCTTCCAAAATCGTAATTTTTAAGAAGCAAGTGAATATTTTTTCAAACAGGTTTTATTTTCTAAAATGTCGAAAACATACATGTGTGGGGAATGAGAAGAGAGGAGAGGAGAGGAGAGGAGAGGAGAGGAGAGGAGAGGAGAGGAGAG
>JAUBNQ010000025.1:13888660-13921960 GCA_032353495.1 Ctenopoma kingsleyae | reverse complement strand
AAAACATACATGTGTGGGGAATGAGAAGAGAGGAGAGGAGAGGAGAGGAGAGGAGAGGAGAGGAGAGGAGAGGAGAGGAGAGAGCAAGCTCCATCTCTCAATTGTGGTGAAAGAATTCCAGAGACAATGTGCGCTCTGGGATTTGTTCCATCACCTCAGTGCTACAGTGAGTATGTAGATCCCGTCAGCCATCCATAGGTGTCCCTGGTCATCTCATCCAGTTCCTCCCCAGACCAACAAATGACACAGTCCTCTCTTGGACAGGCATGCTCATTATAAATGAGGATGTACATTTTTGGAGAAGAGGGGAGAATTAGGAGAGAGCCTAGACAGAAACACCAGGACTTTCCTCCCACTCTGCCCACCCCACTCTCTCTTTTTTTTTCCTCTTGTGGAAAGCTGAAGACCAGTAGAGGAGGGTGAAAGCATCTGGATCATGACCTTTCCTCAGGCGCACTGAGACAAATTAAAGCCAGACATCTGATGAGAGGAGACTGAGGAGACCTTCCAAGCTGCTCCAAGAGCAGCCTCAACGCTTCCACACTTTCAAGTCACTGCACATAAAACAGGTTACATTGTCCAGCTATTTTAATAACAACCTGGGGGGCGGCATTACATCTCACCATTATTCTCCAGCAGATCACACAGATTACTTGGGAAGATCACAACTAAATTGTTCTATTTTATTATATTTTTTATAAACAAAAGCAAAATGAAATGTACAATTTCTAAAGCACAAGAAAAAAAAACACATAACTGTGAGGAACTACATCCTCTCAGCAAGGACACAGCACAAGCCTTAGACTCCAAGGCAGAATTCAAGCACATAACAGACTACCTCAGCTATGGAACTAATTGTTTCCATTTCAAAGCCGATTAGCAGCCTCAGGGAAACTCTGACAGTTGGACACCACAGAACCAAACATCCAGAAAGAGGAGCTGTGGCTGAGGCTCAAGCTGATCACCCAACACATCTGCTTCTCTGCACTCTCACATAGACAGAGTCTCACTAAGCATCTTGGTCCATCTCAGTCAAGACCAACAGAAGCTGCGCATTACAGCCTAGCTAGACTAAATAAAGCCCTCTCCCTGAGGTCTAAATGAAAAAAGACTCTTGGAAAGTCCTTTTTCACACCGTCTTAATTGATCGGGGAAACCAAGAGAAAGAGAGGCTATTGCTTAATACATCAGAACAAGTGCTGAGATTGACTTGACGTAGACGTAATTAACCACGGATCCATAGCTGGTAAGAGGGCCTGCAATGCACAGTAGCAGAACATGCAGATTTGGTTTGAATGTGCAATTTTCAGTGGAATATGACTGAAGTAAGTGAGCTTAGTGCAAAATGAATTAAGCTGATGAAACACCCAGGGAAAGTTTTGGAAATGTATTAATGTTATTGTGACAGTGTTGAATTAAAGCTCTTGCTATTTGAAGCCATTTCCTTCATAATGGGCTAGCTGTGATGACAGATCTTCCAGTGAACGGTATGTCTTAGTTAATTTGTGTAAAATATATGTGTATGGATACAATTAAAGAAGAAAACATAATCTGGGAATGGAAATGACATATTGATTTGCACCAGTGTAGGAAACACTTGTAATTACCAGGTGTTTCCTACACTGACACACAATTAAATTAAGAATAAAGCAACTAAATATTTGATTACATTTTATTAGTTTGTGCACAGGCAAAGGACTGAATAAAAACATTTTCTTACCTGATGTGCAGGAGAGAGAGGACACGGTCAAGGGGACAGCAACATAAGGAAAGAAAAGAGAATATTATTAATATTAGGCAAGTTGTGGTCTATGTTTTTCTGATAAATGAATGTGACTGTCGTAGTAAGAATGTTTGATCAAAAAGCACTGAAAATAAATGAGTCAAATTCAAATAAGAAAAGTAAGTTCCTCTGCTTCCTGGAAAATGTTATTTAATACAGTTATGAGTTATGAGTTTTGGAAGACTAAAACTGGCTGAGGTTCAGTTGACTAAACATGAGACAAGTTCAATACCTGATACAAACAAGACACAAAGTTTTGCCATTTTTATCAGATTTGGTACAAAGACTTTGACTCCTCCTAGAAGCTTATCGATAAGTTCCTTCATCATAGTACTAATCAAAGTCCAGATTGCTTTTATTACTATGAAAAGAAACTGCCATGATTTAAAACATGTTAAATATTTTTAAGGACACACAGCATGTTTCCATCTTAAATGTGTTTTTCAAACTACAAAACAATAATCTGGGGAATTTTTCATGACTTTAAACAATCTTCCAAAAGACATTATCTGTTACATGTTCTCTCATGTAAGAACCTTCATGTCCCCCATGGAAAATGTGGAAATTATTGAATTGATTAAACAAAATGATGGTTTTCATATTATTGGTGTATGCCGTATACAGCAGACACAGGATCAACTTTAACAAGCTCCAATAAAACTTAACAGATAACCCTGTTATTTCTCCTGGAAATCTCTCTGCCTCCCTTTGACTCACATATCCATAAATCTACTCAATCACAGTGGCATGTTAACACATTGGAATAAAAGTCAACGTACTGTGGGGAAAAACACTATTGTTTGAAGAACAGATTATGCAGTGAGGGTAGTTGTTACACAAAAGTACGGTGTGTAAAGCTGTAATGGAGGGGATGTCACTGCAGGAGCGCCTTCAGCCAGGGCTGAATACTGATGTGTCTGACTGATTGCCACGTCTGTGGGATCTAATTTGAAAGGTGGACAGTGATGAATGTCTTTCCTCTACTTACTGGCCGTCTGATGTATTATGCATCCCCATCTGATCAGAGAGGCTGATGAGGCGTGGGGAGACTAGGGGTGTCCATGTCCGACGCACCCTGACATTGGTTATATAAATGACTGCACCTCCACGCCTTTCATTTCCCAGCTCACAGGTCACAGGAGGAGCTAATAGGGCCATCGTTAATAGGGGATGACTGACTTCAGCTGGGGCCGCCCGTGCATTTTGATGGGCTACGTATTTGACAAAGTCTCTTAACACAGTGGCTGAACCATGCTCCCCTGTCAGCCTGGAGTCTAATTGTCAGAGACACAAACGTGGGCAGCAGCCGGAGGATAGTGCCCAACCACCACTGTGATCATCTGTCTGTGTATATCTTGGCTCTGCATGAGAAAAAGGTGTGCTTACTTGTGTTGTTTGGCTGACAGACATGGAGGAAAAAGGACCCTTATTGCTACAGCCTGTCAGTGACAAAACCAATGATTTAGGACTATCGCTTTGATCCGGGGTTACCTGATAGCGTATTTTGCTGCTGACATCATGTTGCCGGCTGTATAAGTGAAGGAGTGAAACCCTTCTATTAACCTGCAGGAAAAGCCGGTGTGCCGTACAATGTTTTCTTCTCTCCCCAGGAAAAAGGGTATTGGTAATTGTGCCTCTGCTGAGGGAGTGAAGTAGGCTCATTCTTTGTTTAAGTGTCCACCAGGAGAGCACTCTGACACAACCAGGGTTCCTGAGCGCCCATCAACTGCACATTTTAATGTGCTAAAGCAATATTAAGCACAGCGGCAAATAAAAAAGCCCCGGCCCTGGCGGGCATGACGTGGGCCCTAACAAGTTTATGGCTGCCCTAATTGAGCCATTTTCACATCAACTGCTGTTTTGTCAGATCAGGAACTACTCTCCCACTCCCAGCTGTGATTTTCTCTACAACAGTCAGCTCACGGCCCCCATACCAACCCTGCACAATGGAAGGTCAACACTGGAAAAGATTAACCTATTCGCATAGGTCCACACACACTGACACAACCGAGAAAAGATTTGTAGTCAACATCTCATTGAAATACAAAACAGGATGTATGATCTTCTATCACAGCTGAGAAGTACAAAAGTTGAGTGAGTGAAGGACTGATCTGATCAACCATCTGACTACAGATCCACAAGTTTGACGACTTTCAACCATTACGTGAATTTTGAATGTATCCATGGCACTCATTTGTATAAAGCCGTATGCTGATTATGCGGCAAACAGCAGTGTTTACCAGCCAGGGAGCAAGGAAGCCATCTTTAATTCATTAGAAAAACATACTTTGTGGAAAGACTTTCAGTGGAGGCTTTACATTATGGGACTGTTTTAATACATGCTCAGTATGCAGAGAAGGCTGGGTGAAATCCAGTCCTCTTCCAATGAGCTATTAATTAGTGCTGAAGAAGGTGAACGGCTGTTCAAAAGCCAAGGATTCTTCATTAGTCATCGTGTGGCTGCACACTAGTCATAGAAAAACACAATTAGCCCTCCCAGTCCGCCAGGAGCAGGCTCTCCTCTATGGAGGATACCACATGGTGGCATTGTCACAATTTGACAGACAAGATGAAATGAATGTCCATACTGCCCACACGTGGTGTCAATGTCAGCGTTTCTTCCCCAACACCCTTCTCAGTCACACAACTGCTTTGATTTCAAATACATGCGTCCCATTATGGCATATCTGACCGTTATAATTAGACGATAGGAGCGGATTTTATGAGAAGACACTACATGTGATCCAATTAGCATTGTATTAAAGCAGTAAATTAAAGTTGCAGTGCATGTGCTTTTGTTTCAGAGTTCTTTCATCTTTGGTGGATTGTTGTAAAGATTGTTCATGTCATTAATCTCTCTTCGAGATGCTAAATGAGCCAGATTATTACATAGATGATTGACATACTGTAACCCAACTGGATTCAGTGCACATGGGGTTTGAAGATTTGTTGTAATCTTCAAGGGGAATTGTGAGTATTTTAGTATCAAGCAGGGATACATTTTTTAAACAACTATTGATACATAAATGAGACAGATTAGAAATACATGCATATCCATTACAAAGCTCAGTAAAGCTTGTGAAGAACTACTTACTAGAGAAATGACTTAATTCTTACTGTTTAGTTTAACATCTGTGGACTTTTTTGGTGACGTCACAATCTCCTGTTTACAGTCACAATTGTTCATTCAGCTACACAGTTTACTACAACCTCAAACAGACTTCTATTTCAGCGTGGGTGTTTTCCTCTGATTGCTCAGCCACACACAGCCTTAATGATTTAGTCTACTGAGATTTCTAAATTCAACCTGTAATAATATTACATTTTAACATCACAACTAATAAGCTAAAATAAACACTACAGTACAACTGCAAGTGAATCAGTTTTGAATAGAGGCAGTGCTTGATGGTAAACTTCAGAAAGATGCGCTCTGGACACGTGTGGCAGCAGCACAGACAGGAGCAGCATGATAGATAGGAAAGGGAAAAAAAAAAGACTGTACTGCTAGGAAGGCGACAGGCTTCCCTGAGCTGAACATATTCTTCCATGCTCATACAAAACACATGCATGTGCACAGACATGCGCACTCAAGCAAGCTCCTGTCACTGATAGCCCTACAACTTTTTTTTTTATTTTATTTATCTGCTCCCTGTCGTGATAATCTGATAAGTGGCAAAGACACCAAACAGTGAAAAGTAAGAAAACAACAGCAATATAGACATTTAAAGGGAATCTATTTTGAGTCAGGGACAGCTTCTCTCCCCGTTGCTGAATTAATCAAATCCAAAGGACATCATCTTCAAACTCGACATCCCCCTAAAGGCGAGCATCTCATTCTGTATGCAGCTGAGGAAGCTTCACAACATCCTAAAAATACAGCGCTCCTGGAAGAGAGGTGCTCTACCAGTCTGAAGGGAAGCATGAAGAACTAGCAGGCCCATGGGAATAGACATTGTGATTAGATGCAAAAACTCTGCTTTCATAAACAGCATTAGTTCTTGTTAGACATCCCACCCCTCCCACAGATGCAAGCCCTCTGTGTTTTGCAAAGCAGGGAGAAGGCATTATTATTTTATTTGCATTTTTGTTTCCTGAGCTCTTTACCCCCACGTGTTAAACACTAGTGGGCAAAAGCTGTTGCTGTCAGACAGGTGATTGAACTGAATGCTCAGTTCATCATTTGTTGGTCCCTGTCTCTGGTAAGAAGGAGCCATCTGAATGGGGATTTTTCTTTCTTTTTACTCATTGCCTCTTTGAACTAATCAATTTGCTCCAGGCTACTGCTCTGCTGTGATCATATGAGTCCAATAAAAAGGCCTAATGCAGTCTTTGGACACGGCATCAGTTTATTTTGCTGTTTCATCAGTGTTAGCTTGGTATGCAAAGGAATATTAAACACACATTGATGAGGTGCTTCACAGCTTAATACATAACAGTCTGGATAACTTTATATATGTATAGTTACACACCATATATTTCCCACTACAATAAATTGTCCTACCAATAACCTACATATGTCAGGTAATATAAATAAAAGCTTTTTTTTAAAATCTTGAGTAAAGACTGCATTTGCCATGAATACAAATGACATGACAAAACATGTATTTCAATTCCAAAAGGTAATGGGAGCAGACAATTTCGCAGTCCATCACTCAGTGTCAACGGCACCTATCAACAAATTTGTCTTTCTGCCAGGTTGTCATTCTCTGGACTCCCCTATTACTCTTCTCCCTGCATTCAAGAAAATATATAATTTCACAATCAAAGAGTCACTCGGAAACAACATTGTCATCCACTAGCATTTTGCAACTTTTAGAAGTTTAGTGCATTAAGATGAACAGCGAGTGGCACTAATTAAGGGTACTTATAAACAATTAGAGAAGAATAGAGTGTAACAAAAAAGTACTGAGGGGATAATAACATTTCTACGAGTTTCATGAATTAATTGAAGCATCATTACAATCTACACATTTACCCACACATTTTACAAGCAGAAGCGTCCTCTGTATTTAAGTCGCAAGCTTCATGTCACTTTTTTTTGTAAGAAATCTGTGTAAGAGTAAAACTTTTGGGGATAATTCAACTTTTTTTTAATGTTTTTCTGGTTTATATTTTTTTCCCAAAATGCTCATATAAACAATGGAAATTAATCTTGTGGCTCCACCATTTTTAAGCTCTGAGGCAATTGGAAATTAGCATTACTGCATTACACAGTATATGGGATACATGAATTTTAAAAGCCCTGTGGATGAAATGAAATATGAATGTTACTTTTAGGCTGATGCTGTTCCATCTCCCAGCATTTTAGTGTGTGGAAGTTATTGTGCAATAACAATTTGTAAATGCATTGAAATGTCTCTCATTTATGTTTCCAGGCTAGACCCTCTGGGCAATGTCCATGACATTTCTAAACAGCCAGGAGAAAGACATATTAAATTCCATAATCTGTTTTGATTACATTGTCTTTTTATCTAATTTAAACAGCCATCTAAAAAAACACTGCTCTGTGCTTTCATATTGGGGCAGTTATTTTGGTCTAATTCATTGTGAATGTGAATAAAAACTCATCCTTGTAGCCTGCAGTCAAGACATTTATTGTCTCTTGCAATACAGGCATGTTTATTTGTTCAATTTCAATAACTATTAATTCATGCAATTAAAATAACTATTTATGTTGAATTTTTTCAAATGTTAGAAGTTGCAGAGAACCAGAGAAAATTCAGAGAAAATTGAAGGTCTGTGAAGGACAGATTACACAAATACAGTGTATGGATGACTGAAATGTCAACAGGACACAAACATTTCAGTGTTTTAGGTCATTTTACCATTTAAAACACACCCCCACTTTTGTGCACAAACTCAAAATTATGTATCCAAAATTTAAGAAAACTTTACGGTTCCCTAAATTGTTGCATTTAAGTCATGTCCCGGGCCTGGTCTCATTTGAAAGATATTTCGTCAAACCAGAAAGTCAGAACGAGTGTAAGTGTCCTGATCCAAAGCTACAGAGGGACAAACGTAGATTTTTTATTATATAAAAGGAAACATAAGGTCTGTAGAATTGGCCATTGAGTTTACACTTTGGACTGTTTTGTTCTGAGTGCTACACCACTATAAAATGAAAAGCAACACAGGGACCATAAAATATTTTTAATGTCTAAAATCACACGATTTAGAGCTTTTAAACGATGTATAGCATGTCAAGGCTGTGTTTAGATGGTGCCCACATAACACTGGAATTGGTGAGCGGGTCCAGGTTAAAATGCCTGGACCCTAAATAACCGAAACCACTACACACAAACCGGCCTGAACGTTTGTCATACATTTGTTGGTTTATTGTCTTTATTATCATATTTATCATTGTCACTGTCCCAAATATGTGATTGTGTGCCACATTTCTGCCAGTGACTGTAAAATCTTTTTGTCCGTCAGTATTGTGAGACTTCAGTGGGATATGGATGAAGCCATTTTGTGAGCATAGTTCTTGTAAAATGAAGTGTATATAAAGTAATAACTTGCAGGAGGGTCTCCTCTCTGCACTATGAATGAGTCGCTCCTGCCGTGGGGAGCAAGTGACATGATTGTGATTGGACGAGACACAGAGAATCCAGATCAAAGCAATCTCTAGTGTTTTGGCCCCCAGCGCAGTGTAGAGCAGGCCCACACACACACACACACACACACACACACACACACACAAAAAAAATACTGTATAAAGACAAGTTTGTACACAGTCCTGCAGTAACACTGAAACACATGCATACTCTTTACCTTTTCACTCTCACACATGTACACTCACACTTCGTGTCACATTTATGCACTCTGCCTCACAAATTCAGTCTCTATCCTGACACATTCACACATGTACAGCAAACACACTAATGCACTTAGTGACTGTAGAGTGTTGATTTGGATGAATAAGCGACCAGAGCGAAGGACACTGCCATCACTTATATACACTATTTAAACTACTAAAGGTTTTCGTATTTGTTTTTTTTAAAAAGCAAAAGAAGAATCTTACATTGATATTATGGAGGATATTTTAGCTGGTAAAGTATCAACATTCTTTGTGATTCTCCTTTTTGATCAATATTAGTATATTTCAATAATTGTAGTATGTTGAATGTGGTATTTACCCTTTAGTGATTTAAGATCAAAAGAAGAGTTTTTAATTTTAAGTATTGGAACAGTTTTAAAGTAAAAAACAAACATAATTTCTGGTTGCATATTGCTTGTGTGCAATAACTGCATCAAGCCAGAAACGCAACGATATTAACACATTGTGGTTTTTTTCTTTTGATAAGGCCAACACACACTAGCAACCTCTGACGTGCGTAACAACACTGCACCCACTGTCACTCATCTGCATATTCCAAATTGGTTTTGTGATTATTTCTGCTAATGAAGGATTTGAATCTTGTGGTATAGCCTCTACATCTATGTCCATTAAGTTATCTTCAAATGCTGAATTGTGACACATTCACCCCTGCTCTGTGATGGTTATTGGTGATGTCAATGACTTTTGTTTTTGGGTTTTTCTTCACAGCTCTCACAATGCTTGTGTCATCAGCAGTATATAATATATTCCCCTGGATGACCCATTCTGTTTACGTTGCTGAGTTCATGACATGTTTCCTTTTCAAAACATTTAATAATAATAATAGATACTTTATTGATCCCCTTGAGGAAATTCATTGTGGACAGGCTGCCCCCTGTCAGGCGCCAAGGGTCAAGGTATCTGTGCCTTGTCCAAGGACACTTTGACATATAGCTTGCCGGGACTAGGAATTCAACCACTAACCCTCAGGTTTGAAGACGACTGCTCTATCCATTGAGCTATCATGCCAACCCCTAAATTTTGGAATTGTTGTATTGGCTGTGCCTAATGTATGTGCAATAACTTGATTCATTTTCAGTCTCTTCTAAGATCTCTCGCTTGATTTACTCTCATAGACATAGCTCTCTGAATTTCATGTTGATTTATCCTTTGTTAACAACAAATGCAGTCTTCACAAGTAAAACCAAAGAGTAGTCTTTTATAGCTACTTTTTGTTTATCACTGGACACAAGTACTCACAAGTTCCAATGCTTTTGTTAACTTTGGGTGCATTGGTGCTTGTGCTCCTACATACAGTGTTTGATAGACTCAATCAAGATAACTGATGCCTGTGCCCATCAAAAGACTGGTTTAGTAGTTTTAGAGTAAAAGGAACTTAAATGCGCACACACAGAATTAAACCAATTTCAGGCACTGATGGTGATATTACACATACACGTAGTAGTGAGGCTGGGACTAGACAGCTAACATTTGCATGTTACGAATGTAAAACCTTTTTAGGTGTGAACTAGTGGAAACATTTTTACTTTTTATTATTAGCATTTTGAATTAATTAAAATACTATATAACCAATATACATTGCTCAAAAAATTAAAGGAACACTTTTTAATCAGACTATAGTATCAAATCAGTTAAACTTCTGGGATCTGATACAGAGGTTGCACAGGCAGCCCAACTCCACCAGGATGGCACATCAATACGTCTGCCAGAAGGTTTGCTGTGTCTCCCAGCACAGTCTCAAGAGCATGGAGGAGATTCAGGGAGACAGGCAGTTACTCTAGGAGAGCTGGACAGGGCCATTGAAGGTTCTTAACCCATCAGCAGGACCAGTATCTGCTCCTTTGTGCAAGGAGGAACAGGATGAGTACTGCCAGAGCCCTACAAAGTGACCTCCAGCGGACCACTGGCGTGAATGTCTCTGACCAAACCATTAGAAACAGACTTCATGAAGGTCCCCTGAGGGGGGCCCTGTGCTCACTGTCCGGCACTGGCACCTTGTGCTCCTCACAGATGAGATCAGGTTCACTCTGAGCTCATGTGACAGAAGTGAAAGGGTCTGGAGAAGCCGTGGTGAACGTTATGCTGCCTGCAGCATTGTTCAGCATGATCGGTTTGGTGGTGGGTCAGTGTTGGTCTGGGGGGACATATCCGTGGAGGGACGCACAAACTTGTACAGGATAGACGATGGCACCCTGACTGCCATTAGGTATTGGGATGAAATCCTTAGTCCCATTGTTAGACCCTTTGTTGGTGCAGTGGGTCCTGGATTCCTCCTGGTGCATGATAATGTCCGGCCTCATGTTGCAAGAGTATGCAGGCAGTTCCTGGAGGATGAGGGAATTGATACCATTAACTGGCCTCCACACTCGTTTGACTTAAATCCAATAGAATATCTCTGGGACATCATGTTTAGGTCCATCTGAAACCAGCAGGTTACACCTCAGACTATCCAGGAGCTCAGTGATGCCCTGGTCAGGATCTGGGAGGAGAGACCCCAGGACACCATCTGTCATCTTATAAGGAGCATGCCCTGATCTTGTCAGGTATACAAGCATGTGGGGGCCATACAAACTACTGAGTACCATTTTGAGTTGCAGCAATGACATTTCAGCAAATTGGACTAACCTGCTGCATCAGTTTTTAGTTTAACTTTCTCTGTGACTTCAAATTAAGCGCTCTGTAGGTTGATCATTTTCATTTTCATCAAATGATGTGGCATCCTCTTGTTCCTAACACATTACCCATTCCATATCAGTATGGATATCCAGCGTGATTATTTCTCCAAATGAGAACTGATGTGTTTTGTCAAAGTGAATTTTTTTGAGCAGTGTATATTAAAATGAAGAGTTTAATTCATGTGTTGCTCCCAGTAGTTTACAGGTGTCTCTCATGTTATTTCTCCTCATTTTTCTGGTCTAAGTGAAGAGCTGAGGTGAATCTGAGGTGATGATGAGGAAATGTGCTGCCTGTGGTGCGCAACAGCAGCACACATTCACCATGCTGCAGTTGTAGCTTTCCCATCTGCCGCTTTACTTAAACAAACCATTTTTAATATAAATACAATTATTTTGCAAATATATTTAGAACAGTGGGTAATGATGTCACCATGGCAAACTGCTATAGTACATAAACACAGCTTGAGACTGAGGTTATGAGTAACATTATCAGATGTACTGTAAGTGTATGCTAGTAGGCATGTAATTTTTTTTTCTTGCCTGTGCACACTCACAGTCACATTTATTGTCTATACACGCATGCAAATTCAGGTTCTTGCTTTCTTTGAAACACATAGGCACAACAGAAATGCTCATCATCATTGGCTGTGGAGTGTGGGTCTGGCTGCTGAGGGATGGAGTAAAACCAGGAGCTGAATGAGGATGCAGTGCCTTCTATGTGACCTTGCTGGTGACATCAGAGTAGAGTCTGTGCTTTGAGCAGACAAAGATAGACAGTTTAAGACTGACACATACACACTGCGCTGTAGTAAGAGCAGGTTTACAAATGGTTACAAAACTCTCAGGTTTATTTCATACTTTCCAGTGGTAACAGTTAATCTGATATTTTCTGTTCCAACCATCCCGTAAATGGAAGATCCTTTTTAATTGCTTTCATATGATTAATCCAAATTAAGTATGGCCAGATATTCAAATTAGCTGGTGATTCCAAAAAATCTTTCTTTTCCTTCTCTGTGTGCTGTATTTGCAGCACCAAGACACTTCTGAATGAATAACAGCTGAAAAAATTAGTTTGAGCAAGACTGTAAGTATAAGACAATCCTCTATATTTGACGTGGCGCCTTCAATGCGGCATTGAAGTGTTTTAGTGGCTCAGAGAAAGTTCATTTCAGTTGTAAAAAGTTGTCTAATTGAAGCTGATACTCTATTGTGCAACATTCACATTCTTTCTCTATAACCAACAGAGCAGAAATTAATGTGTGAAACAGTGAAAAGAATGACAGAATTATCTTCATGTCGTAATTCATGCGACTCTTTATGCCTGCTGATTCATCTCAGCAGTGGTCGGATACATTTCCTCCTTCATAATCAGTGATGAAGAGGGAATTAGAGCTGCGTTCATTAAAATCAAACAATTTCTTTATACTATTCCTACTGCTGTGCGTCCTATTTGAGATTTCAAAATCATGTATAGATAATCAGCCTTTCTGTCTGTATCAGGTGGGAAGTTAAATTGTTAAAGTGCATCTACAGTGTCACATTTTGATCATTTTGCTTCTGAGTAAACTGCTGGAGAAACTGTGAACCAGATGTTGAAGTAACTGAAGACAACACAGATTACAGCTCACAGATACTTGAAGTGCCTGTCTTTAGTTTCAAGCAATAAACTATTAGTATTAGTTCTGCTGTCTGTTTTGTCTTCACTTTCACAGGCAAAAAAGGGGGACCTTTTTTTCTCCTTACAAAGGACTTGTGCTGTCACACAGGGAGTGCTACCACTACTCACAAAAGGGACAGGGGCCTTCAAGTCGGGAAAGCACTCTCTCACTTTCCTCTTTTTCTCCCAGCTTCACACTTGATTCCCACAGGCTTCCATTGATTCATGTGCTACAGTGTTGATAGAGAGCAAACAGATATCCCCTTCTTCAGTGCATTGCCTTTTTAACCTGTCTTCTGATAGAATTTCCAGGTTTTGAGTCCTAGGCATATTTACTGATAAAAAAAAGCATCATTCATATTCTACACAACTGCCTCATTCCAACCATAAAAATCAGACCTGTAAGCACAAACATTCAGCTGGTATTCACACTGTGGAGAAGTGTAGGGGTGAATGAGACCAGGGAGGCAACGTTGGAGAGATTATCTCCCTTACTGTGGACAACATGAGATATAGCATGTATCTTTACTAAACAACCTTGGATTGTTGAATTGTTAGGGTCTGCTGTAAAAAGGATTTTGTGCAGACAAGTCAAAGAGAAATCAGACGAGCTAGTCTCAGGGTGACTCAGTTTGCAAGTTCAAGTCAGGATACACTTCAACAGCTGGCTCTACAGGAGCTCTTGTGCAATTATCAACAGCAGCAGCAGGGAAAGTAAAGGAGCGGCCAAACTTTATGTCATCCAATGGGAGAGCATTACAGCCAGTTCCTGCGTCTGAAATTTATGATGAAGCGTGTTTCAATTGACAAAAAATCTGGTGCTGTTGCCTCAGTTGGAGACAAAATATCTGGGAGGGAGTCAAAACACCAAAATGAATTACACATGATGATAGGGTGCTTTGATGAAGAGTCATCGTGGTATCTTGATACTAACAAACTGTTATACCAAACAGTTATACCTTTAAAAGCGATAAGTGTAATTGCCTTACATTAACTCATTGCAGATCGAGACAATGCAGCACAAACGTTGGAGGATTCTCGGCTCTTATCTAGTGGGTCTGCATAGACTAAGAGCAGCTGAAAGCCATCTGCTGTGGAGAAAGAACTCGCTGCCTTAACAAGTAGGCAAACTGTCAGAGAGGATTAATGCTCTACCTTAAACCTGAGTTAATAATAAATGGGCTGTTTACTTGTTCAAGGGGGAGGCCATAGATAACAGCATTCAAAACCCCTCCTCTTACTGCCAAAAAGATAAATTCTGGTTAAGTGGGGACCTGCATGCATTGTGGCCTCCAGTTCCCCAATCATTATGAACAAAACAAGAGTTTTACCCTCACTTACTAATGGAAAAGGTCAGATTGATCCCATTTTGAAGAACATTTTATCCATTGTCTGTAATCCTCTAGATGGGGCTGGATCTTCTCAAAATCTGAAGTTCAAGAAAAGAGTCTTTTTTTAAATGTTTATGTGTAGTATTTTTCATAACAGTAAACAAAATAACATTTGTGATTTGACTGTGATATATTCATTGACCACCAGCACAGCAACCAGCTCTACGAAACCCACCGATGTAAATCTTCGATAGAATGCTGAAGGCAGCTTCAAAGCTAGCGATGTGCATCACCTTCTTAGCTGCTGATGCATGCAAGAAAATGTGGGAAAGAAACCCCTGAGAAAGAGTCAAAGAAATGTCTTCTTCTTCTCTCCCTCTCTTCCCTTTGCTCCTAGAGGGCTGTATTAGCCCACGGTGGGGATTTAACTAATGAGCCTAGCTGCTCTCCACTGAGGGTATCCCAAGACAGCCTTTCTCCTACAATTGGTTCCAAAGGGTTTAAATGCACTGGTCGCTGCAAAGCTCCACTCTGTCCAGGAGATTATAAGGTAATAAAATAGATGGAAGAGATGTTGTAGAGGGCTAAGTTTTCACATTATTTGCTGTTATTATGATTGCTGAGCATACAAAGGCATGCTGGTAAGTCAATAAATTTGATCACTGAACACTTCTACACACACTTATACACCTAATTTCTATCACCATCAACATAACACAAAAACAACACATAAAAACAACTTAGTCTCCAAAGTACTGTATACTTTATATTAAGTACGCTGGAAGCCTTGAGAAAGTGCACTGAGAGGAAGAGAGGATATCAAGTTAATTTTCACTTATGGTGAAAAGAAGTACAACGCATTGTAGAACTAAAATGTCCTACTACTTTGTGTGGTCACTTGTTAAATGTACTGCTGCTGAACTGCAATGGCGCATATAATCAGTGCTTCATTTTCTGGCCTCTAGATTCTGGCTCTAAGAAGAATCTGACTCAGCTAAAAAAAATCTTTCATGTTCTCCTGAAAACCATGAAATAACTATTTCTAGTTGTAATTTTCTGCTACTGTGTGTGTTGGGGCCAATTTCAAACATCATTGTTTCACTATATAGACATTAAACCTGCAGCTAAAGATTGTTTGGGCCACTTGAGGGCAGCAGTCCAAGCTATCAATTTATAAAGTTGACAATACAAATGTGTTAACAAACAATTGTTTAGGGTTCTGTCTCTGTTCACCTGACTCCACCTTAATTCTCATATGCACCTGCTTTTTCTACTAACATCTGTGGAAAATATATGACACTATTATGCTCACCAGCTAGTCCCTAAGTTGGAGTACTTGTCTTGCCAGGCTACCTTCTTTTGTCCATATCTGACCTTTTAGCCTTCAATAACAGACAAACATGGCAGCAAAATCATCAGACATCCCAGACACTAAACCCCAGTCCATGACATCAACCAATTTCTGAAAATGAGACTGACCATTAGCAGACAGAAGTTTTTTTTTCCTTTCCTTTTCTTTTATGTGGTGATTCCACATCTGAGGCCTTATAGGACACATTGGAAACTGAGTCACTATGGCCTTATTTTCCTGCACTGTTTTGAATAAAGATATTTTAAAAGCGGCTTGATTAGTCATTGTTTCGGGGCACATCTCTCTGCACAAATTGTAAATTATCACTGATTTAGGCTGTTAGGGAACATGTAAATAGTTGAGATTGAACAGACAAGACAATTCTAATATAGCACATAAACACATAAAGAACAAGTGTCCGATTATTGTTTCATGTATGCTAATATGCAACTACATCAACTGAGAAATGAGTTATTTTATTAAATAGGTGTCTGAGACCTATTTGGTATACTATTATTTGTCTGTTATTCTAAATAATTAAATACAGCACTGTGCTGCATCCTCATCTTTATCCTGAGTGGCACCAGTGTACTGCATGTTGGTGGTGACCAGCACAGATGGGTGACACACTGAATATCTGAACAGGCATTCTGACAGAGCTAGCAGAAAATATTTCACAAACATGAACATGATGTTTGGGTACAAACATGACATCAATCCAAGAGGTTGTTACATTACACTCATATGGTACTGTAATTGTATAATAACACCATGTATTCTACACACAATTCCAGAGAGAAAATGGAAGATATTTTCACTCAAGCGTCCATCTTATAAAAGACTCATTCATTCAGAAAGATCCATTTCATTTTCTTTTCTTGCATCCCATGTGCAAACAAAACCTGTTATAATCCTGCCAACAGTGTGTATGTGCGCGCGTGTGTGTAAGGATTGGATTCTCTTGACTGTTCCTGTAACACGATCAGCTGACAAAGAGCTTATCACAGAGGATTAACTACTACTTTTCAAGGTGTTTTTCCACATCAAAACTGCACTTTTTGGCACTCCACCAAAGAGCATGGGTGTGGCATGCAGCAAATCTCTTCCTTTTTCAAAATCCACCTTGTGATGGTCGAGCCTTTAGACAAGCCAACATGACAAGTTGTCTAACAGCAAGCAAGGTAAGCATTTACAGTGAGTATGGAGTAGATGAAAACTGACACCCACCATGATTACTGTGTGTATGCAAAGCCTGTGAATATATTACCCTGAGGAATCAGGAAGGAAATCCACTGATTGTAGGGCCAGATGTGAATTCATCTACAGTATATTTGTCATCGCTGTACAATCATAGTTTACTTTAACCAAACTGAACTCTGACGCGGGTGTGTCCCTGTGCAAAGCTGTCTATTCAATAGCCACTGCTTTGTTTTCATGACAACGAATAATAAATAGACCCTCAACACTGACTCACTCTTTGCAAGCTTGAAGCTCAAGTTACTCAACCCCATCGTTGAGGTGATAGCTCAGAAAACCAGGCCTAAGTGTTTAGACTGTCTTCTTAGTAAACTAGAAACAAAAGAGTATAATCCCTTTTTCTCAAACCCAGCAATGGGGCATCTCTGCATTTTTCTCAGCTCCTCTTCCTCCCATTAGGCATCCAAGGGACACTCATTTGCAACACTGAAATGACAGCGTGAATATCACCCTCAACTGCTAATTCTCAGAGGTCTTTGTGGCGGTATAAATCATTAAGACAGATACTCCTCAGAGATGCTGTGGTGGTCATATACCTCTTGCATCAAAATGCATTTGATTTCATTTGTTCTATGCTCCATCTTGGCAAAATGCATAACAAGCAGGGTGATGTTAAATGTTAAAGCTTGTTGAGATCATTTGCATTTTTGTTTCTGCTAATTTAAACACCATAGGAGGATCTGCAAAATAGGTGTTGGGGAGCTGGGCCAAGCACAGTATATAAGACTAAATGATACAAAACATGCCACTTCATTTCATCGTTTACAGTCCTGTCTGATTCCAACGCTTATAGGTGAGCTATCCATCTGCAGCAGATACAATGATGTGCTATATGGAGAATGCTCATTGTGCAGGAACCATTGTTCTACTGCTAATCCTGGCTCAGCTCCTCTACCAACCAGCACTGAAAGCGTAAATGCAGCAGCCCCTTTAATTCTCCACTTTGTGCTGCTGTTGTTGTGCGTTTCTCGTAAATAATATCAAACAGGCTCAAGAAACATGCCTGCAATTGAATATGCACCATGGCTGTAGAAATGCATTGTGACTTGCATATTAAGTTTTTTTTTCTCCTTCTTCCCTTGGACTGGCTCTCGTTGTCTGCCAGAAGATGTGCAGTGGCAGAGATATGACTCTGGTGTCGAAGAGTACATCAAAGACAGGGCCTATGAGAGGTCTGCTTTACCTTTGAACATAGAATAGGATTGGAGGCTCTGCCAGCTTTCTGCCCAGACTGATCAGAGGCTGCCCAGCACAGCAAATGCAGCAGCAGTAGGCACAAACACTCATACTATAGTCAGTTTCAAAGGAGCCCTCTACCCACCACTGATAGCCTACACACAGAGTGATCGCAAGCTTCACCACGGAGGAAAACTGAAACTGTATGCCAAAGCACAACACCCTGCAGAGCTGAGGCGGTGTCAAATGGAACAAAGTTACTGATTCAACAGTCTCTCACATAGTTCTTCCTAAATACTGTATTTCCCACTATGCCAAGCCAGCATGGGGAGAAAAGATAAGTGCATACTTGAATACCATCTCTCAGAGGGAGGTTCAGAGTATCCACAACATTATTCAGAAAAACAAGTCATATGTATACCTTTGTGTCTGTACCATGCAATAGGAACTGGATAGCAGAGATAAATCCAGCGTGCTCCTCTGACCTGTTCCCAGGGATTGATTCAATTAAAATTAGCTTTATGGTTTTTTTTTTCAATCCCTCTTCCACTTCTTCTGCACAAAATATTAATTACATGAATCATAGTTCACAGTCTCTCAGTTAATTGTTCAGCAGTAGAGCATTACACAAGGCCACAGCTGAAGCCTGGGAGACAAAAACAGGATGGAAATCTGAGAATGTGAGAGATTCGGGAAAGAGGAACTGGGCACTAATGCTTTTCCACTGTAAAAGTGCAGATGGGACCGTTGTGATGTGTTGCTTGCTCAACAGAGAGACAACTACCGTCACAATTATTAGATAATCACCTTAATCTATTCATAGTTATTACTGTTCATGTCAACAACTTATACTAGTTAGCTTTCTTACATGCCCTGATGGAGATGCTGCTTGTGTTAAAATAATATATAACTGTAGTTAGTGGTACAGTAAATGCTACTGAATTGCTTCCTCTTCCTATTTTCAGTAACATGATAAAGTTTTTAATCATAGCAAATACTCTTGTCACTTCAGAGCAACATGATTGTTTTAAAATCATTTGGCAAATTATCTCACAAAAATGTGTGTGGGCAGAAAAGTGTTCATGAGCGCAAACGATTATCAGGTTAAGCAGACGAAAGCCATGAGCTGGCAGTTTGCTTGCTTTGTAATCGCTACCCCCATATCTTTGTAACAAATTTAGTGTAGACTCCTCAGCTTACAAAAAAAGGACCATATTTTGGCAGATGCCCACCAATTAAACTGATAATTATGCAAATGTAGCCTTTACTTAGTCAGTGAGTGGGCAGCAGCAGCAGCCAGCGCTTTCTACAGGGCAAAGGCTACCACTGCACTCACACAGTCAATAGTCGAGCCATATACTCCCTTTCATTAACACACAAACACACTTGCACACACATTTCACCTTTAATTATTGGAAACAGGAAGCTTACAAGCTGAAGTCAATGACCACAAGGAGAAAAGGAAACACCCCTGCTGACTGTGCATGAATAATATTTGAATGCCGCAATCCTGTAACTGCGTATTGAATCAGCAGTGGCTGTTTTCCAGAAGTGATAAGGAATACACAAAGGCAAATGTCTTCTTCTAATGTGTATTATTGCTTGTGTCAGTTTGTCAACAGCACACTTCTTGTCACGATTCAAATAAATGAGGTTGGGAAAACAAAGCGGAATTGTAAAGTGACATAAATGCCAATGCAGTTTTAGTATCAAAGCAGCCTCATTAGTGTTGGATGTATCGCTTTTTAAGATGCCTGACAGATTGAACACTTCTAGAAGCATACACAGCTATTCAAGATGAACACCACAACAAAATGCTAATGGAAGACATAAAGCACTGTGCTGACAGGATTTCAATACAGGGATTGTTAACAGTCAGAAAGAAAGAAGGCTGGATGACCAAGTGCTCTAATCCAATCTGCTGCTTTATACACTGGGGGCAAGAGACAAAAAAAGACCCCAGTAAGTTCAATATCTGCATCTGTTTGACCACATTTCAGTCGCCTTGATGAGAAGCTGTGTCTCTGTGGCAAGGTGAAGCAGTATAGCTCGAGGAGTGCAGGATTAGGCCAGACTCTCCAGCCAGACCTCACAGCACTTCGCTGAAACATTCATGAGGTTGCCAGCATGGAGGCACAGAGACAGAGGCCATCGTCTGATCCATGGGTAGAGCCTCCTGCCTGAACTGGACCCCCAGCTGCTCCTTAACCACGGTGAGTGTGACAAGCCTTCTCACATAGCCCATCAGCCGCCGGCTGTGGGGCTCTGTAGGGACTCGAGTGGGCTCTGCAGGTACTGGCCACTAACCAGGTCCCTACTGGGAGGGTCTGGTAGCCACAAAGTCCTATTTAAGCTGAGATAACTCACACTGTGGAGGCAGAGGTTGGTGCTTTGCTTTGCTACATTTGTGTTTGTTCCTCAGTGACTAACAGAGCGCTGCTTATGTCTGTGGAAAAGTCGCAGTGGAGCCGGCATGTTTGGATTGGAGCGTAGTCCACCTTGTCTGCATTGTCACAGTGGAGCAACAAAGGACTACTATAATACTGACATAACTCTCACTCCAAACACCAGGATGTTTTCATACTGTAACTATGTGCTCACGGATATTGTCACAATAACAGAAAGGTCAAACACTACAGAAACACTAATTGTTACTGAACTCAAAGCCAAACCTTTTTCCCCAACTCTCAGAGCCTCTTCTGTTCATTCCCTCACAGGAATCATTCATTCAACTTTTTTCTTTTCAGAGGTCTACATCAGTGAAGTAAACTGGTGATCACTTGTTGTGGGATGTCAAATCATTTCCTTCATTTTCCACAGTTTACCTGGCCTTGGTGAGAAGATGTCATGAATAATTTCTGCCTTCACACCAACAGTCACATCTGAACATCTAAAAGCTTAGACTTCTCCTCTTCATTATTACAATCACTCTATTAAAAAGAAGATAAGACAAAGCAACAAGCAGCAACGACATGCCTGGACTCACACTGTGTCTAAAAGACATCTAAAGTGAGATCTAGTGATAGACAATAAAAAGCAATTTACGATTCATACTTAAGAGCAGGGTGAATTTAAAGTGATTATCATTGCAAATGTTTTATTATTTACGTTATACAATAAAAATGTCATGAAACATTTCTAAGTTTTCTATAGATGAGACATTTTGGACGTGTTTAAACAACAAATCTTGAACTTAATTTGCTAAAACTTGGATTTCTTGAGACAGATTTATCTGTCAGTGTCAGCTATGTTTGTAATCTTATATAACAGTGGGAAAATCTTAGTCTCTAGTTGAACCTGTGTATGTGCGTTTGTGTCTGCATGCACTTAAAGCATTTTCATGTGTACAATCAACACTATATACAGTAGATATACAGTACACAGTGTAGTGCAGTTTAAGATGTCAGAGGAACGTATACTGTAGAGGACCTCAGAGCAGACATGGCTGATAAAGTGAAGCACAGACTGAAATTTAAAAATCATAGCGTGTCCTTTACCTTGCCACCACCGCAATGCATGACAATCACAGCATTGCAGACATAAAGTTGGGCTGTATTAATTTGAACACTACATATCCACAGGCAATCTGCAGAAAGACACCAATTACACAGAGTTTTAAAGTGTCTAATTGAGGCCCTTCAGTCTGAATATGTTATTGCCAGTTCTGATTCAAGGATGAAGACAACATGCTCGACTGCAGCCTGCTGCTTACTCTTCAAGGGATATGTGGTGTTAATAGGATGGATGCTCAGCCTTTGGTTCAGCGTCATCCTACTGAACCAGCACGCCGCAGGGTGATAATCCTTATTTTGTTGCACTGGCTTATTACAATGCTAGCAGTAAATTTTGCATTTAACCACAGGCCGTAGCTGCTTGATGTGAGAGCAACCCTCTGGGGGGAGTGTCAAGTCTACAGCATATCATGAAATGGCCTATTATGCAAGAAAACTTTTAGTTATGTGAAAAATTATGCTTGGAAAAACTAAGCATAACTGTTGAGGAAAACTGCATAACATTCTTCTTTCAGACATTAATTATCATCATCATCCTTCATACTGATGTTTCATTATACTTAAAATAATGACTTATGAGTGTTAAGGCAGAAACATAAGACAGACTTAAAAAGACATAAGGCTGTGATGAATGTGAATGATTTTTAGGACATGAATAGAAACTCATCCAAATTGGAGTGCTGATGAACTTGGTTGGCCTTTAATTCCACTCTCACAGCATCGCACATGCAAAGCTTTGTCCACGGACTCAAGTATGGGTCACACTGATTTCCATGATTCTAACTCCAAAAACAGCCACCAGACTCTCATTAGGAACCCCATGTTGGAGAACATGAATAATGCAGTACACTTAGAACACTGGCCAGCGTCTGTACATTCACCAGTGTGTTTGATCTTGTCAAGTTTAGCTCACATTTCTCCGTTTATTCTGTGGCGTTTAACTAAGCAAGTTCCCCGAATGCACACAAGGGTGTTGCAGGCCGTCACTGGTATTTGATGGGTATAAATATGGGAACGTTTGAAGATTAACCCAAAAGACGAATGCCGCTGTAACACTTGCAATGGGTAGATCAGCTAATGAGAAGCCAGCCCTGGTCTTTGGCATCATAAACATTTTACCAAATGAATTCCAAAGCCCCCTGGAAAAAGCATCTTGAGACTTCTTCCCCTTATGTACTGTACTTCATCTCATTACTAGAAGGAGTCAAAAACATCGGCAAGAACTTTGAAGCTCTGAGCTCTTCTGTGAACTAGAAGGCACAAAGGTGAGAGTGGGCATATTTAAATAAAAACTCAAAATAGTCCATCCCATCCTCCCACTGAGGTGTTACAAATACAAAAGAAACCACCAGTAAAAACACCAGCTATAAAAGTGCTATATTGCTATAAAAGGTAACTTTTAAATGAGACGTAGCAGTGTTTAGAGTTTAAAGTGTACACATATATTTTATCCATTCATTTATTGTTTCTTTCTTAGTGTCTTAATTACACCTAACTGGATCTAAATAAGGAGGTTAAAATAAACAAAAAGAGCTCTGGTTTGGTTTTCTGTAACTCGTCTATGCGTGTTAAGCCACGCAAAAAGCTTGAGTGTAATTACAGAGCACATCCCTGTAAAACAACATTAGTTCGAGTGCTTTCATGTACTTTATATCACTACCTGCATGGTGCTAGCCACGGTGATCAATACAACAAAGAAGCACAACATACTGGAGGCCTCTTCTCCTGTGTTCACACTGTGCTTTTTTTAACACACAACTTTTACATCAAAGCAGATCAACTGAAAATCAATGTGGAATGATCATGGGCTTGTGAAATGGTCATTCCACAGTTCATTCCAAACTATATGTGGTAAAATGTTAATATGAAACAGAATGCCGCACCAGGCTCATATATTTAAGGGGCATTTTGAAACATGTTCTGAGGTATTGTTAAGTCCACTAAATTCCAGAAAATATGGACCTTGGAGAAAACTAAGAAAACTGATTGCAGTTAATACTGAGCCATCATGTTACAAGCCCAGTGAATTGAAAAGACTTCAGCCAAAAAGGGGGAAATAGGCATGTCAAGCTTAGCTTTATTGAAGGTCAGAGTAGCCTACTTGCAGTGTGGGCAATCTTCCCCTTAAGTCATTTAGCTTTAATTTCCACATCTGATATCACAAAACGTGCTGCCTGTAAGAGGGATAAGCTTAGCATTGGCCAGAGCTAAAAATAATAAGTCTTAGATGTTAAGAGACCAAGGTTTGTTCTCCCAAGTCATTAGCTGAGATAGCCGTTATACTGACTTTTATTCCCTGAGAGGAGCGCAGGAGGAATGGTGCACTGCCCGCTCTTGTCTTCAAAGTCATTCCAAAGAGTTTGGTCTCCTCGAAATAAAACAAGTTCTTTTTTTTCCAAGAAATATGATTCCAAATTAGATAAAAAAAAGATTACTGATGTGATCAGTGACTCCTTTCTTAGTTGAATATGATGTGAATATAATGCTGTTACTAGTTACTTATCTAGTCACTGAGTCAGAACCTATCAAGTCAATTTAATGACGATTATCCAGATACACTCCCCAATGGATGACAAGAAGCATCAGCTGCATAAAGATAAGAGCATCTTCAATGCACACTAGGGAGATATTATCAATGCCCCTGTGAAAGGAAAGATGAGAAAGTTCAGCAGAATTAAGAAGTACTCATTGAGGAACTCAATTACAGTAAACAAGAATAGTTAATTTGTTGCCAGCAGATAATCAAACTGGATTAAGCTGATAAAAAATGATTTTAAGGTGCTGTGGCAGTGAATGTGGTGCGTGAGCCAAATGTTTCCGGTTTGCTAATTCAGCAGCTCCTCCTTAAAGCAACACATTAGGATATTTGATACACAGTCACTCATCCTGCCCCTTTGACAGCAATGAAGGTAAAAAGTTAGGGGCTATAAAAATGATATACATGACAACGGCATTTCATCATGTGTTGTACCAGCTCCCAGATACTCGCTGTTAGCTCAGGACCCAGAGGAGCTTCTGTATCTCCATGATAAACTCATCTGGCATGATTTATTAACTAGTGAATCACACTCTGCTCTTGCTCCAAAACACACACACACACACACACTACAACTTCTCCGGAACAGTAAGCCTTTCCACAGGGACAGTCAAAGTCATTAGTACCTCCAAACTTTCTCCATGCTAATTTTTGCTTTGATATACTGGGTAGCTCATTTAAAACATAGTTCAGAAACGGGGTGCTGATGTTTAAAACTTTTACAACCAATACAACTTCTTGCCACCCTGACATAAGAAAACTCTCTCTACAATTTGTGCAAACATTAATAATGCGTCTTAGAAAATGCATCTTTCAAGTCTCACAGTTAAAAAAAAATTCATTACGTGTTTCACTTTCAACTAATCCGAAGTGGATTCAGGGTGCCTCCGCTGATCAGAACGATGCTCTATCTGGCCAAAATGACCTTGTGGAGGTTAGGCTAAGGCAGCTGTCTTATCACATCGGCCCTACCCTGGTCTCAAGCGGTCCATCGAGTGCACTGCTGGCACCAGACTGCACAAAGAATGCTGGCATCATTTCATTCTTTGAGCCTCCATCTGCCACGACTCTGACCAAGGGGCTACTTCTTATTTTAGACCATCTATTCACATCCCTGCATCCGTGTCCGCTCATACAGACCCCCACCGGCCCATCACCCCCGTCCCATTTACCCCTCACATCCACTCTTCAAACGCAAAACTTGGGCTCCCAAGGCAGAGCTATGCTGAACTCTATGAAGTAGACTGGAAACATCCGTGTCCTTTCCTAAACTTTGTCAGGTGAAGGATAGTGGTTCTGCTCTAATGGACAGAGGAGCAGCTTCGCCCTCTCACACAGCACTTTAAAAAGGAAATCCCAGACAGCCAGTACAAAAGCAACGTCCACTTACACTGATCACTCTGCAGTGAGAGCGATTTTTTTAAATGAAGGTGGTCAATTCGATACCTAAAAACATCTATGCACAAATGTAACTCATTATACTTACGTTATAACATGAGTGTACGTATCACATTTGTCAATCAGTCAAATCAATCAATTAAATTTTATAGAAAAAAGTGCCCATTCTTATGGTCAGTTATTGGTCTTGTTGAATCACATACATAATCCATGTGCATATACACACACTGCTCCATATGGCGCTGGCTCTGTTAGGAAACGCATCACATTTTCATGACTACTGTAATTGCCTGACACACAAGACTAGAGACAATAACATCTGTAGTGATGGATGGCCTTCATATTAAAGACAGTAACCTCAAAAAGAAATACATTCTAAGTGACATCAATATATTATCAAGGGGAATAGCTGCACAAAATTGACTTCATATCATCTCTGCAGAAACTTTACACAACAGAGAATGTGCAATCACCAAATATTCGGTAAACTGTCCCGGTGTCTTTTAAACTCAAGACTTCACCTGAAAATCTAAAAATGGACTTAAGGGGATTTGGGAATATGAATAAAATATATTTTTCCTTTCACTATCACTACTGTTTTACTATGCAAAGTCACATATTAACATGAGAGCATGTATATTGAAAAAGGTGTAATGATGATCTAACACCTGACGTGTATGTTTCAACATTGTTGCTTCTTTAACCACCTTGTTGGCTGGGCTTGTATGTTGCAAACAGAGCCAAGTCAAGTAGTGAAAGATTGCCAAAGAAATGTCTGGCAGAAAAAAATATTTCTCTCCTGCTGGATGAATCTCCACGGTAGAAAAGTACACCTGAAGCCATTACTGTACCAGAACAGTTGACTTTGACTTTTTTTTGTAGTCTCACAGGTGGGACCAAATTAACTGTAATCATACCCAACTTTAAAATTAATACACCCCTCAAAGCACAAGTGACAAACTTGATATCAGAAGCTTTTCCTTATTTGGTACAGTACCTTTATACTGTATGTATCTCAACTCTACCTACAGTGTACAACTTCTTCGACAAAGCCAGCTTGTTGCTTGAGTGCTAAAATATAGTCTAATAAAAGATAAACTTCCCAGGTTTTTGTTCATGACCTCCACATCCTTCGGCTTAGGGACTTCAGTTCATTGTGCCCCTTGGCTGCACTGTACTAGTATATTGTCTATTCTCCAGCAGTTAGAGAAGATAGCGCTTTAGTGAATCGGAATTGTTCTGTGTTTTAAGATTACTCCCTAGAGTGTGCAACATAGACCCACACTGTTCAGCTTGGAATTTAAAGGAGTGCAGATTAATAAATCATAATCCCGAACTCAGCTCTCCTCAGTCACCTTTTTTGTTGTATCTAACACCCCAATTCCCAGAAGGCTGGGCACAGAAAGGCATCTAAGATCTTTGCTGCTCAAGAGAAGGGAAACAAACAGGTGGTGTAAACCTCGGCGGGCCCAGCATCTCCGCACAAAGCCTCTCTGACTCTGTCCTATCAAAGCAGGTTGTGAGACCTTGTTGCAGTTCCTTGGTAGTCCCCTTGCTATACACACTTAACAGCCTCTGGGAAAAGCACTCCAGGTGCTCACTGACTTGCATGAAGGCTGACTTTTGTTCTCACGCTGATGCATTCGAAGGACTGATGAGCTGCTATTGATCTCCTGCAGTAGATGCTTTTTCTCATGCACAAAAAAGATTATATATGTTATGGGAAGAAAAGGATTTTACCAATTATCTTCACTGGTTATTATTCTAGTAAGCCTGAAAATGTTTCAGCAGAAGAAATATTTTGCATTCTTTTTACCGCGAAACCTTGTTAAGGCTACCAGTGGATGAAGCATGTGAATGATCCTGATACAATGTGCATGGAATTGGTAAAGTAGACTGCTATTACCCATGAGTGCTGCAAGATGCCCAGCATAAGTGAGATGCCGTTTGCTTTCAAGGACACTTAGGATCCCAAGGTACTTGTTGAAAAGGAGGAATATTATTAACCCCCCTGGCATGGCCTCCCATTTCTTTATATTTCACAGGCAGAACTGTCAAACCATTATATTATAACATTTCTTTGAATCGTGAAAGCTAATTTGACTTGGGGAAAATTGTTCTGCGTAAGGTCAAAACAATGCCACAACAATGGCGGAAATGGGGCATTTTAAAAATAACTAGACAGGGGAGGAAACTTCAGCAACACAAGCTGTTCTTTTTTTTCTAGGCCAGTGTGCACCAGCTTGCCATGACTAGACACTTGTCTAAGTTTTTTATTTAAAAAAGGGAAAGTAACACACTTTTACTTTAGAGAAAAGCCAGATGAGAGTTGATAGATGCAAACTTGCTTTTAGATTTTCAGCTCCACCATTCACTTTGGGAAACTTTGTAAAAGACCTTGAAAATACTTAGGTGACAAATTTGTCTGTCTTGCAAACTAATTTAAAATACACTACAAAATCTGATTGGGGGAGCTGAAGCAATTGAATTGGCATTGAGCATTAGAGAAAATCTTGGAACCAACTGAAATTACCTTTTAATTTATTATGTGATCATGAACTAAACAAGACTATATGTTTGAAGTCCCACTTGTGGCCCTGAAAAGCTGCAATGTTCATTACACACCACAATACAAAAGCATAAAGATATTCTTAGGGCCAGGGAATTAAATTTATAAAAAGTTAAAATGCATTTTCCTGTGTGTAGCATGAATGTGCACAGAAAACATAATGGTTATCAGACAAGCACACCATGAAATACTTTTTGTTTAAGAGGAAACTTTTCTGCAAGAGTGGCAGTAGAGGAAAGACAGTCACCGAAGTCCCCAAAGTTCATCCACTGGTGAATTAATTTTGAAAGTAGAATTCAAAACAATTTGACCATCAGTTATTTTGTGTACAAAGCTTATATCTTGTTGCAAGGGTGGCACTGAAGAAAAGGTCATATGATGACCACATGGTCAGGGATCCTCCAGGGAGTATGACAGTGTTCAGTTATGTTCATGGTAATGTGCCCTTTAAATTTTAAGAGACGTTATGAACAAGTGAAAACTTTGGCCTGAGGGTAGTAAAGGAAAGGTCAATGGGTCACAATAGTGAATCATGAATGTGCTCCCCGGAGGCCAGCAGGAGGATATGACAGTGTTCTTAAGTATATAGAATAAGATTGGTTTGATAACCAAGGTCTAAAATCATCCTTTGGGGATAATGACTTTAATTATTTTTGCCGATAGCTAGCTGATAATTTCGATATCTTGTTTACAGAATGCACCAGTTGAGGTAATGCTGGCACTGGCGCTGCTCAAGAACAGCTTTTGATATTTCTCTTGTACAAGTAAAAACTTTGGCCTATTAGCAGAAAACTGACTGTTACTTGTCAAAATGTCAAGGACCAAACCGTTGGTCAATGAGAAATTCTGACATTAGAATGGCACTATACCAAAGGTCACCACAATAATTACACCAAAATTAATTGCAATCCTGCCAGCAGTTGTCAGATTATCTCGCCCATGACCAAAGAGTTGGACCAACTAACAGACGGATGAACATTAACATCAAGAAGTACCTGTCAAGACAACTGGAAAATATGACTCATTTGTGATAGACACATGGCCCCTTACTTGTCTGTAAAAAGAAAAGTTAACATGGTTCAGAGAGTGTAAAACATCCAAAGAACTGTCAGCTATCAAATTGCATCATGGATAATGTAGGTGCCAGATTCTGACAAGCAAGAAGACATGGAATAAAAAACAATGATATTTCTGGTCCTGATATATCGATTTTGATCTTTTTTTTTTTTTTAACTGTCCACAGTGAGTCTGAAAATGGACACAAGAGCTGTGATGCTAATGGTGGAAGAGAACTGTTAATTTTCCAAAGCTTAACAGGGCTATACAATGGTAGCCAGGGACAAAGCCTGTGAAGACAATTTTATTAGCCATTTGGCACTTGGCAACTGCTCATTTCAGAGTGAAATGACCGTGGCAGAAAGAAACACTGCTGAAACTCTGGCTGAGCAGGTGTGCTTTTACTCTTGTCTTTTCTGTATAGGACATGGCAGTATGACAATATTCTGTCTACCATCCTTAGTGACACAAGACTCAGGAGCTCCCCTATAATTAACCCTGGCAGAGCTCCAGCCCAGGTAGTGCAGGAGAGAAAGCCCACTGACTGCCAGCATGTCTGGCAAACACCATCCATTCCCCAAACCTGGAGATGATCCTGCACAGGAGACACTTTGACACTCTCTACCGCATACACGGTGGACTCAGCAGAGCTTCAGCCAACAAACCCATCTGTGGAACTCATTATTAGATCACTGCTAAAGACTGAAGCAAGACCCTCCACACTCAAACTCAGTTCTTCAAATATTATTTTAAGCTGTCTACTGTATATGCAATATCACTATCCCATCAGTTCATAAAGCAGATCCTTAACGTATCCCTCATTCACTTTAGTGTATGTATAGGAAAGAGTTAATGCTTTGTGTTGCTACAGCTTAACTGTTTTCTTTCTTCAGGTGGTAACGAGCAATGTAAATAAGAGATAGCAAAACTGTTTATTGTAAGATGAAAAAATATTCAAATGTAAATGCTGCGTAGCTTGTAGAGCTCCTACACTACATACCATACAATATATAAGGCTTAGAAACATTTCCACAGCAACCAGAAGTGCTGAGCACTATTGTGCATCAGCATTTCTTAAAAGGGCCCACAAGAGCTTAACATTTGAGGTATCATCTCAGTCGTTGTTGGATAAAGAGAATCCATAAGCCTCTCATTGTTTGCAGTTTGACCAGGTGCTTGGCACATAAAACCCCTACATTCATCTGCCAAAAAGTTCTGGACCACACACACAAGACTGCAGACATCTCCTCTCCTTGTTCTTACTGTTCTGAAAATGTGTTTTTTCCAAGAAACCACACTCTATGTGGAAAACTAAATCGATTGTATATATATTGAAATTTGTTCTTACAATAAGATAAGCTTAAATATATGTTTATATTAACTGTAGCCATAGTACAATAATTTTATAGTAATGAAACATCCTTATCTCATCTTTTGTCAAAATCTGTTAAATGCACGTCATCACACATAAATCAAACTAATCATACTTATCATGTACTTTAACATTCCTGTGTAAAATGTACAACAGCCCTGTTCAATGCTGTCTTTTTCCTGTCTTATGAAGATATGAACCTGGGGTTAACTTGTTCCTTACAAAGACCCGTAATCAATTCATATTTAATTTGCCTGCAAATTAAAACAGGAGGGCTTATATTAATTTGAGTTTTTTTTTAATCAAAATTAAAATTACTCCATATCTGCCACAAATTTACTTCCACTTTGCTTTCAAAATGATTGATTTGAGAATGGATGGCTGCACAGACCGGGTTTGCAATTCACTGTTTCTTTCATGCTGTTAATACAATCTGGTTTCTTAAAATGCTTCCCAAACCAGATTTGGTGAAACAAATGAGGCTAATGATTCAAATATACAGCCTGTATTAAATATCTAATATGGAACAGTAGGTTTATTGTTACAACTTAATATGAAGTCATGTGAGGTTGATTTGCGCACTTGCTTGTCTTTAAACCGAAATTTTCTTGTTCAAAAACTTAGTAACAACTTACCATGTATTGTTACTAAACCTATTATATACAAAATATACTTGCAATAATTTAACGTCATTAAATTCACCATGATTAGCTGTCAATTAGTAATGGACACTCAGCAATTTCGTTGAAATTTTTAAAGTGAATAGGACCCTCTGAGCGTGTATGACACTAATTACTTCATTTGACTCTTCATCAGCATATGTTGAATATAAGCAGCATATTGGCATGAATATCAATGCTGCTTCATACACATCTGATGATTCTGAAGTACTTCAGTCACCCTGATATCTCACATTTTGACAAACCCCTTTAATTTCATGGTGTGAATGACTAAAATCATAAAAACATAAATTTAACAATCACATCAAGGATTCAAGACTTAAAAATTCCTTACAAGAATCAACAAAAAAGACAACATTATTGTCAATTATTATCATAACTGCTGAGAAGAAACATTTTTGCTGTGTTGCCTTGTGCATCATGATAATTTTAAGTTTCGTATTCATTTTCTGTCAAAGGGACTCTCAGATGTGTAACTAAACATTCAAAAGCCAGCAACGATGTTTGTTAAGCTTCAACATGTTCTGCATATCCAGCTGGCAGACCATCATTACACAAAACCAGACGTGCCAGCAATGTCCTCTCCATACGAGATAAAATGATTGTCATCTCCTGATATTTAAATCCTCATATCTAAATAACTATCAAGACCTACTGGAAATGTGAAATATAAAACACCATCAGGACAGAGTGGAAATATCAGTGTTTGCATCCATTTTCCTCCATATGATTTAAAACTGAAATCTAATTTTACTTTCTCTGTTAAATACAGAGTGGTATAAATCATTTTATGGCATAGATGGTTGAATGTGTGCTGTCGTCAAGGGTCAAACAATATCCAAATGTATGACACAGGTTGAAACCACCAGTGCTCTGCAAATCAGCTGGGCACAAAATACCCTTCTGTTCCCACTGTCACCTCCTGGTACCTTCACGCTCTGTGGATATATGTGGGAGGGAGGGGGAGGCAGGGGAGAGCCAGAAACCAGGGGCTGAGGCCGAGGAGCCTGGATAAATTAGCCAAACCACTTAGGTGATTTCAACTAAAATTAGCAGTGCTGCCTGTGGGCTCCATCAATTCTAAACTTGCTCAAACTCTGACAAGCATGGGGGAACTTTTTCCCCCTGGCCCCGCAATCTAAGAGCCCCTTCTGTCTGGGTCTCTCTCTCTTTCCTCCTTACACCTTATCGTCTGCTTTCCCCCCTCATTTTACTACAGAGAGCTCCAATCAGTACTGTACATGACATGGCATTGTGTTCCTTTATTTCTTAGCTCATTCCAATCTGAAGCATCAGTTGAATTTCAGTTCAGAATATTGTCCAACATTCTTGCTATAAAAAGTATTTCTGGGGTATTAAATTGAAAATACAAACAAATCGTGTCATTGTTTCAAAACTGTGCAGTGATTCATGCTCAAGGTTCACACTCCAGCTCCATGGTCACAGGTGCTCGTAGTGTCTGTTGACACACAACAATGTGGTAACTGAGAAACCACATGATCTGAATAGGGTGGAACACAATGAGCTGAAATTTCAAAAGGCTTCTTTTTCTAAGTTGTAATACAAATATTACAAATACATAACAGCAACGGAGATTTCTTTGTTTCACCATGCATTGCACAATGCAGATTACAGCAATGCAAATAAAATGACACTAAAGTAAAAGGATTTCTTAGATTTTTGTTTATACCAGCGCAAGATCAATAGACAATTTCTTTTATAATGTGATGTAGGGATGAAACGATAATCGTTTTCACTGTAAACTGTGGTCAAATTTCTGGCAATTAGTATTACGGTTTCACATTTTAATTATCATTAAACCATGGTTGATTAGTGTGTTTTAAGAAACTCCTCTGCTGAAGAGTAAAATACAATTCCAGCATTAACCAAAGTTTGCAACAGTCTCCCAGACGAACAAACTTTGGACCTGCTCTCCCTCCTCACTAAACTATGTACCGAGCTGTATTTGATGGCTGCAGACTCCACCAATTCAATTCAATTCAACTTTATTTATATAGCGCCAATTCACAATATTAGTCATTTCAGGGCACTTTACAGTGTAAGGTTTAAGACCTTACACATTATATAAATATATACAGAATACTGTAG
>JAUBNQ010000025.1:13864165-13888560 GCA_032353495.1 Ctenopoma kingsleyae | reverse complement strand
ACCTTACACATTATATAAATATATACAGAATACTGTAGAAAACCCAACAGTCCCACTTGAGCAAGCACATAAGGCAAGTATTGGTAAGTAAGCAAACCAAGTATTTCCATCAGTACAAACTGTGGTACCAGCTCTCACATGGACTCACTGTCCCTTGATACCCTCCATAGATACTGAGCTGCTGCTTGAAAAACGTCCAAGATGTTCATGCTGACCGCCGACACAGTGCTTGTTAGCAGCATGTTAGCTGATTAGACTTTGGAGGGACTCACTGCTGCTGCTGCAGCTTGGTTAAGGTAGTTACACAACATTTAGTGCCTGCTAATGTTAGTATTTGTTTTGCATTTTTATTTAAAATACTTTTATTGTCTCTTTGTATCTGCTTCCTATCAGCACAACACGCACACAAGTTGGTTTATTTTTATTTACTGTAAAAATACACATGAAGCATCAAAACTCTTGTTGCTTCACAGGTGTGCAAATACTCCTAATATTTGTACAATTTAGGTTTGTATGTGAGAGAGAATAATAATAATTATATAAATAATCAGAATAGCATTAATAATAACACAGAGAAGAACCACAGATGAATGAATGAAATATTATCATTTCTTTTTAACAATACAGTGTTAATAATGATAACGATGATACTAATTTTTCATACCATTTCATCTTTGAATCTGATGATCGGACATTTATCTACTTCTGGTTCCTTCTAGCACAGGGTTCTCCTAACTAAATTGCCAGTCTACCAAAACTGTGGCCGCTTTACAATGAAAAATTTGCAACACATTTAGTGATATTCAATTGTCTCGCTGGAAGGCATTTCATAGGTGCTGCAATATCACACGGTAATCTAAAGAAAAGAAAATGTGGTGAAGTGTAAGCTCACACAAACTGCGTCTAAACTCCAAAAGCAACAGTGAAATTTTAATTTCCATATTCACATATGTTTATGAAATCAGCCACATACATTTTAAGGTGATTTATATTAGTGTAATTAATTGCTCAGAGTAGTTCTAGCTGCAGGGTAAACAGCACTTTTCATTGCTAATCAGACAGCAACTCATCAGCACCCAGATGGCATGCGTAAATGAACAGAGCACAGGAGCATGAAACCCCAAACACATGCACACGCACACACATTCACACACAAATAAAAACAAAATGACAACATTTAAAATGATACTTCCATGACTCACTGAGACATTCAAATCAGACATGTAAACATGCATAAAGTAATGACGGATCATATTTGCTGCTTGAGTGACTGCCTGAGCCCACGGAGCCCAGGCAGATGAAGACAAAGACATTTCATAGGAGGAAATGCAAGGCTCCAACCAGCCAAGCAGACTAAATTGACCTATTCCTTAATCGCTTTTAATGAAGACAATGTGAGCCTTGAGTGCCGCTGAGACCTTGAGCGCTGGCGCAGCCTGTGCGCACTGCCGCGAACCTGGCTGCCACACAAACAAAGCCAAGCAGCTGATTTTTAATTCTAAATTGTGAATTCCAAAACATCTCCCAGAGATTACCTTTCCCCCAGCAGAGTTTCTCTAATTTGTTCAATTAATGGGAATAGTGTTCCAATTAAAATGTCATATCCAAATGAATTTAATTTGAGATGTAACTGCTCGAGACAACTGGTTGGTGAGAGCTCTGTGACAATGGAAATGAATGAAGCAGTGATATTAGCATTGAGCCATCCATTTCTGGTTCATACTCATTTTATATATATTTTACAAGCCTAAAATTGTGTCCAGAAAATGTGCTAGAATTTGTGCTAGAATACGACAAATCCCTCAAATGCATAGTGTACCTGTCTGCTTACTGTATTTGGATCTGATTGGCTTTTGTCTCCATTCATCCTGACCTGTTTGATGACATTCTGTTTTGTAAGCTCCTACTGAGAGGCAGCTCAGAGATACCACTGAGACAACGAGGTCAGATCAAATTAAAACTATTTCATCACACCGCTGTACAACACCACAGCCAGCTGTTTTTTTTTTCCTGCCATTATGCAACTGCCAACATCTGCTACTTCTTCATAGACATTATGTGCAGCCTAATAAAGCTGCAACATTATATGCTGGGTTAGAACAATTGCTTAATTTAAACATAAAGCTGAACAGGATGGAGCAGTGAAGACCATTTAAACATTTAATGAGTAAATCAAATGTCATTAATATAAAGGTCCTGACATGGAAGCTGGATGACTTTTCAATCTCCCAGGTGACGTAACATATTTGTTCACATGCATGTTAAATGAATTCATTTTGCTTCAACTTCCATTCTCTACTGGGCCACGACTGGTAAAAAATATGCAGACAAATGTTCTCTTTTGGGAATGTCTAGCGGAGGACATTTCTCTGGGAATATGCGAACATTCTTTATTCGGCGTAACAGCTCCTGCAAACCTATTGTTTTGAGTTGACAAGGTGCTCCATGGAAGCACGTCAGCTCTTATATCAAATTCGCCATTCTGACCTTCGCCCTAGTTTCAAGCGGGGAAATAAAGAGTGCATGTAAAACAGAGTGGGAGAGAGAGAGGGCTAGAGAGAATGGAGACAAGAGAAGTTATAGAGAGGAGATTTCCAAGGACAACTCCAACTTCCTAATGGAGTCTCCAGAAGCTTCAGACTGGTACGAATGTGAACAAAAGGGCAACAGGTAGAAGAGCTCCCTCTGGGGTGAAAAGGCATAGCAGTGGTCAAGGGTAGCAGTGAGATAAGCAACCAGGTGACTGGCATCTTTACTGATCTGCCAGCTGGTTAAGAATTAAGACATGATATCCAGCTATCATACGTCATACGTCGTGGTTTCAGACACAGCTGCTTATGTTGTTATAACAGACCTCACAGTCCTTAGTTCTCTGCTGCTTGAGTCCTTCTTATACAGTCAAACAGTAAAACTACCTTTTAAATAAAACATGAACGAGGGGAGATGCGACTGTTTCTGCATCATAGTACATCTTGCCAAAATATTACATGAACTCGCATAGAATCTGATGTTAAAGAAAAGAAGCTTGTCGACACTGAAATTTAATGCAGACTTCAGCATGTGTCCTCAACCATAAACGTATTTCAACATCCATCACACTTACTATACTCAATTGTTTACATTACACAAATTTGTAGCCACACTATTTATTATGAGGGAATAGAAATACAAAAAAGTAAAAAGACAAATCTCTTTTGTCTTCTGTTATTTCTAGGATGACAAAGTGCTGAAAATGTCACGATTGCAACACTTTCTCCATATGCCGCCAGACATCATCAAAAGACTATTTTTACTTTTTATTGGTAAATCATCAACTTTTATTTGAAAGTAAAACAAATGACAGACGTTTCAGCCCCTTGGCGCACCATCATGTGGGCAGGACAGCAAAGCCAGGCAGCCTGACGAATGCCCAGCCAAGGCAAGCTGGAGGGAAGTAAAAGACACTCCTCCTCAAACAGGCCCGTCAGCTTTCAAAGAAGCAGCCATTAGTGAGTGCTCATCAAGCAGGAGCCGGGGCCCGTCCATTCCCCCGATGAAGCGGAGCAAACGGCGGGCCACAATGCCTCTACGGTGGGAGGGAGGAGGAGGACTACAGAGATGAGCCCTGGACCCAGTGGTGTTTCCGAACAGAGTCAAGCCGTACGTCCCAGGCACACTCAATTCCCAGCCCAACTGTCACTGCTGGCACTCAATTCAGCCCCTTCAAGCACATAATCTGTGCTCGTATGGCTGTTAAACACCACACTCTCTAGTCCTTCACTCATCCCGTGCCACAGTATTGTTGTGTCTGCTGTCTTCCTTTCCATTATTGAGCCATTACAGGATTTGGATAGAGAACCATTTCTCAGCATATGGTATCTTGATCAGCAACAAGGAAACTTAAGGACAATAGACTCCTTGCACATTTAGAAACTCACCATATACCAGAGGTAATTCAGAAAATATCCCTAGATGTATGTCTATAGTCCATTCTGGAGCATAGTATAACCATCATCATTTGCTCACTGGTTCCTGCAGTTAGGTGCTGTGTGCAGCACTATCACCAAGATCAGGTGAGAGAGCTTACTGAGATTCTTGCAAGTTGGTGGGAGAATCACTGCATTAATCTCAGTGAACACAGTGGGGTCTAAGGTGGCACAATGCCATGCCGGAGATTCCCACTTACAGCGATCTCTCCTGATGACAGAGCGATAATGTCACATGGGTCTAGGTGAGCGAAAAATGGCAGACTGCTTGATGCTCAGCCGGCTGCTTTAATTGGCTAAAACAAAGTAATTTGAGAGCAGTATGTGGGGCACGAGGGGGTAAATGATGGCACAGAAGGTCACTGCTTCTCTTTTACTCTGCTGTGTACCATCCACCAACACTCCCAGCATGTTCTACAGTTAATATTGAGATCTGTTGTACAGTAGCATTTCACCATCTGCTTCACACACGAGAACCTGTGCTGCACACCTTGTTATCGATTAAAAAAAAAAAAAAAAAATTGCTTTGCCACATTGTATGTTGTTGTTTGAGAATGTAGCAGCATACTTTTATTCAAAGGGATCATAAGGCACTCAGATGTTACTGATTGTAGGTAAATAATAACAAATCATGTAACAGCATCAAAAGAGCTTTTAAAGCGCAAAGAGCTGAGCTTTTTTTTTTCTTCTTCTCCAAATGCCCTCGTTATCCATATGATGCAGTCAGAGCAGGGAACATTCAAGCATCATGCCAGTATGAACAGTATTCCTTTTATTACTTGATTTTTTTTTGTTATTTAGTTAAGTGAGTAATTGTAATGTAATGTTTTCAAGTGCATTTATGAACAATATTTCTTCAATTAACCCTTTCTGAAATATAATTTTATGACAATATATTTGACTTGTGAAATTTTATCAAGACGCGCCAAAATGAAAATGTGAGGCATGAAAGAAGCATCCGATCATAACAAAATCTGTTGTACAGCAGACATTTTTCGAATATACTCGTGTGCACAAACAGCATTGCATTAACACTTGTGTATCTGTGTGTACATGTGCATTCGGACATGTGTGAGGCTCTAAGCGTGCTTTCAAGCGTGTGTGCGTGTTGGATGTGTTGAGATACAAGATGCACCTGTGTTAAACAAATGACCCCCATGCCTGTGTGGGTTTCTCCCAGGTGTGCCTGATGCATGGATCATGTGGTGCAGAGTGCTTGGGGGCCACATTGGCTCAATCGTCCTGGGATTGTCTCTGAATGTGGCCCTGAATTTGCATTGAGTGAAGGAATGGTTCACCTCCTCTGTACAGCCTTCAACACATCTGAGTTGCAGGGGAGGAGTGTGCTAGACCAACCCCTGCAGGCAGAATCAGGTGTTATCTGTCTGACTGGGGACACCGCCATCAATCTCTCCTGTCCACTTTCCTTTGCCCAGAATCAAATCAGCAGAGGGTAATACATCTGCGCTGATGACATGCAGACAAGATAAGCAATCGAGTGTGCCAAAATTTTGCCATGTTTGCCTGATGTGTGGAAAGAGAAGCAATAATTTAGCATTTCAACTACCAAAGGATACTGTTAAACACAATGCACAGTACAAATGCCATCCTCAAAGAAACAGAAAAGAATTTGAACAAAAATATCAAGTCCAAGTTTAATGTTAAATCAAAGGGGTTTTTTTTAGATGTCTGGCATAGATTAATACATTTTATAAATTCACACACTACATCACATCAAAAAGACAACACTCAGTGTATTCACTTCAATTTGTACTGAAGTTCTTACACATTTTCCCATTTTCCAACACACATTACTTTTGCTCCTTCTCAAGGTTCAGTTATATGCCCTATCATCATCATCATACTTTGTATTACATGCTCCCATTTTTCATATTAGTAGAAAATATTTCCTTTAACTATTGCACTGAAAATACACAGCTGCTGATTTGCACTTTTAAAAAAATAGAAAAAAAGGTACTTATTATATTACCTCGTTTTACAACACGTTTTCTACAATTAATCTGTAATGATACGAATAAAAAAAGTCTTTTATCTTCTTGTAGTTGGACTTTTTTCTGACATCAATCACAAGCCTGTTTCATTTCCCTGGCTCATTCAAAATTCAACAGTTATGCTTTTAACTGATTCAAACAGACAAAATAACACCACTCCACTTGCTGCTCTTTTCACTGGTTACCTTTCAGATGAAGAATTGATCTGAAGATTTCAACGATTACTTTTACAAGCACAGTGAGGTCTGGCCCCGAGCTATACTGCAGACCTTGAAGCCTCCTGTGAGCTAGCCTGCAGCCTCAGATACTCCTTCTTGCTGGTGCAAATGTTTCTGTGCTTAAGAGTAAAGATGACCAGACTAAAATAACAAGTGCACTTTCTTGTAATTAATCTGTACAACAAGGCTTATTATGCTTTGGGCGACACAACAGCAAGGAGTTTAGAAAGTAACACAGTACAGAGAGAATCTAAAATCTAAAGAAATGCAGAGGAGGGCAGGAGAAGAGGGAGGTGGAAAACCTCTGTTGACAGCTGATCTGTATATGATAGCTATGAGTTTGAAAGGCACTTTGTCCAATTAGAAGTGTGCAGCAAATTTCCACCTGCCCCTGACAGAGATGAAGTGGCTCTTTCAGAAGACTATGTGGCACTGAGCCAGCACAGAGAGCCCAAACATTGCAAGTGGAGCAAGCAGAAATTAATGAGCATCACAAACCACACTTGTGTAACACAAGATGACATCGAATGAATATTCCCTCAGTTAAACGGTTTCATACTATACTTCAATTACGCAAACAAATTAACAACTTCAAAAAAGACTGAATGAAAATATTTAAAGCTCAAGAAAAACAGTTAAAAGTGGAAAATAACTCCAGTTTTGTATATTAAAATAACTTGAAAGCAACAGGAATCAGTACACTATGTGACACAAAAAAAATCTGAAGTTCTTGCCAAGTTCATGCGACAGTGTACAAGGAACATCTGCACACTATACCACTATCAACATCAACCAAAGGTCTTCATCTTCCTATTTCTGTATGTCTATTTCTGTCTGTCACATAAAAATAGGCTTTTAACAACCCAGCATGGCGTTAATTATTGCCTCTAAGGCACTGCATTAGTAAAATAAAGCTGCAAATATTGATTGATCAGACATGATATTTGTCAGTGAATGAGAGCAGGATTCGTGTACCATACACGGTGAAAAGTGACTGTCTTTCAATCACTGTCAAAAAGCAGTACCGCAGCAGCATCTCTGCATTGATTGAGCCCCATCGTGCCACACTCCGTCTTAGTACGCCTCCTAAAGCAATCAATCCACAGACACGCGCAAGAACCAAATATTCATTAGTGACTTATTCATATTCAAAAGTGCCTTTTGAAAGTAACAAAAGAGCAGAATTGTCTTTGACAGGCACATTACAATCATTTTATGACATACTGTGTGAGGCATGAACAATTGTGATCATCTTCTATTATTTTATGAGTAAAGTGTTGTGTTCCCTGTTGTCTGCTGAGTAAATCTGTGTGAACAACTAGATTATTTAATAAAGATTATAGTGTTACAATGCACCACAAACAGACTAAATGCTACAATATGAAACAAATACAAATGGTCTGATTTGACAAATATTCTATATTCACGTTTGCTTAATATGATGAAAGGTCAGAAAAACTCTGTGTTTGGACAACACACTTACTGAGATGTTTCAGCGAGACCAAGCTAATAGTTTTACACTGAGTGATTCAACATGATTAATACTTATGGGTATTGTTTAACTACTCCAGCCCATTGGCCGTCTGTAATTGGCAAAAAAGAGAGATGGGCTGCAATGTTAATAATTAGTTGGTTCTGCGCTCAAAAAAATTCTGTCCAACCTCACCAGATTTTAATCAAAGGCTGAAAATAGTAGCTGATTGTAATCGGCACTCAGAAGTCACCAGGGGTGTTTGAAGAGCCCGTCAAGCCTGAGAGTGGAGCTAATTCGATTAAGTGGCGGCAGTACCTGGAGGGGACGGATCTGTATCTCTCCCTTTTTTATTTATGAGATTAAGTCGCGCTTGTTATTCCAATATAAATAATCAAGCCAACAGAAATGACACTGATTTTCAAGTTGTTTTATCAGCCATGTCTCCAAAAGTTTTTTGTTTATTTCAGGTGACAAATAAACTTTGTTAAGTTAATATTCTAAACCTACTGATGTAACAAAAATGACAGCGGAGGATATAATACACATGCTTTGCTTTGCTCAATAATGTTGATTTACCTCATGTGCCAGAGCCAAGAAAAATCAGAGTTTATACTTGAAAAATGCTTTGCTTCCACAACTCGTCTGTTTATTATTATAATTTGTAAAATATGAAGATGGATTTGTGCACATAAAAAAGAAATAAAGGTGCAGAGACAGAAAAAAGGAAAAATACACATTCTCTAGGCTGATGGTTTCAGCAATTTGAGACTCGTCTCAGCTATTCAACTTATAATAAACCCTCAGAATACGTAAATGCAGACATTGTTAAATAACATTATTATCACTCTAACCAAAGGAACAAGTACATGCATTCTTCTGCCTTGTTACTGTTCCAGACGAGTTACAATATGCAACAGATATTTCCATTTTCATCTTAGTCTGAGGTCGTGTTACAGCACTCAATCTCCTTAAATCAGAGCTGCCATGAAAGTCATTTAGCCAGCAGAAAGCAAGACAAGTAACCATTAAGAGGCTCTTAAGATTTGCTGTTTGAGTACTGTTTTAAGCAATGTTACCTCGTCCTGTTTTAAAGCACGCACATGAATGTATGTGTCCAGTATCATTTTGTTCAAAGGCAAAGGGATGATGGTTTAAAAGTCACTGTTGGGCAAAGTTCCTGACTGAGTGCTACAATTTTCAGTGTAAGGGGCTTACCTACCTGCTTGAGAGCTTTGCAGCCTCCACACTGATGGAGCTCTGAAAGGCTTGGCCCTACATGTGACATAAGAATTCCTCTGAGGGATCCTTTAGACCCCCTCTCACCACCTCTTTCCATCTAGACCTCTAAGAGACCCATTTTATATCAGAGAGCACAGAGCAGCACAGAGCCAAGCAGCAGCACTTAGGTCACAGTGTACCACATTAATTTTAGACTCCTTTAACACCCTCCAATAATGCATCTGGAGTATTTCCGGTCATTACTATTCAGACTTCTCTATCTAAGATACAACTTCTGTAAATGGGCCATAGATCTGAGCTATCATTTACCACTGGAGACTTCACATCAAATCTGGTATCTGTCACTAGTTGAAACTTCCTCGCCAGCCCCAGTTAAGCCACTGGTGATTCAAACTCCAAAATATAATGTCCCGCAAGAATAAAACTTTCATATTTGGTCTAGGTTAAGTTTGACATTTCTAAACTTTTTTTAGTTAATGTAGCTGATTAGGTTTTTCATTGCGTTATGTACAACAGAAGTCCACTAAATCTAAGAAAGATGCATTTACCAAAAAATCCTAAGCAGCTTAACACATCATTTTCTAATATACCTGCACCAATTGTACAACTTACACTTGCAAATAAATCCTGTACTGATTAAAAGTGTACAGACTCAAATCAACTGAACTTTGGTAGATTAAATGTTCTGCATCATATTAAAAGTACCATAGAATACAATTTATGAAAACATATCTGCTTAAAGCCAAATCTATGTGTATGTACAAACCTAGGGAATGGTTCGCCATGAAGACAGCACGTCCTGTCAGTGTGTAAACTGTCAGTGGCTGGAGAGGACCAATAGTGCATCTACAAAGCAGTTTCTGACAAAAAAAATCCACAGGCGTCCTTTAATGCAGCTTCCCTCCTACCAAAAAGAGCACTCAACTATTCCTCATCAAAGATTATGACATGATTTTAAAACTATTCACATTACATACATGGAGGATGATAATTACAAAAATAAACAGAAAACTTTAAAACCCTGCTAACACCTCCTACGGGTTCCACTACTAAAGAAAACTAAACCAAAGTTTGAACTGGACCTGACCAAAAAAATAGTCTTTCTGACTTTTACTCTTGCCAGCGGCGCTCAAAACAGTCTGCTATTAAAACCAAAAAAGCACCAAGAATATTCAGTTCAGAGGTCCCATAAAATTCCTTTATTAGTGTAATTTTTTGGCTAGGTCTGCCGTGTCTGCTAACAAAGTTGAATGTTAAGGCACGATTTAAAGTCAGGAGAGACTCCATTTAAATGTTTGAACATTACAAATTTACAAATAAATACAATCCCTCTGTGTCACAATTAATATATTTTAGGAAATGGAAATCAAGCTTCTGTAAAGAGAATCAAAAGTTACATATAACTGGCCAAATTTTATATGCATACACACAATGCACCAGAAAAACCACTGAAGAAAAAAGAACTGAGATAAAAAATATTTAAATATAAATATTTGAATCATCACCAGCTATCACACTATCATACTACTAGCAAAACAGTCCACCAAGAGAAATGTAAGTAAGAGTTGTTCTTCCTTTCATGAGATCTTACATCATGTTACAAATAGAGAACAGTTTGAGCCAAAAGATATTTCATCATTTTATACTGTAACTTTTGTTACGAACTGACAGCGAATTAAAAAGAGCCTCGCACCTGACACAACAACATCGCAATCAGTGTCTATTCAATTACTAATCCTGATGTTACCGTGTGTTGACAATCACAGGTACATCTACTTTAGTTGCGCATACTACCGCTCCAATTTAATCTGACCTTTGAGGTGCAGAAGAACAGGATGCCTTTTTTTATGAGCAGTGCTACCAAAGTGTATACTAAGAACAAATGTCAACAGCTCAGTGAACAGCTAAAAAAACCCACTGTTTATCTTTTTCATCTTTCAAATTGACTGAGGTTTTACACTGTTGGGAAGAGGAGAACTTAATGTGAATAGATCAAATACTGTACTTTGACTTCAAATAGGAAAACATCTAACAAAGTTAACTGTCTGAAAGGTGCCAATAAGAGAGTTTATGATATTATCACCTAACCCACATTTATGAATTGAGAACGCAGGAGGACTGAAACTCGATATTATGCTATAGGCAGCCAGCCATGGAAAAAAAAAGCGAAACCTAATGGAGTTCCTCTTCTGGGTCTGTCCGAGCTGAAGGCTCAGCTATAAGCCTATACCTGTATCTTCCTGCTCTCCAGCGGGCATGGAGCCCTAATTCATTGAATTTGAGAATGCCACAGCCTCAATAATGTTGCTGTCCACTCGAGTGGCATGCAAGCCCCATGCCAACTCCCGGCTTTCTGAGATTTCTTGTAAAACCCTTTTAAAAAGCCACTGCATCCCTGCACCTCATCCGTCTTGTGTCAACAAAAACTAAATAAATGCTGCTACTCTAGCAGAGAGGACTCATTTCACTGCCCAAAAATAAAACTGCTGGATAAAAGTCTGTGTTCATTAAGAGTACACTGAATATTTTTATACTCTACCTTTCTAGTTTAGGTCACTTACACAACTTTAACGTCAGGTGAGATTTGTTTCTTAAAATGAAATCGACACTTTAAAACCGCTTTATTTTTTATTTTAAGAAAATGTCAACAAAAATGTTTGACGGGACAATCTACAATACCAATACTGAATGAAGTGACATAATAGGAGGAGAGACAGTTTTTACTATGAAAAGAATTAATCTAGACATGATGCACAGGAAAACCAATAAGCGAGACACCTCTACGTCTTTCTCCCCAAAAAAGCAAAACATAAGGTGATAAGTGTAGTAGTCAGTACGTCACTCAGTGAAGTCTCACTACAACTCTATGACACTCGAACTCAAGCTAACAAAAGGTCCAGGACACGGGCGCTCTTATCAGATCTGCAGCTTGACAGCTTGCCTGTGCAATTGTGAGGTTTTTAAGCCTCCACAGAGACAATCACCTTACATAACCGGGCCATTACTATTGATTGTTTTCAAAGTTCCAAACAGGGGGATTTTGCTATATGAAAATAACACCCTTTATTCCTTCCAGTAATGATATCCACAGCCCTCCAAGGCTCGTTCTCTGACCCACTCAAGTCTTACAGCAGAGCTTCTGCTGAAGTAAGCCTTTTCTAAAAGGTATTAGAACTCAGGGTTAAAACAGTAAACGCTCTGCATCCAGGATAAGAAATGTGCATCCTCAGAAAGTTTAACACAGCTGCTATAAAGAACGAAGCTGTGCTTGAGCAAGTGTCTAAAGCTTTTCAGATGTTGGTTTCTGTGACTAGCCTGAAAAGCCAGAGTCAGAGCACAGAACTGTAATCCCCAGTAATGTCTTACACGTCTGTAACACTACCACTAACCATTAATGTTTTATTGTCCTTTATTTTTGAGTAATCCTGCACTGAACTGTGCCAACGCAACTGTGGTCCCCACTTTATTGAACACTTTTTCACACTCACGCTTTATTAAATAGAGTAATTAAGCCATCTGAGTCGAGCTGCAGGTGTCTTGGACCAACTGTTGCAGTCTTATAATGCCTTGCAACATTTTTTAAGTGCCTATAGATTAGATGGACATCCATAGCAGTTTGCTGTTATTGCATCTAAAGTATATAAAAGCTACAGATGCCAGTGTAATGATTCTAAAAGACAAGACAAAAAATTAACTGCCTGCTTTAAGATTTTTTGTTTTTAATGAGCTGCCTGAAAATACACTTCCCTATAGTACACATTAGGATTTTAACACCACACAGTTCAACATTATACATTTAGGGATTTAATCGTAATGATTTTCAGACAAATATTGACTTACACTAAGTTTTTCAAAAGTTCTCAAAAGTTTTCTTTTATGTTGCTAATACGTTCTAACAATTATTCTTAGCAAAACGTTCAAAATAATATAAAGTTGCAGAGCAGGAAAACCCTTTTTAAAGCTGCAGAGGTTGTCCCACTGAATTTTTTTTTTCACCCATTCAGCATTACATAACAGACCAAAAGCGTTCTTTTTCCTGTCTTTCTCTTTCCCAGACGCACTTTAATCCTGTGCATAAAAGGGTGGGGTGAATATGGGTCAGCAGGTTAGGAGTGTCTCAAAGTCAGACTTGTGAAAAAAGAAATCAGTCCACGAAGCCTTACAGCTACCTGACTTTGCCCCGCTATTACATAAGCGCACAGGCTGTGCCAGCACAGAAAGTCACACGGTTCTCCGTCAGTGCTTTATGAATGCGCGCTAAAGTGAAGCGATGACTTTAATGAAACAACTGCGGTGATCACGGCCAGAGCGTGAACTCCTGTGTAAAACGAGGAGATCTGCGATGGTGATTTCTGCTCTCAGTTGCACGCCTCTGTTTATGGTTAAACCTGTTACATAACCAGCTTACATTCCACATTCACCATATCACACTCTAAATATACCCCTGCGCACAGGAGGAGTGTGGGCACACACACTCATACACACACACACACACACACACACAAAAGACCGTGCAGTGACTTAATTGTCACATCTTAAACCTTTAGGCTCACTGTCATGTATTCACCAACTCTCCTCGCCAAGAATGAGCAAAGAAATCAGAATTTCTTTGAACTTGGATGAGCCCAGTTCGCCTGTACTCGAGACAGTGGAGAGGGGGTGTGGTTAAATACTGTCTGTACTGTACAACATGGACGGGACGTGGTGGATAAGTCATGTAAAATGAACTAGTGTTCAGCAGCAATGCAGACATACTTTTGACGGGTTATCTGACAATACAGGCCTGTGTAGTTTGTTTGTTTTTTGTTTTTGGTTTTTTTTACTGTCTGATCAGGCGGAGGTTCAGTAGAAAAAGCCGTGCAGCGCCTTCACGCTCGCAACACTGTTTGCAAGCTGGCGCTAAACAAATTCCAGCTGCTGTGGCGTCTTTCTGCACACAGGAGTAGCCGAAATGTGTTAGCTGAAGACTGTGGAAAAACCCAGCCAGACGGCGCTGTGTGCTCCATCAGGGATAGTGGAGGACACGTCCCTACAAAGGAGAACGGGACTGATCGATAAACTAACCAGTTTCCAAAAGTTCACTTTTGACACTTTGACAATATCGCGTTTGAGCGGCCACTCTGGTCGCTCTCAATAAAAGGTGTTGGTCAGTTTTAAGTTGGCTAATTGATTTATCATGCAGTCAGAGTAAATGTGACATCTGTGACCGTATCACCCCCCCCCCCTATGATTTGAGCTGTCAGTGGAGCCTGAACACAAGCAACACAAACCGAATAAATAATTACAACCGAGCGACCAAAAGCCGCGGTGGTCCTAAATAACAAGCCGTGTCCCTGTGGTTGGGTGAATTTAGACAGGGTGCTATTATTTATGGGGAAGCGATTTAATTCATTTTGAAGTTTGATTTAAAAAATCCTCGATCGGTTTTTATTTCTCGCACGGTAAAACGCGGATACGGTCCTCTTACCTCTGTTGGTGCTTGAGCAGGTCTGCCTTCGAACCGGGGCTGGATGGTCCGCTTTCCGGAGCGTCTCCAGGTTTACCGGGGTTTCCCTGACCGGGGTAGCCGGCTCCGAGGCGCTGTTGCCCGGGTCGCTCGCTGGATCTGGAGGGGACTCCATGTTGAATTTAAGATTCACTGTTTAACTACCGCTAATACTTAAAACTAATTCTATGCGATCTGTGAGCTCCGACACTACGTCTTGCTATCTAATTTAGACTAGAAGTAAGAAATGAGAAATGCGAGTGTGTCTGGAGGTGGGTGTGTAGGTTTGATTGTCCACTAGCAGCGCTAGCGAGAGCTCTAGTCATGCAAACTGAAAAGGGAGAGGTTGTCAATAGCCGAAGAATAGATGTAGGCCTGAAAGTCATCCATGCTTATCGACCCTGCGCAGTTTTACATGAAATTGTCAATTATTTATCACCATGTAACCTTGTTCAACAGTTGTATGCATCTGTGTTTTATCTTATTCACAAGTTGCGCGGTTTGTGATGTTACCATCTACAGGCTGCTGCTGAATTAGAAACTGAAAACTGGCCAAAATGGTGAAAGACAACATCATGACATGAAATTGCATCAGTGCATTATCCAGGCTGCTTTAATGTGCAATTAAACTGAGGATAGCGAAAAGCAACAGGGTTATTTGGGGGGATATTTTTTTTTGCTTTAATTGCAAGTTTCTCTCAGGCAAATCACCAATCTCATCATCATCACTAATAACGTAGATCTTTGCAAGTTTATGGTAAAAAAAAAAAAAAAAAAAAACTGCGGAACTCCAGGAAATTATTTATGGCAAATTCCATCACTGTGGATGTCATTCTTGTGTGCACCATAAAGCAGTATGGGGGCTTCTCCCGACCATAAAACTACTTTCATGTCGAAGGATTCAAACATGGTTTAGCGCCCTTCATTATTTTCATCATCACCTCCACCATTATCATCATCATCTCCACCGTCCTGTGGGAGGAGCGGGCTGGATTTCTGAGTATAGTCCGCTGAAGCTGATGAAAGGACTCTTCCCTTTACTCACTGAGTAACCTGTGCGTTTCCGTTCTGCCTGATTAAAGTGACGATCGACAGCATTTTGGAGAGCAAACAGCTTTAAGATACAGTGCCGCGAACAGCTGGAGTCACACGTAACTCCGGTAACACACCGGCACCAGCGCGCCGCTTGTTGCGCAGCAATTACAAACAGCACGCTTTCTGCATGTGATCAGCAGGCAACAGCGAGGCGTAACCCCGCCTCTTCAAGCGATGCACGTGGACTTTGACATGGTCCTGCCCTCTGAGTACAGAGCCAGACTGCTGACAGACAGCACTGATATAAATCACCACGCCAAATGCTAAGTTGGCGTGGTGAGGCACTTATGAAGGAATGCAAAAAAATACAAGCATGGTTGCGTCGCTTTCAACACAACTGTATTTGTTTGCATTTCAATATTCATTGCATTATAGGTCGTTCATCATCATGAGTTTTCATTGCACAACCGTGGCTAAATTCTAAAAAACATTTCACTTCAATTAAACTGTTGTAAAACACATATAAAGTGCACCACAATGTTCCAATAACTAATCTTCAAGTTCAGGTGTTTGCACCTAACTGTCAAACAATTATTATTCCCTTCTTCAGTGGGTGTAGTTGGGGTTCAGTCATGTATTTGATTCCATCCCAGTGAAACTGAATACAACATACAGCAAATTAAGTAAGAGTAAGTTCTGTCCTGCTGTTATATCTTTAGTTACTGTGATATTTACTATTTAGTTACTAATCAAAGTGAAATTGATTACTAACGTTACTAATCTTATGTTAATGCAAAGTTATATTAGTTTCTTTTTTGCTGGTCAAGTGACATAATTCACATGGAAATGAATGTGGTTAAATGTGGCATTAACACACAGAGTTAACAGAGAGTTACAGAGTTAAAACTACTGTGTAGAAATGAAAAAGGTTCATTTCAAATTTACTTATGAGAATGAGCAGGTTCAAAAAAATCTAAATTATGAACAAAGAGAGTTACTCAATCCATGTGATCATCCTGAATACATAAAATTAATCAAATTCTAGGTTTGAATTGGTCACAGGGAGGGAGGGACTGTCAAGAATAATCTTTCTCATGTGTCTAATGCAGTGCTGTTTGCATGTAACTCACCAACAAGAGCATGATATAACTCTTAGAGCAGAGCTGTGCTGAAGGCCAACATTTTGACAGAGAGCCAGAAGGTATTTCTCACTGCCAAGTGAAGAGGCCAAGTTCTGTTCCTTATGCTCAGTCTTAGCTCCTCCAAATTTCCCTGACCTCCTGACCCACTGCAGTTTGACCATGCGAGTCCTACACTAACATTTTTCGCCTGTTGCATGTTCAGCATCGAAGCTGACAAACTTGAACTTGAGATAGACATAAGCACGCTGCTCATTTCACCTCTTAAACAAACAAATGCACAAAGCAGCACATGTCTGCATAACTGGTACAAATATTACATGCTTATACATGAACGCACACGCATATTACACCTACAGAATATATTGTAAATAAATACACAAACAAAAACTACATAAACACACACTCAGACCAACACACCGCCCTGTGTTTAAGCCAAAAAGGATGCAAGGACAAGTTTGATGTTGCCGGTTTAATTTTTGAGTTAAAATGAATTATGCTGCTGTCACATTGTTGAGCAGGGAAAGGATGTGGCGGATGTGAAGCGAGTAGCGTAAGCATGCCTGCCTGTGTTTAAAAATGATTGATTAAGCTGACACCGGCTCAGGGGTGCAACACCGCTCTATTTTTCTCCCTCATTATGTAAGGCTATATTTCAAATCAGGAGTGCAGTGGAGGAAGACACCAGAGACACCAGACAGGACACCCTTCAAACAAAAAGTTTATCACACAACAGCCAAGGAGACTGATGAGTTTCCCCTCTAATCTTGTCTTAGGAGTGGTGATAGAAAAGAAGAAATAATGTGTTAGTCAGAGAAGAGCGATCTTTTGTCAAAACACAGAGAAAAATAAGTTTGACCAGCTTGTACTTTTTTTTTGTTCTTTTTTTAGATCTTGATTTACAACTAAATTCATAATAAGTCAAGTTATAAAAGGCTACATGTTCATTATGAATGTTTAATAACTCATTAATTGTATTCAGAAAAGATAAGTTCAGCCATGTTTACAAAAAAATCATTAATTTAGATGCGTGCAAATATTTTGCTCATAATTTAAAACAGAAATGTACTTTCCTCCTTACACTTCACTTCTCATCTATTTAAACAGCAGGAACAAAATACAATTTCTCGGAACGACACTTTTTTTCATGTGGACATGGCGACATGTCTTTGTTGCCTTACAAATCGGACATCAGAACCCGAGCCCGGCAAACACACAGTTCTTTGCATGCTCATGCAGTGCAGAGTGCCAGAGTGTAATGAAAGAGACATATTAATGGCCTTTCACTTATTCATGTGTCGGAAATGAAGAGGCACAGACATATTTTGAAACGGTTGACAGAATAAAGAGCCAACATTGGGGAAATGATTGTATTTATGATTTCACTCTGACAGATGAAGGTATCAAGAGAGAGACTGACTGACACATTTCTGACAGTTCAAAGTGTTAAATGATGTGATGTATGGCAACATACAGTACTCAAGCACGGGGGCACTTGCTCTTATATATCTTCACTTTAGGAATGAGCGCCTGACGAGTGCAGAACTCTGAGGCAGCTGAAAAGGCACTGCCGTCATTTCAGCAAAGAGGGAAACTACCGTACACTGTATTGTACAGTATACACACACAATGTAAACTGAATTGTAGTATAATTACTTACTAGATTGCTCTACAGTTTTATAATGTTGGCAAATGAACATTAATCTACAGTGATGCTTTACTGTGAGTGTTTAATCTTCTCCTCAGAGACTGCACTAACAATAGCACCACCTAGCAGCAGCGTGACCACAGTAAATCAGTGTCCACACTGTCTATATTCACTTAGAAATGGGAATTTCTCAACACACTCAGACAGTCCAGGAGTGTAATTAAATATAACTTGTTATTTAAATCTACAATTTCTTCTACTTCTTTATTCATATTAGCAAAAAAAGTAGTGTTAATGTGCCCTGTTTTTTTCCCAAAGCAGCAACAAAATTGATATTTACACTGATTCTTGATAATATTTCTGCATTTTATGGCAGACACTTAATGTTTATTTTCATAAATAGTTTTACTGTGTTGTGCTGCAGCATCTTTGTCACTACAAATCAAGACAGCCTGAGTTGTCACACTACACTCATCCTTGCACAGTGATACGACATAATTGTTATAGTTTGTTATTCATTTGTATAGTTTACAGTTGACAGATTACAATAATTTTAAAATGGTTCTACAGCAGTGTAGAAATAAAGACTGGCAGGTTAGAGTGAACTTCTTTCTGTCAGAGTTAGGACTGACTCATGGCATCGGTGTAGAGTTCATATGACTGGGGACCAGAGTGATTTTCTGAGTTAAAAATCAGGAGGTGAAAAATGACGTGGTTATTTGCGCCTGACAGAAGTTAAGAGCTTTTCCCTAAGGCCTGCTGTCTCCCTGCTGACCGCAAGGCAGCCTTCTCCTCCAGCATGCGCTCACCTTGTGAGATCACACCTCTACAGCAGCTCCACAGCAGCTATGCTGTCTGAGTATTTAGCATAAGGATTCCTCTGGGTTTTTAATTTGTGCATCGTTTAAGTTCATGTATCACAGTGTCTTTTTCTTTTTTTTTTGTTTTGTTTGTGAGCTATAAGTCTGCAGACATTGAATTCCAAGGCAAAGCAGAAAGGCAGGTGATTCAAGTGCGAGGCCAAGGTTTTATACTTGTGTAATTAGTAGTGTAATTGCTGCCTGGCTCTGAGGCTTATCAGAGAATGCTGTGTGGCACACACAAGTCCCACAGGAAGAGATCAAAGCAGTGTCTGGGGAAGGAGTATCTCGATTAGACTTTACATTTTAAAGGTTGAGAGGAGAGGAAAAAAATCCGACATCCAGGACAGAATATTTCATATGGACCCATAACTGTACAGCATGCATAAATATAGATGATGACAGCCTATACTACTGTAGCCTATAATACTACTAATACTACTAAAGAGTAGCACTCCAACCATGGTGTTCACTCTGTAGATTATAAAAACCATCAAGAATAACTACAACATAGTGGAAATTGTACAATTACTTGAAATTATTCTTATGACAGTATTTTTCGAAGGTCATATAAATGCCATGTAAGGAGGCACAATGTGATGAAATGAGATATAGTAATAGAAACAGCAACAGGCATTACGTTTTTAAAATTGAGCTTAAATATGTTATATTTATATTTCCATAATTTAGTATCAAAAATTACGCAAAACATAATTTCCAGATCTTACAATACGGTAAATATTATTTTGACTTGTCTGTCAACAAAGCACCATGGTTGTCGGCCTATGCTGTTGCATGTGATGATGAAAACCAGACAGTAGCACACTGCCTGCCTGATCCTATCTGACAATCCTCGCCCATCTGACATTACTGTGCGGTCTCTGATGTTGGGCGGCTGCTAATTTAGCCTTTAGCTCCATGGTACCGTAAATCACAACACTCAGGAAGACAAATGTCAGAACACATGTTGCCAGACTGTGTCTTTGAGCAGAAGATTCCTTTAATTGGGTGTGCAGGGACTGGGTCCATTCCCCAGCACCCTCTTCTTCTTCCTCCTTCCTCACTCTCCCTTTCTCTTTGCCTCTCTCAACATACTAACAAAAGGCAGAGAGATGAAAAAGACAGCGCCAACCCATCCCTACTTTGTGCCATTATAGAACAGACACACTAGGGGTAAAGAGGTACGATGCTGAACATCAAGGAGAGCTTTATATAACTCTCTTTTTATTCGCCTTGTTTCATGTTTATTTTACTTCTTCAAGCTATCATGTCTGATTGACACTGCTCCCTGTCATAACAACCATTATTCATCGAACCAGTTTATGGAATACAGTGATAGCTTCTGGATATATTTGTCTGAGTTTAGGAAAATGTGTAAAGAATCAAAAATGCTCTCCAAAGTATGTTCGGTGTCATCTCATCATCAGTGTTATGATTCCACCCTTCCCCTTCCTCCGCTCACGCACACTCTGAACTTCAGCAGAGGGAATAGAGATCATAAAGAATAGATATTCAAAGGCTTTAACACAAAAAGACTTTCCTCAAAGCCTGCCTCTCTCTGGATCCGTTGGGCTATGGAGGGCGAAATGTCCACACAGAGAAATCACAGGACTCAAGTCAAAAGAGTCATTTTAATTCTGGTTAAACTTATTGTTCACAATTTAGATACCATTAGCTTTTGAGTAGCAAATGTTTATTTCATTATTTGATACCAGATCTGAAAGTGTGTACAAATGTAAAATTTACAGTTTTGCCAACATTGAAGTTCACATGTTTAAATCTCCTTATTATAACCCACACTGTGAAAAAAAAACATTTAAAAACTTACACACGAGTAGGATCCGATTCCCTCATTAGTTGTAAGACCTAATAACACACAGTCAAAGGTTGCAGACACACTGAAACCAGTCTGAAAGCATTTCAGATGGGATGTAGTTACTGTAAGACTAACTTTCTTACATCTTACATCCAAGTTGACTTATCAGATGTTTTACTCTCAGCTATGCCTTCACCAAACCCAAATATTCTAATAATTCTATATTCCATAAACAAAAGTGTGAGTTAATTTAATGGAATAATTTGCTGCATTTGATATGAGGATGTGCAGATTACAGGTTGTGAAATTGAAATTGAGTTGTGATACATGGCAGATAAAAAGAAGTCAAAAATCTAATTAGATCCTGCATATGGTTAGATGAAGCTGTTCTGAAAAAATCTAATCTTCTTTCTTTCCCAGCAAAACCTGAAACTGGAATAATATGAGGATACTGTTCATAAATCTAAAACTAACTCATCTAAAACTTAGAAATATTTCAAGATACATAACCTGTGTTTATTTCAGACTGTTGCACTGAATCTGGACTCCTAACAAACCTTATAGACAGTCACTAGAAAAGGCAGTTTATTTGCACCCATCGAATCTGGGGATAAAAGTACTCAATAAACTGGCCAGTAGACTTGTGTGTTTGGGGCACTAGTGCTTTGTCTTTGAGTCATCAAGGTTTCTGTATTTTTTGAGCAGAAAGTAAAGCGTGGGTCTGCTTTGAATAGAATAATGTTTGTGAATCTCTATTTGTATTGACTCTATTTGTGCTGCCTAACATTTCATGTCTGTTCAGCTTAATTTGCGTAACATGTGTGACAGCCAATACACACATGGTCAGGCCAATACAGATATCAATAATCTGATACAAACGGTGTATCAGTCTTTTTTACAGAAACTTTTAATGTTAACAATAAAGTAAAAGTTTTGTATATTGACTGATTAATTTGTCACTGCACTCTAGTGTTTTCTTAATGAACTCACATCTTTTGGTATTTCTGTACAGCATTTTCACATATATATTGTACTTTACCTATTAGGGCAGCAAAATGTGGTGAAAAAGTCATACTGCAATTTGCAATTGCTATAAAATAAATTAATGATATCAAGAGTCTAGGTGCTTGGTTATCAAGGAAAATACATATTTTAATGATAACTGCTAAATGTGTATTTCTCTTGTATATCTTAAACATATAAATAAACTAGCATAAAACATACACAATCTTATTGTTAGATACTGTTATTTTCAAGTTGCTATCATCACATCAATAAGCATCTTTTCAAAAGCTGATGTACAAACTGAACTATCATAAATAGAACGAAATTTGGCCCATTCACACTTTTGTCTGCTTAGTGATGTCACTTCCTCATTACAATTTCAGACATTCATATAGCAACGTTCATTTAAAGCTTGTACAAATGTGAATTATGTTGTAATACCACATTTACAACATTGTGTTGTTACGCCTTTGTAATGATGTAACTAAGAAACAGTATGTCTGATCCATACCCTATCTAAGGTGCCGATTGTGATCCAGTGTATCAGACCGGTGCATCACTAACTGGAATCAGCATAATGAAGAAATTATTTTGTACAAGAACTGAAGTGAATCAGATTACATGTAACATGCAATGTTATTTGGAACATGCAACAGGGTCAAAGTGGTGAATTTCCATTGAAGAGTTTTCTGCCTTACAATAAATTTTCAAAGTAAATCTTCCTAAACGTAGGTCATGGCTCACATGTGTATTGTGTTGCAAACCCCAAGGAACACTTATTTCCTGCCACCATCTGACATGCGATTCACATCATCTCTGTTTGTTTAGGCACGGCCCTACATAGCAGTGGGGAGTGATGGGCCATGAGCTGCACAGCACCACTCTAATGAGCAGAGCTGGACACAGACAAAGAGAGTCTGGACTCTGTTCAGCATCTCTGCCCATTATCTGGCTCTCGTCCAATAGCCAGAAATTAATTCCTGTTCCTTTTACTGACGATGGTTTCAAGTGTATTACGCCATCTACAAAGACTCTACAAACTTTAATTAATACGCCTTTAATCAATTCTGTGCAACTGTCATAATCTGAAGAGGGCACTGATTTACTTTAGTAAATTAATTTCACCACAGAAAATATATATAACCATCTATAAATGGCTGATACACAAGAGAAATCAGAGAATTGGGATTTGTAGGCACAAGTTTAAAAATAATTTGCATTTATTTTCAAGTCATACTGATTACAAAAACAGTCAAACATTGTTCACATCCTTGATGAACACTAATGTCATCATCATATTATTCAAGAGAAATTATATGCACCTCACACTCATGAACACATCACATTGGGTGACAAATCATTGTCAATTTTAACAAAATCGTCTGCAGAATGCAAATACTCAAAGGAAAGAATCCATCAAATATTTCTTTTCTATCTTTACAGACTTTATGGACATAGCACAGCGTCATTATTCTCTTTAAACTGTGTTTCTTTAGATTCAAGTGTTACAAAACTTATTGAACCCACTATGTTTTGGAAAAAGTGCAGGCTTCTAAACAACAGTCTAAAATTCACCAAGACTAAAATAGGCAGCCTGTAAAGAAAATTACATAGAGACAACAGCCAAAGCTGTCGTTTTCCCCAAGGTTTTCTAAAGCCTGAATTGTTCACAGTAATGTTTGTCTTCAACAACAAAACAAGCCTCTTCTCTTTTTCCTAGGTGGGTTTTTTTTTTCCCCGCCAGACCCCATAGTGAGCAGCAGGCACCTTTTATTGATCAACACAAAGTCCCAAATAAATGAGCGCAGAATGAGAGCTATGCTCCAGGGAGTTCAGGGGAGCTGGAGCTCCATAGGTTCCCATCAATTTTAATCACTCCACTAATGAAGAGGCTCCTCTCTGCTGGGTGTCCATAACTCACAGTGCCGGAGCTACAGTACCTCCACTACCTCAATCAAATCATTTCTACACAGCCCGCTTCTCTTTACGACTCTAATGACCTTTTTTAAAATAAACAATGCCTACTTTAAGAGAGCTGAAAAACTGTTAAATAAGAAGAAAGAAGTCAAGTGTTTTACAAAAAGAATGCACACATGAAAGAGTGAGCTAATCAAGCTCGCTTCAACTTGTGTGCCAAGACACAAAGCATTTTTAATGCATTGACAATGAGTAAATCAAGATATTACGGTCTATAAAATTTAGTACGTTCTCAGGTAAAGTGACTGAGTAAAATACGGTTTGATTGTTGCTAACAAGAACTAATTAAACTGATTATTACTCCTTGCAAAACATTTATTAGTTGTAACAGAAGCAATTATTTGATTTAAGGAAAACCACACGTTTGAAATTGATGAGCTAATTTGCTAAAGGCTGAAATTATATGTACTCAAAGCACTCGAACAAGCTATGAACTAAACTAAATAAGAGTTTCCAGACTGGTTTTCCTTTGTAACATGCCAATATCAAACCAAATGCTCCAAATATAATATACTGTTTGTA
>JAUBNQ010000025.1:13818133-13864065 GCA_032353495.1 Ctenopoma kingsleyae | reverse complement strand
AAGAGTTTCCAGACTGGTTTTCCTTTGTAACATGCCAATATCAAACCAAATGCTCCAAATATAATATACTGTTTGTACCATCTACTGTACATACACTTGAAAAATCTTTTTGTTTCCATTGTGTCAATAAATAAAACTTGAAGCCCATAAATCTAACTTGAGAAATCTGGGCCTTTCTAGGGAGAAGCTTCTCGTGCCATGATAATGTGTAATCTCTTCCTCTCATCCGTTTTTACCCTCCAAGTTTTTCAGAAGTTTTTGAAACTCCAGAACTCTGTGAACTAGCGATTCATGTATGCACACACAGAGACACACACACACACACACACACAAATACTCACACTCATATTTTACTTCTTGTGACGTCCAGAATCTTTCTCCAGCATCTGCTCCACTCACTGTGGGTAAAGGAAAAAATCCATCACCTTCCCCCTGGGTTTGCATAAGCCTCTCAAAGAGGTGAGCCACTGCCATTGGGCTATTTGTTGCCACGTTCTGGGATTTGCCCTGTCTTTTCAAATTTGATATCTGAACTCTGCGTTGTGAACATGTTGGCTCAGTTTTGAATCCAGGGTGATGAGAAGCATTAGGTATTTGCATTATAAGCTGCTTCTTGAAAATGTAATATATTTCTGTATTGTATGATTATGCAGTATAAGTGTATTGAGGCTTTTTATTACAAAAATGTAAACTGGGTGACTTCTGTTAGTGAGTGTATGTCATTTCATTCAATTCTATTGTAGCCCTGCAATAATGTGTACACTATTATGTAGAGACATTTTAAAAAACAACAAAAAGCATACAGTTTAACTGGAGTACTCTCTGGGTGATCTCTCAACTGGAACATATTAAATTCACTGTGATTAAGAGCTTGCTCAGAGAGCCTATGGTGACCATTGATGTTTGATCTTTCATTTGTGATGTAGCACATGGGGCACTCTTTGTGTGTAGTTGTTGTAGCCTGTGGGCACACTGTGCTATCTGCACAGGCTGGGGCATTAGGCCAAGTGGACAGAGACATTGCGTTCGTCTATGTAGCTGGCCTGACCTGCTCATACATCCACATTAAAAGCAGATGTGGCCAGCTTCAGTGTTGCTCTTTAGACATTTGGAATACTCATGACAAATTGCGGCTTTAGAGATAAACTTGGTATTACTGTAGATTCAAATACATTAAAAATAGCTACATATTTAATGTTTTTAGTTATGTTTTTGTTATTTCTATGGCTCTTATAGCTGCAATTATGTTACATGCCTTAGACAAACAAGGATGAAATATTTCTCTTTGGTAAACTAAAATTAAAGAGTAATATAATGACCAGAAGCTGATGAATGAGTTTGTGTGGCAGGCATGTCTATGCTAAGATGTGTTGGTGATTATCGATCAAACTAAGCAACCTGATGGAGCTGACTGAAAGTCACCTTGATATAATTCTGGCTATCAATCACTGGGAGTGCACTCTTAGTCATGGTTGGCAGTGCCATTAGCATCACCATGGCATTGTTTGGTGAAGACGACAGGGATGTTCCAATGTGATTAACACAATGAAGAATCATATCCTCCTGTCCCCCTGCAACACTCATTGTTTCCCATTTAGCTCGCTAATCTCCTCTGGAAGCTTCATCACTGCATTGTAACTATCCCAAAATGTCTCAAATGTCACAAAAATATAGTGCACTTGCCTCTGTGTCTGTATTTTAAGCCTTGAATTGTCAAGCAGTTGTATCACAATGAGGAAATCTACCATGGATAATTTGCTGAGAATAAGGTACAGTGCTGCCAGGAGATTGCTTAGGTTTTTTTTTCCAAACAGACCTCTTAAGCCTTTCCATTTGCTTTTGTAAACAACACTGAATATTCAAAAGGCCTTTACATTAACTGAAATTAGCCTAGACCAGAACTATATCCCAGATCCATGTCCATGTGCTTCATCTATACAATTACATTATCACCCCAGAGATACCACCGTCAGCAAGATGCAATTAAGCTTTACTAGATCTTCTGGATATAAGACTCAGACGCACTCATGATCATTACCTTTATTATACACCACAATCCAGTTATTAGCTGTTTCGGTGCCAGTGTTCACACAACATAGGAACCAAAGCAACTCACTCAACACCTGGTCTGGGATCAAGGAGCAGAACACATTTGCCCTCTGCTCTCCCATGGTCTGCATTCAGAGGCGAACTATGGGCTTCCTAATGGTTCTGTGTGGTTGAGAGACATATGGCTTAGCCTGGTGTTATGTAACCCTCAACCCTCACCATCTGCCTGGAGGCCCAGGTGTGCAGAGACTGTCAGCCTCCAACTGAATCCAACACCACTGGAGCTCTGTCATTCATGGCTTTTTAATCTCACCACCATCCCATCTCTTGTTCCAATTACCAGGCATATGTATACATGTACAAACAAGGTGTATTAATAACTGTGGAAGCCCATCTCAATTTGGCTTAACAAAGGAATTACGGACCAAAGAAGCTTCGACTGTGGATGTGGGAGGGAAGATGTAGTGGGATACTCATGCCCAGCATTTGTTGACAGGAAGGCCCAGTGCACAGAGCAGGCTGGGAGTTATTGGAAAATAAATCATAAATCATCTCACCTCAGTGACAAAGAAAGGCCCTCGCAGAGCGCATCTCCTGTGTGGCCAGTCTGACTTCATCGTCTGCTACTGTAATGCTCATGCTAATACAACTCTAACGAGTATACATACATCGTACCGAGGATGGATCATTAAGGAGAAAGACTGAGACATGGATGAAGAAGGAAAACTTAAGTCCCACCATAAGAAATAACTTTGACCTCTCTATGAGCACTACTAAGAGTTCATTCCACAAACCCACTCTATTCCCATGAGACATCTAGGCTTGTTTCTACCCTGAGGTGATTTAGCCAGCAACTCATCCCTTCAGAAAAATCTATAGTGGGACTTGAAACATGGTGGGTGGTTTTATATCCAAAGCACTGACAGGCATGTAGTGAGAGTGCAAATGCTGCAAAACCAACAAATGTATTTGCCTTTACAAATACAGTGCATCCAGTCAGGTGATCAAGCCTTTAGTAAATATTGAGTGGAGGGGTGTCCCAGCAGCGTGGTCTGCAGATTTATCTGTAGAGAGAGGAGTACAAAGATGAGCCCCCACGAGGATTCAGGGAGAGATGGCTTGTGTTTGATCACCCATCAGGTGTCAGCGATGTTTCGGCTGTTAAAAACACAGGAGAGGCTGCCGCTCTTGTTTGTGCCAAGCACATCTCTTCAAAGAGCCTCGGAAGCTCTGTAGTTCCTCATTTAAATGGGAAAGTTTCTTTCAGCTGATAGCAAGCGCTGGTGGATCTCCTGTTGACACAGGACATTTCTTCCTGTGAAAACACATCACTGTTGTTTTTCTGCCTCATGGTGAGAAGGTGATTAATGACCAATTTTGAGATTCTATCAAAGCAACTGCACTGCTCTGCAAATCCACCCTAATTACTACACATTGTTACAAGCGTAGGAGAAAGAGAATATCACATGAATGCTGAGACCAGAGGAAAGAATGACTTTTTGTACTATAAATATATATTTAAAACACTTTAAACAATGCTGAATCATTTCTACCTAGATAATAACTTAATTTCTTTCTTTATTTTCTTTTTTGTAAACCACGAACTCTGTTAAAAAAGACAAAAAAAAAAACAACGTAAGCTGGCTCTCAGCACATACTTGATCAATTTTAATTGCCACAGCTCTCACCTCTCCAATATAAATAGAAAGTTGAAAGCAAAAGAAAGAAAAAAAGCATGAAATGTATTCCCGTATACTATGATATGGTAAATGTTAGCGCCTGCTGCATCGCAGTCCATATCACTTCGCTCCATATGAAAAATAGTTTGCTATTTTGGAACCCCCTGGCAGCCATAGTGGATCACCACAGACCCAGAGCTCATTTATCTTTTGTCAGAGATGAAGCCAAACTAACGCCATCTCCTGAAGCTGCTAAAGAATGAGGAGGGACGTAGGGAGGGTAAAAATAAACCCGGAGCCCAGGTAGCTACACAAAGAAGTCATTCTACAAGTAATGGGTGGCTTCTGAAAGTGGAACTCTATATGGAGCTGCCTCTCCACTTGGAAATGATACTATTTAGTGCTGAAGTGTATTCAGTTAGAGCTGTTGGCTTTTATGAGGGGGGTTGCATAATGAGAATGGGTGTGTGTAATAACAATGTTGCCTGCCAAGATACTAGACCAATTAAATTATGATTTTGTTAGGTCCCATTTAAAGCTGCTACAAATACATCAAGGTTAGGAGTCAAAATAAAGGATGTTTCTATATGTCATAATAAAGAGCTGTCAGACCAGTCTCTGAGCACAAATTAATCATTGAAAAGAAAATACGCAACTGGTGTACAGCAATGCTTTCTAAATCAAATAATTTGTTTAACAGTGATTGAGTCTGGCTTATTTTTATTGATCTGATTTATGTAAGCATTTGAATTAAAATATACAGAAACATACTCTTTTCATCTAGATAAAAATAAACTACTATTAAACAGTTCAGTCACCATTCATATTCTCTCAAAAGTTCCATACACATTCCATACATCTTTTTATGCCCCTTTAACTCTACTAATAGAGACATAGCTACAATAACAAACACAGCAAAACCAGGATTTCTGTACTTTTACTTAAGCATGAGCTGTTTTTAGTACAACAAAACCAATTGATTATATATTACAAGAACAATACAGCTGGATATTCAGTGAAATACTCAAAATACTCTAGTAGTAGCAGTTTTAGCAACTATGCTAATAGGTATAATTAATGGTAATGCAAGAATTTGTAGCAGCAAACAACAGTTTAATACATTTCCAAAGTAAGATCTCCAGACTCCAGCTTCCTCCGACTTGTCCCTTATCTCAGCCCCTTTACTCCTTCCCTCTGTCTGACCAGGTAAAACATCATCTCTTTATAGCACCAGGTAACACACTTGTACAGTCAACACAGAGCCAACCCAATGCATAAAAACTGTGTTTACATGCACAGAGTAACCTGGCTGTCGGCCATACTCTGCAAAAAAAAAAAAAAATCTTACTTGGCTTTAACTGTTTACACAAACCTTTGATACCCTGCAAACGTATATATCCCTGTTGCCATGAATAAGCCAGTTAAAAGAATATTCCTTTACACCTGTGGTGCCCCAGATAGAACGGTCTGCCAGCAAAAAGACATAGCCACCAGCTACTGCCTCCCTCTTTGACTCAGCTCTGGTATATTTCTTCTATTACCGGGGAAAAGAAAAGATAATCTTAATAGTAAAAACTCTTCACCACAAAATTCAGTCATACATGCTATGTATTTGAGTTTTCACAGGTGATACGGTACCAAAGTGAATATAGTGAATGTTTTTGTTGGTGTAAGAAATCTTAAACAATTTTGTCACAGTTGAAAGATGTACAATAGATGTTAGAGTAATGACACATACAGTATTTATATTTTATTATAACTGGTGTACTTAAATTAACTGCATTTAGTGCATGACTATTGTTCCTGACACTTAATTAACATTTTTACTAAATAACTTTAAAGGGACATACATAGCAACACAACAAACTTTTTGTCAGGTCTCAATTCAAAATGACATTAAAACAACATTAAAATCAGAGCCCCACATCATTCCACCATGAAAATCCACAGAAACTAAGTCCCATAACAACACTATTACTGTGTTTCTTCCTACTCTCAATTCAGCATATAAACATTAAGTCTTCCTTGTGATAACTGTTATCCAGAAATAGCAAATGCACTTGTAGGAGAAATGCCAACAAGAATACTATATGTCACAGAATAAATCATCCCACATATTCACAGACCATATGATTAGCTATGCTATGAACCTTTTCAGCTCCTGCTTGATTGAACAGATCTGTGGTGCAAAAACTGGAGCCAGAGAGTAGCACATCACTCTGACAAGGCAGCGATAGACTAGTCTGTGTCTACTCAGAGTGAGCCATTTGTGGGTCTTGGTGCCGAGCTTCTTGTGGACAATATGACAGTCCTCAGGTATATCTCTCAGCATGGTGCAGGCTGATAGTGTAGTGGGCTGGTGTGATACCCTGCTTGGTTACTGTTACAGATGAATGACCCTGATGTGTCTGACATACCGTCTGTCTCCATTCCCGTCTCTATCTGCGTACCTCGGAGAAGTTCCACTGTGGAGGTAGGCAGACAAACACACCCAGAACCAACACACAGCCAGCGGGCTTGTCATTGAGCGAATACACCATGACTAAAAAAGGCCCAGCAGTGATTGCCTCTCCATGCCTGATGTGGTCTGATGATGGCTCATCCCTGGCCCGGAGATGAGAACCCGATGAACTATCAGGAGCCAAACAGCTTTAAATGAGAAATCAACAGGCAAAAGCTGCATATAGGGAACATAATAGACGCACTGGGATGCTTGGACATTTCCTTGCAGGTGGTAATATGATGACTTCTCTGTCTCTCCCTTGAACAGATAACATTCACAACCAACAATATATCCAGACATTGCCTTCTATCTTATAACTTAGATACAACAACTGGTCATATTTCCACTAGAGTGTCTTGTTAATTATAAAACTGCTGAAACAGACTGTATGCATTGTTTCATGTTGCACAGCTTTTATCAAAGAAATGTATTATTCTTTCTTGCGGTAAAAGATTTCATCACATCTGCAGTGCTCGGGAGCTGTTTGACTTTGATCTCGACGTGTCGTTTTAATCAACTTCCAAAAAAGACGTCTTTATTGTTGCAGGCCCTGGCCAGACTGCACTGGGAGACATATGCTAAGTTTATCTTCAGCAAATAGATCAGCAGTGCTTTAATATTTTTCCTCTATAATGGTCTTCTTTTCCATTGCACTGGGCCCATTTGGCATTATTTGCTGCTGGGCATGACTTCTTAATAGAATCGGAATTCCAATTTGACTCTCCCGCTTACCAGCCTTAATTTGAAGACAGGCTGTCCATAGTCTTGGAAAGTGGAAGGCAGTAATTTGAGCAGATCCCCCCAGCATTGCCACTGCTGAATAAAGCATAATTCCTGCTTTTTTCTTTTTATTCTTTGAAGGCTACAAACGAAATAACAGTATTTTTACTGTTCTCACATCATTCATAAAGATTGCACAGTATCTTGTGATATTCATCTGATCTCTGAATGAAGAGACGTTCAACTGTTAGTTTGTTTTCCTCCCTCCTGCAGAGTGGTCAAGGTATAGGGTCAGCAACAGACCGGTTGGGCTGGGGATCGTAGAGATTCACGTTTGCTCAAGGACACTTCAAAAGGATGGATGTATTCTGTCAGGGGGGCCTGAACTCACACCTTCTGGATGAAGGACTACCAAAACTCCAACATGTAACTTCAGAGCATTGCAATTCGCTGTCTGATTCCCTCAGCACAATTAAATCGAGTAAGTTTGCACACCTAAGCTGTAATAGCAAGTGCATCAATAATAAAATATTAGCTTTAAGGCAATAGACACAATAAGGCTTCTAATTGACTGCATAATTACCAGAACATGGAGTGAGGGAAAGTGGCTCATCGGCACACTAACAAGCATATGACCAGTGGCTTCTTAAGAAGCTCTAAGAGAAATCATTCCCTACACTCGACTCCTAAATATGCGTGTGATGGGGGGGCAAAAAGATAGATCATCAAGATAAAATAACAGTTTTTGAGGAATGATAAAAACAGTATTTGGATGACTTACAAAAGAGATCATGAATTCAACTGTGGTGTTATGAGAGAGGGCAACTGTCACATTTCCATGTGAAGCAGAACATCAAGCATCATTATTTATTTCCTCCTAACTAAAAATTTAAGATAATTTATCCTTCGTACACATAATTAACCAAGTCAATACAGTGTTATTTGACTACACAGCCAGGGAGGCAGTTCATTGTGTCTACTATGGATGTATAAAGAGGGAGAGAGAAGAGAGATGGAGGGAGCGATGTCTGCTCAGTCTGCTGGCACTCAGACCCAGCTGGGTTATGGGAAGGCAGTGGCTGCCTAATGAGCCTCTCTTACCCTAGAGAGCTCACCCCACTCCTCCCCCTAGAGTCCCTAATATAAGGATGAAGGACTGTGCACACTTCATCACTATCACATGTGTTGCTTTTCCAACACGCAGCAGGGGAGCTGATGAAAACACAATCTTCATCTGTAAAACGGTCACTTGTCTCACCAGTTAGAGCCATGCTCACATTGTCTTAAACCACAGGAGAAACACAAAGTACTTCCTAAACAGAGAAATACTCACACATAGAACTGAGCCATTTTAATCACTCTCTCTTCAGTATCAGCTTTCACTAGAACTATGTTCATGAAACATACTCAAGGGATCTGTTTCACAATAAAAGTACCATAATGTCATTATTAATGACCACCACCACTAATGTGGCAAAGGCTTTGTGTTTAAAAACACTGTGAACACATTTTCTTTGGCAGTTTTAAAATTCATAGCTTGTCCATGAAGTCTGTGTAGCTTTCTTAGACTTGTAAAAACCCTGCTTAATGGCCTTTGCTTTGTAAGGCCAAAGCCATAGTTCAACCTCTGCACAGGAATACTCCCCAGACACTTGTAAATTCTAATAAAAGGTTCATGCCAAAGTGAGCGTGAGTGAGTTATTCTGTTAAGGAGGGTAGTGGGCAGAACTCCAGTGGGCCCCCTTTCCATTACAGCAGCTCCCCAGTGCCTAATGGTCAAGGCCTGTCTCCACTGGGTAAATGTTTATCCTACACTGAGAAAAGAAGAGGCTCACCACAAACACAAATACAGAGGCCAGAACGGGCAGGGAGATAATGAGCTACTATCAGCCTCCCTGCCTAAGCCACAGCCAATGCTCATTACAGCCCGGGTGATGGGCAGAGCGAGCGTTGAATGCACTCAGTCAAGTGGTTTTCCACTCTTACACAGAGAAACCTGCCTTCATATTTAAACCGAGAGAAAAAGAATCAACAGTGAAAATATTTGAACAATCTATTCAAACACCTTGTGGATTGTACTGGAGGCAAGCGGCCAGAGAGCAGTTGTTGAGAATGGGCAATGAAGAGACTCAGGCAGTTCAGTGGGTTTTTTTGTCATGGGCTGCCAAAATGGCTTTGATTTACTGAGGGACCTATTGATAATTAATTGTATCATCTGTTTCCTCCTCCACTCAAGCCAAGAAAAGCGAACCCCAACTCTTCATCTGAGGCCTGGGCACAATTCATACCATCAGAGAGAGTGATTGGACGGAAGCTGGCTGTGCAGGCTGTCAGCAGATGGCAGCTAAAACTAAACACCTTTCACTCTCAGCCCCAACGAGTACACGTCCTCAAGAGTCCAGAATTTTGCCAAGGTATGGAGGAAACAATTAATAGTCTACTTATGAATCCCCCACTATGGATGCTGCTTGCCTAATTAAATAAGTTGGAAGGTAGGGAGCTTCCTCATGCCTGCCCCCCCCCATTAAACTGTAACAGCTGACTCTGCAAACAGTCTTCTTCATTTCATCATGCCTTCATTCAGTCAGATAATATGGCAGGTTTAGGCCATCATCCACAGTTGTGACTGTCTATGGCTTTAATAGTTGCTGTCTGCATACTGTTTCACTGAAACACAGATCTCCCACACATCTACGAAGTGGGTGCTGTCTACAGCAAGCTACAGTACATGGCCGTATATGGAACATACTTTTAGCTCAATAATTCATAATCTTGGAGGGATGCTGAATAATTGAAGTGAACTTGGAGGCCTTTAAGCTCAGCGGAGCTTTGCATGTGGCTGATGGATCTGTGGGATTCAATGCACATTACAGGGGGAGAGGGGAAATATAGTGCTAAGCTGTGTTTGTGTTTTCACTGCACATTCATTGATCAATTATTCAGCCGGGCCTTAGCACTGTGACCCACAGTTCTGAGTAAAGGCCTGAGTCTTCTCAGCGTTAGACATGTGTGTGACAGCCTTTGCTTCTCTTATTGTGCTGCATTTTACGCTCCAGTCAACATGCTCTTATATAGAGTATCTCACAAAACACATTTAAACTTCTCTCTAGACCATTCTTGTGTTGTTCAGCCGTGGTGGCCATGGCTTCAAATATTACAGTAAATGCCTTTCATCTTCTTAAATGAGTCAAAGTGTCAAGGCTGCTTATGAAATGAGCAGCTTGGCCACTTCAGGCAACTCCATCCCTCTCCTTGTTCTCCTTTAGTCTGGGAAAAGAGGTGAAAAGGGGAGTGAGCTTGCCTTCAGAGAGCTGGGGGGTCCAGTCCCCCAACTGAGTGTGGCTTTATCACACAGGCCTTCTCATGAGTGCTGGATCTTTTTATCAAAGACATTTTCACAGCAAAACCAGCCTCGCAGCCAACATGACTGGGAGTGTCTAATTAACACAAAAGAAAAACACTGCGATTGTGCAAAGTCCCTGAAAACAGTGACCTCCATCACAGCATCTGAGATCCTTCCATTCCCCAAGAATGCTGTTTTTCACAGGCTGATGAATTACAATGTAAACTCTGCTTTTTCAACATGTTGAACTTAAGTCAGAGGTTTGTATGAGTACAACAAATATTGCAACAAATGAACAGTTTATTACAAACAGGCATATGCCCATTTAAATGTAAAAAAGAACCTTTTATGTCTTTTATGTCTACTACAGGACTATAGGAGAGATGGTGAAGTACACTTCCACTTCTCTGGTCTATTTGAAAAGTACAGCCAGAGATGTTGGACAAAACCAAGGATTGTTTGTTATGCAGAATCAGTCCTCTGGGATTAAGCTTGCATTGTTCAAAGCTCAAATAAAGTAAGTGTACCTATTGAGGCCAAAAGACATCCACACTGATTCAGAATAGCCCGATATACAACCGTTTAGAGGTCAAGCTGAGCTTTGTCTGCTATGATTTATGATCCACTTGCTCACCTACAGCTGTAGGGGAGAATACATGTCATATAACATTGCTTTGTTAGAAAAACACAGTTTGATACCGTTTTGATAGATGGATTTGAAGTTACCTGGGCTTTCTGACATGAGCTGAGTGTGTTTAAGACAGAGGTGTTTAATCTTCATCCTGACTGGTAGGCTCCTCACGTCCCCTGAGCTTCTTGTTTTCCTGTATTGATTAAAATCTGCCCTATCCACCTTCCTGGTGTAAGAACTCCTTCAAAGAAGGCTCAGTGGGATTATTCAGTGAGAAAAACTTACCCCAGTCTTTGTTCTGCTGGTTTCTCTACCTTGTTCAATGAGTCAAGTCTGTGGGCTAATATTGATACAGAAAAAACATTATGAACAAGCAGTTTGTAGTGAGGACCTTTTGTGACAGGTATATTTTCATAGTGTATATCAGGTCATTTAGCACAGTGCTACATTACAAAGCTTATTTGAAGGATCTAAACTGCAAAGACAGAAAGCCAAAGCTGACCTTCGTGCAGCATGGACAGCTTCCCTGTTATTTCAGTTTGACCCTTGAAGCTGCAGTCTGCACAGAGCAAATGAAGCGGGGATTGAAACAGGGGATTAGTTTGGAAATGAGCCCTGCCCTATCTTTAAACACGGACTGGCTGAGCTGGGTAGCTTACCTCTTATCTTTTTTCATTGTTGCTAGAGTTAAGGAAATAATTTGAACACACACATTCACGGGACTGTGTCTGTGGGTATGTTCTACAAAGGTATGGTGGCAACAACCACTTAATTCGTGATTAGGGCTTTATTCAAAGCTGTGTTTATTCTCCCAGGAATTCATTAGATCCAGAAGCTGCCTCATTTTTTTCTTCCCTGCGACTCATTCCCCCAGTGAGGTGATTTAATGCTAGTCTCTAGGTGATAAAAAACTGAAGAGCATGACCACAAATACACTGAATACATTAGCTCTTTTTTCTCCCAAACACAAGGAAGGTTATTCTATCATGCAAATTACCCAGCGCACAAACACATTTCTCTTGCGTCTCATTCCACAGACATCAAATTATTTTAGGTTTAGTGCCAGGTGACTTACCTGTAGTGTTTTAATGTTGCTGTTGAAAAACAAACAATAATGCTGTTGTTGTGGCAGATAAAACTATTTGAAAAACATTCTGTGTCATGAACTTTTCAATGAGGATTAATGCGATATACCACTGTGAAAGTAAGCACTTTAAAATAAATATAAATTCTGATTCTAAGGTTATAAGATGTTGTACAACTTCCCACTAGCAGTTAAAAATACATTTTCTTCAATAAATATATTTCCCTTTTAACTTGTTTACTGTAACCTTTCAAGTTTTTAACTTTAACATTTGTTTACTTGCTATATAATAAAAAAAGATACAACCTATAATTTTATTCATCATTTCTCTTAAAAACCCTATCTTCCAGCATGATTCTTATGCCTATAAAAGACTGGGTTTAGATTCAGGTAATAGCAATTAAACTCTGGAATCAGAGAACTTCAATAGATATTGGAGGAATTTGTACTTCTCACATCAAATCTAGAAAGATGAAAAAAAAAGTTCTCTGTAAAATAATAATTAGTCTAAAGCAATACCAATATAAAAAATTAATATGTCTAATGAGAGAATTAAGACTTAATACAGTATTTATGGGTATTGTATGGGTAGTATTTATGAGTTTTCAAAATTCTGGAGTAACACCTTTAAAGATGTAGAGGTTATAATCTTTTTTTCCATCTTAAAGAACAAAAAAAAATTGATTAAAAATAACTACTCTTAGAGTATCAAGCCTATTTTTTAAATACTGGATGAGTTTTCACAGAGCCCCAAAGCCACTTCATGGAGCTCAGACACAATTCATTGTATACTTCAATAAAGGTGCCATTATCCTGACCCAGCAACTGCATGAAATGCAGCTTTTATCTTAAATGGCATACAGTTGCAAGAAGAAGCACTTGCACTGTTTGCAGTTTCATGGTTTTATGCATATACTGTTTATGAAATGTGATCTAATCTTCACTAAAGTTACAAATGCCAACAAACACAATATTCTAAACTGATAAAAACACATTCATGATCTTTCGTGTCTTTATTCAACAATGTAAATAAATAAATCTTCTACAAAACAGATTCAGAGACACAAAATCAGCCTTTGGAGTGGCCCAGTCAGAGTCCAGACATCAACCCTATAGAGATGCTGTGAAATGACCTCAAGAGAGCTGTTCACACCAAAAGTCCTAAGAATATGGCTGAGCTGAGTCTGTTCTGCAAGGAAGAAGGGTCCAGAATTTGATCTGGATGCTGTCCAGGTCTAAACCATAGCTACAGGAAGTGCTTGCTTGAGGTAATTGCTGCTAAAATTGGTTCAATCAGTTATTAAAACTCTGTTGCCATTACTTTTTCCACCATCACTCTGTATGTTTAATAGGTGTGTTTGACAGAGACACAAAAGACCATGATGTGTTTTATCAGTTTAGTAATATTGTGTTTGTTGATACCTGTGACTTTTTGACTTTTCCATTTTTCCCTCTTTCCTCATTTTGGGGGAAGCAATATTATAAACCCAAACTATGAACTGTTATGTGAGCAAGTATTTCAGAATTTATTTTAAATTTCAGCCAAGTTAAAAAAAATCACCAGGTGTGTCATGCTGAATCAGTGTATATAAAATTAGTAATCTAGAATATGTCTTTTCAATTTAATTACAATGTGTTTGAACATGCATACAGTAAATATGGAATAATTAAGAATTAGAAGAATTAAGAGAATTAGAAGAATTAAGCTTCATAATGAGGACCAAGAGGTTACAGGGGAAATTTGAGGGTAATGACGACACTCCTCAAACATTAGCCACCAAATCAGCATGACATTTTGCTGTTGTTTTGAAGAAAGTTGTTAAAATACAGATTCTAAAAGTGTAATGGTAAAACAAATAATTTCTTCATTTCACTTTGAATAAGTTGAGCTTGCACCTGTGCAGTATTAGAATCTTCCTATGTTAGTGGATGATATGTTTGCAGTGAAGGCTGTTTCCAGACAGCTTTGAGCTGAACTGCAGTGCACCATCTGTAGCAGCCAAGGGGACAACTGTTGCTCATTAAATTAGCCAGTTCCATCATTCTGATGCATCAGAGGAAGACCTGGGATCTCTGTGACCTTTCTCTCCACCACAACCAAGCCATTTCCTTCACTAATATAGATGCAAACTCAAGTAGGTCAAACACCAGGTATAAATCTTCCTTGGCAAGCCGCTGCGGCATTTGCCAGGTATGCACCGCAGGCTGGCATAACGTACTATGAGTGAAGGTGTGTCTGAGGCATGAAGTGGGCACACGTTTGCTGCTGCCAGCAGGCTGGGACCAGCTTGCCGCTGGCCGAAGGGTTTGCCTCCTACATGGGGACCAGTTGGCTGCAACAATGTGTTTCTGAAAACAGATATTTGTTATTAGAATTAAGCTGACAGTGCATTTATATGAGCGGTTGGGAATATAGTGTTGTAAAAGCTCCACCGAGCACAGATTCTAAAGTTGTATAAAACAAAAAAATGAATTTATGCATTACTCACCTATATCAGCAGGAGTAAGGTCAAGGTTATGCTTTTTATAGACACTTGATATGAAAAAATGAATAACAGTCGTGGCCATAAACCTCTTTTACAAGTTATACAGTCAGATTTAACACTACAGCAATTGATTTTGACCTTTCAGGTTTTACTGCAGAAAGAGAGGTCCTGCCCTTGCAGGCTAATAATGTAACAATGAGGAGCCCATAAAATAATTGCAATGGACACTGCTGCGGGAAAGAATTTAAATGTTCCGAATAGGTGAGTCCCTTCTGTGGTCTAAAATTCTACACACTACAGTACTGGAAGTGGCCATACCCGTCAGTATCACAATAAAAACCTTTCTAAAATGTTTATTGCCCTTTTATTCAGGGACTTTTCTATCAGACTTCTGTAAAAGGCATTAAATGTCAACACCACACATGATGATGACAAATGAAAACAACATGAGAACATTTTTCTTGGTAAAGTGTTTTAAAAGAAAACTGCCTTTCTGTCAATTTCTTGTCGTCCTGTGTCACTGTTTTAAGAAAAAACAGCATCAGTGATGCCTCAGACTGGGGTGCGCACACTGGCCTTTCTTGCACACACACAGTCTATGAAGTCTTACATTTCCAAACCTCTCTGGGAAAACTCACACCTGTGGCAAATTCATTTTCTCCTCTCTTCTATTCCACTTACATAAGGGGCACAACAAGGTCTCGGTGGTATATGGTACATTACCACTACAACATTTAATCAAATGACTTGGAGTAAAATGAAAATGTTATACAGCATAACTAATGCACAAAACTGTTTGTGCATCTGAGAAAGGCTTTTATGAATTTGTTTTTGCATGACTCTTATGAAGATTGGTTGGTTTACTGTGATTTATGTACATGTACTCAAAAAAAATAATATAAGTGATAAATATTAATTACAATACACAAGTGAAACCATTAAAATTATAGACTCTACAAAGAACTCTATAAGTTATTAATCTGTCAAACTAAGAAACTACACATGCAATAATTACCACAAATGTAAATGTATCACTGCAAACTCATTTACTTTTGACTTCAAGTTTGAATCTACAAAATTATATTTTCCACACATCCTCAAGCAAGTTGAGCTACACTGCCTGCAACAACCAAATGGTGCTACACAAAGAATAACAAAGAGTAAGCCAAACAGCGAGAATTTTTTAGGTGTCTCCACACAAGACCAGAGATAATAATTGAGTGTTTGAATAATAATTCAAATAATGTACAGCCCACTGTAGTTTATAAAAAAAAAAATGTTAATGCATTTTTGATCAATTTTAAAAACATCTCATGGTTTGTAATGAAGAAATGTAACACACAAATGCAATGGTATGGCTTTGGGTTAATAGTATAATGTTTTTAATCCACACTATAAGCAGTAGCAGGAGAAACTAGACATTTTTACATTTAGAAAGTAGCTTCCTAAAATGTGTTTCAATGATCAAGTTACAGTACGTCTGGTCTTGGCTGAATGTCCACATTATTCATGAAAAGCTAAATCTGTCAAACTTATTCACAACTCAAATACTAAACTAACGTGTATATATGGCCAGTAAGTTTTTGTGCTACCTTCAAAATAGAACACTGACACAAATAAAACATGTCTGGAGGAGTGCACCCTGAGTTTCAGAGGTTGAGGAGAGTTAGCAAAGGTTGCTGTGCTTAGCCAGTATAAAAAATGGAGGCCTGTATTGAGTTTGTAGGCCTGCAGCTCCAGGCAATGGTGATAAATCCACCTATGTGAGAGCTTGTATCAGACAGGCCCAGGCCACTGGCAGATAAATCGACTGGCCCGTGCCCTGACTGGGAGACGCACCCCTGTGGGCTTCCCTGCCGCTGAGAGTTATATTTCCAGCTCTGTCCCTCGTAGGTTGGAGCAGCGCTTCAGGATACGAGCAAGCTAAATGAAACACTAATACACCGAGTTTCCCATCAGAAATTTACATAATTCATTTCCACACATTTCCTTGAGAGCACACTGTGGGATTTCAGGGAGGGGCTGGGAATCTAAATGTACCAGCTGTGTGAAAAGCAGTGTCTGATCAACAGCTCAGTGGCTGGAGCCTCATGTTGAAAGCCAGCCACCTGACTTTACAGGTGTATTCTCTATTTTTCTAACAAGGAAGTTCTTTTTTTTCCATCACAGTGCAAGCAGGAGTTACTGTAGTCAAAATGTGCTCTGCCTCCTCCCCCAGCCACTTTGGATTTAGAGTTTATAGAGTTGAGAAAATCTATTATTTTATGTTTCGCATTTCAAAGAAATCCCCTTTCTCAGCCATTTCATTTTCATCAATAAATAAGCCAGATTCTGCTCTTTCATTCAGCGCTTGAATCTATGTTGAATGATTTGAGGGGCTTAAAACTGCTTCAGCAGTTCTTTGTGTTCCTGGTTAAATGTTTCCCTCCAGTTTGTTTTTGTTGCAGTTAAACTACTTACTAAAACCATTTGTTCTCTGGAAAAATAATTCTCTGTTGGATTGTAGCGCAATAAAGATATTACTTTTGATGTTGTTCTCTCAGACCAAAGGCTGTTTGCGTCTGCTGGTGTATTGAACTAAAGCCTGAGATGTCCAATATTACATTTTGCTCAAAAGGTTCAGAAAATATTTCATAAAAGGACATTTTCAAGCTTCAGATCCTATATAATTGTAGTTGTCCTTTACTCTTAGTTGAGAGATATTTTTTATCCAACATCCTGATAGTAATTATAAATATTGCTAATGAAATAGAATGACTTTTTAAACTTTGAAACAGAATGCAAATTTCAAATAACTCATAATTTGTTCTATAACAACCATATTTAAGATGGGTGCACAATCCTCCAAGAATAATGGAGCAGTAATGAGGATTCGCATGCATTGTTGGATGGAGAACAAATGGTTTGTACCAACAGTGTTTAGAACACAGAAATAGTCTGAACACCAGGTGCTGTAGAACAATATTCCCTGCCGTGTGATGAATTGGTTGACTAAAGAGGGTATTCATCCAAAAGCACCATAGTCTGCAATGTGTGATTGCTAAACCTGACAAAGTCTATAAGAAATGGCATTTTCTTACAATGTGTGATACATCAGCCTTATTCTCAAAGATTATAATGACATCAATTTCACATTGTCAACAGCAAACAAAATAATGTTTTCTATATCAAATCGTAACAGTCATCATGATTGTCACAATAAACGTTCTCAGTCAAAGCCAAACAGCAGAAAAAGTCACGGACAGTTTTGGATGATGGGATGTCACTAAACTTTTCACAACATTGGTCCAAAGCCACAAACCGAACATTAAGATACGTTTACTCCTGTGTTCCATTTTCTGGAAAACAATTCTTATAGTCTTTTTTCCTAGGTTGGTAAAGACCATGAAAAAAAGAAAAATAATCCTCCAGGGGAGCTTTTGCCCGAGGTAAGACACAGGTGGATGGAGCCCAGAGCAGGGTCACAGTAAAGATTTATACTATGTACAAAGTAAAGAACAGAAGAAAAATGGCTGTTCATGTAGTGTCTCACTGAAGCGAGTGAAACAGCTGTTCATGGAGTGAGGAAGTGGTCAGGTAAGACAGGCCTGGAAATAATAATCACAGGCCCATCTGCTGACCTGGGACTGCATGGCCCCCGGGCTCCCAGCACAGGCCCTCCGTATGGAGCACAGCACAGCCCTCGCCCCAGGAAACCTGGCCATGCCGCACTAGGCTGCTGACACTGCCACATGCTCTCTTTCTGTGGCCGGACTAGCCTACAAGCCTGTGTGCTCTCTCTGTATGATGCATTCAAGTTAAGGTGCCACTGCAGATACTATCTATAACCATCTGACTGCTACTAAATGTATTTTACTCCACAATCCTATTTATACTGTATGTGTACCTCAGGGAGGATATTTTAACTTAAAGGAACAAAAGATCCCAAACAAACCTCGGTTTGGGGTAATGATAAATTGTTGTTTAACAACAAGTTCTATTAAAAGGAATTGGTTCATTAGATATGAGGACAAAGCTTGAGAGCAAAATGACCAACAACAGGGGATCAAGGGCCAGACTCGTTCCAACTGCCAAACTGGTTAATTCTGATCATTAATTTAGTGAATAATAGCAGTGTAAGATGGCATTTTAATGTAATGTTGGATTAAAACACATTTATCATATTAGAGAGCATATCAGTGATTTCCTGGTCGTGCATCCTTGATGGTTTCTCCAGGAACAAATCAATATTGTGCTGTAATTGAGCGATGAGGAGGGTGAGAAGTGTGAACAGCCTAATCATAATTAAAGAGCAGGCTGCTGAACATGAGAGTGAGCTAAGGCTCTGAAAGATAAACAGTGTCAGCGAGAGAAGCTGCTCAACAAGGGGAAGCTTTGTTACAACTTTCTTGTGTTGTCTGAACTTACAGAAACAACATTTAAAAGAGCGAGGATACAAGCGCCTGCCTTGTAAATTCTGAAACAAAGAACAAGTTAAGGCTGCAACATTGACAAACCCTCAACTAATGGAGCATTTATAATGGGGGAAAGTTCAGAATGAAAGGGGTAATGACGTTCTTGTTGTCTGTATAACCACAGTACAGTATTAAGACTAATCATAATTAGTCCCCATATTCACTTCATAGCCTGAAATGTGCTGCAGATAAACTTCAAAACCACTTAAAGGAAGCAGATGCTTCCTCAAAATCCACCTGCTCACACTTAAAGCAAACGCATATAAACAAGCTCCCACTTAATCACTCTCTCTGCCTTTCTGTCTCTCTCACACAAGCATGCACACATCACACACACATATTCTTTGCTCTATGACATGCCGTCAAAGCACACAACACAAAAGCACCTTTAATGTATTGGGAGAAAAAGTGGTAAACAGATTTGCATCACTACCTCACATTATCTGCTGACACTCTGAAATGATTTGTTTTATGCACACTTGGCCTTGAAGTTTGCAAGCAGGTTGTCAGTGATGATAGAATTGAGGTAAATGGTGTAGACTGAGAAAACAACAACTTTGCTGAGGTCCCCACTTTGAGTTGGAAGGCGAACTGCTTAACGCAAAAGGCAATTTTAATTGTATTGATTCAGCCATACAAATGTAGAATTCTCTTCAAAAGTGTGCAAGTCAGCACAGTTTCTGTCTTCTAATGCAGCCAAAAGGAGCTAGTTTATTTTGTAAAGCCCCTCAACCCAAGTAGACAGCACACAATCATAGGATGGGTTTTAGTTTTGCATGATCCAACACAACACTCAAAAGTTATTTGACAGAAAAAAGTGAAGATTGTTCAAAATATGATCAGCATTGCAAAATGCAAACAGCAGGATAAATAGGATTTTTTTGCACTTGCAACTTTATGTTATTTGTCAAGTGGGGAATAGGAAAGTGGCCTTTGTTGCTTTTTTAATAGCCAGAAAAACATTCTTTCTTGTGGAGCATATGAAGAACATTCAAATATGTGATATCAGAAAAAAAACTGTTACCACAAAACAGTCACAAAAGCTGGACAAAACTATTGTGCATTACAGAAAAAATGATTTCTAGTTTTCAGTTGTAAATCATTATATCAATCACTAGCTATCTGAGAGCAATTCACATGCCAGTTATCTATGTTTTGTTTTCTATTCTATGTCAGATATTGTTTTTGACCTGTAGACAGTTTACTGTTCAGATGCAATAATTAAAAAGAAGTTTGTTCCTGGAAATTGCCATTTACAGTAAGCTAGTAATCAACAAACACTCAGCAAGAGTCAGAGAGTAATTACATATTATAAACTTCTCTTACATGTCTTTGTTTTCAGATTAACAAATATATTATCTGGATTCTGTAAAATGTAGCACAAGTTACTGAGATATTATTAAAGCTGTGCCAAGCCAGCCAATAATGACAATTAACTGAAACTTCATGTAAATTTTTGACAATGGCAAAACAGAATGACCAATGATGTTAGAAGATTTTAGCAATTTCAAACCCTTAGTTGTACAAGTGCAAATGTATACTGTAACTGTAAAATGTACTGTAGTTATTTCTTAATGATCATATTAAACTCAGTTATAATGAACCACTGTTTAAGCTTACTGCATTGGAATTGCAAAATTTATGGACAAATCAATTATGTCACTAAGTAGTTAACAGTGCAGTTATGATTTAATAAAGCACACGTGCTACATGTGCTTTATTAAATCATGTACAGTATGTTCATCTAAAAGCTATGAAGACATGCTGTGAAAATAGGCATTTGCAGCACACAGGAATACATATTCAAACTGCACTGTACTGATTCACATCACTTTATACCATTTTTACATTTAGACAGTTGTATGAGCAATAATGTTTTTACATAATTATGTTTCATTAATAAATACAGATATTTATAATATGAAGACATATACAATAGTTCACTGTATTTGAACTTGCATTTTTATTGCATCTGTATGTATTTATAGGTGCACACTTTATGTATGTGTATGGAAGCATGCAAGACTGTGATTTTTTGTGTCTTTGTTGTATCTTTGTTTACACACACAGCCTATCTGACCATATGATGCTGGCTTACATTGACATGTGGTAAATGACAGGCCGGACTGATGGGAATGGTCATTTCCCAGGTAGATCTGGGCACACCGTGAGGGATGGGTTCTGTGTGCCTGTCACAAGACATTACCAGACTGCACATACTGCTCCACACACACCACAAGCCCATGAAGATGATCACATTTGATACACAGATGACATTCTATCCCTGCTGTGACAACACAGGCTCATTTTTCTGCTCTGACATCCGTTGCTGTGTGGGTGTTATTCAAGTCAAATCTATCATTTTAATGGAGAAGTAGTCAGACCTGAGGATTATTTGAGGGATAAATATATCATAGTCTGTTCGTTTGGTATCGACCGAATGTCATTGTACCCTGACGGAGTCTTTCAAGACAAATGCTGTAAGATACCATAAAACATACATAGATGCAATGGCCCCCATATAAAAACATCAAGTGAAAAAGAGTAATAGGTTGTACAACCGCTTGCATAGGCTCTGATAACTGGTTCTTTAACATAACTGCAGAAGAGTAATGAACAGGGTAATTATGTTATCCTTAGTGAGTACAAAGAAACAATAGACCCATCAATTAAAAATCCTCAGGACTGCTCTTGTTTGGCACCATAAGTGTAACAAAGTGAATTGTCCAACATGATTTTAACTTTTTGTAAATGTCTTTAGCACAGTAGTTCTGATGAAAGTCCAATTTGCCAGTAACCAGTGCATAGCAGCACAATGGAGTATTCCAGAATATTGCTCAAACCATGGCCTCTGAAAGCACTATTAATTGCATCTGGGATTTGGTTATCCAATCCCACAGTGCATTGCAGCCGGCAAGGAGCAGGGGGGTGAACCAGAGGCTGGTGGGGTGAAGCTTCTGCTTGCTGAAGCCTTGACAGTGCTTTGTACTGAATGATTGTTCTCCAGACAGCTGACGGAGGTAGCGGCGCACCGAGTTGTTTGAAAGCCCAAAAGGATATGCAGCTGCATCATCAAAGTCCAGCAAGTCTTCCATGTGTCAGGGAGAGATTAAGCTCTTCCAGAGAGGGCAACGCCTCTGATCACTCTATTCAATCGATGGGATTTGAATAAAGGAATAAAAGATCAGGCATTGTGTATCTGGGTGCTGTGCAACCGCTGGATAGGATTAAGGCATGTTGGAGCTGTAACAGTGACAGATGCCATCAATCACAAGTTCCCTACACTAGTTAGCTAAAGTTGATATTAGCCCTAAATAGGACACATCTGTTTGTTGCTGCACACTCTCTGACTTTAATTAATTCTCAAGTCATTTTATTTTTAGGCACGGGTTTTTATTTGTTGCTGCTCCTGTACATGTGCACAAAAATGTAAATTGCATCCTTCCTTTGCTCACAGTGAGGGGCTCACACACACTGTGATACTGCAAATTAAGCACGCACACTTAAGTTCACATGCACAGCAGAGCACACATGGACACACACACAAACATAAACAATATGAAAGTCACTGTGAAAACAAACTTTGGTCTGGTGGTCTGCTTCGGCCTCATTTTCCTGGCTGAGTTCTCTATCATCGCCCAGCGTCTCCTCCACAGGCTGTGTCAGATAATAGCTTCGTTTCTCCACTTTTCAAGAGAGAATGAGTCTATTCCCTAGGAACCAAGTTCAAGGGCAGGTCTGTGTAACCCAGAGAGACAGACTCTTGCCAAGACCTTGGCTTCAAATCCTGGAAATGGCCTAGCACGTTTTATGCCCGATTTGAACGTTCGCCGCACTGACCAAGAGCCGCACCTTTCCCACATCAAGCTGAGGTGTGTTGATCCAGTTCAGGTGCCTGGACTGCCCTTGTCATCTTAACCTTTAAGTCTAACCTACCACTAATTGTTCTGACTGTCATACTCTTGCATCAGAAAAAGTGGTAGTTTCCAGAGTTGTAGTGTGAAATAGCAACTCAACTGACACTCTCACTTCTGTTGTTTTTTTATTCCTCACTATTGTCTTCTCTCTCTTAGCCCTGTCCTCTCCTATTTTCACCCATCATGTCCCACAGTGGGGCATAATTACTAGAATACTTTGCCTGGCTATGCATTCCTATTATTAGCCTAGCGTTTAAAGCCCTCACCCTGGTCAGATGGTCAGTGCTTCAGGGCAATATGTCACACTACATGGGCACAAAAGGTAGCCAAACAATGCCTATTGAGGACCAGGTGCCATTGCAGTAATACCATTTGGCTACCATTTACTATTGTGGTGCTCTGTGCTTGTTGATAAAGTACATTAATGGCTAGTGATTTCAAGCAACCATCTTAATTAATGCACCCATGGACAAGGTGTGTGCACTCAAGTGTCCATGAAAGCTATTATGGCAGTTCTCTGGATTAGCTAGTTGGCATCCTTGAATGACTCATAAAGACACAATGACAGAGATGGGAAAATATGACTGCACCCCACATAAAAGAATATCCAGTAGCATACATTAGTTGTAGCAGCATTACAATGGCTTTTCATCATTATGCTGCTTGAGAGAAAAGGCCTTTTTTTTTTGCAAAGATTTTTTTGGCGATAAAGCCAGCCTCTTTAATGATGTTTTGGAGCTAGTTATGTTTTAGTGTTCACTGAAAAGAATGAATTTGATTGGTATTTTTGACATTCAGTTTTGTTCTTTCATTTTAAATGGGTTCTCGTTTTCAACAGAGTATGACATAAAGCATCAAAATGTACTGAACTTTGTGCTGTAGCAAAACAATTGTTTTTTTTTCTTTTTATATAATTTAAATGAGAATCCAGTGATCCCAAAACAACAATACTGTGGACTAATGAAGCAAATCTATTTGTTTATTTTTATCATGTGTATGTATTAGTGCTGAAACAAATGATTACTTTCAGTTAATCTGTTGATCATTTATGACCACCTGAATTAATCCTGATTAATCTTTAATCTGTCTACAAACAAAAATATTTGTAAAATGCCAAACAAAAATTTCCAGACCCAAAACTTGTGCAAGCCAAAGAAATTCAATTTACAGTGATATGTTTTTCTTATTTGAAAAGATGTAGTTATATTATCTTTGACATTTTCGCTCCATAAATGACTTTTACAAGTGCCCAACAATCAAACTTTTCTTGCACATCCACTAATCAATTTATTGGCCAAATTTGTTTTTTATTTATAGACTGATACATACATATGCGAATACATGCAAATATTAGGCAATGAAATTCAAGAATAAAAAATAAAAAAATTCTAACCTAACTTGTTACCCATTCTAAACATGGTGAAGATCATTATTTTACCTTATATTTGGTAACCTCTGGAGGATATTTATAAGAGTTACAACTCATTATTCATTTGTATGTTTTTTGTTAGTGTTGTAGTGTTTGTGTTTTTTGTTAGTGACTGTGAATATGTTGAACCCTCCACAGGCTGTAAAGGTCGAGGAAAAGGTGAATGAGGGAGAATAAAGGCCTCTCTAGGTCTGGGTCAGGCCTGCGCAGTCTCTCTACCCATTCTCTTTACTTACAGCCCGCTGGAGCAAGAGGTCGACACACACCTGAACCCTCCCCTGCACACCGTGGGCCGCAGGGCCCAGCAACACAAAGGACAGTCGACCCGCTTTGACCTCTCCTGTGCTTTGGGCCCCTGGGACCACCATTAAGCTCAGGGACCACTCACAACCTTTCTGTTAACACACTCTGCCCCCTCAGCACCTCATCAGACAAGTGCAGCGCAATTCAAAAACACACACCCACTCAGGCACATACACTACACACATAAACAAAGAGACACACTCAGACATTATACAGGCCTCATGCAAACAATCTGTCACACACAGCAATGTAGTACATCTCCCTCTCTACTTCTGTGCGTGTCTCTCACTCAGGCTCTCTCTCTTTCTCTCTCATATGGAGTCAGGTGGGTGCTCAGCTTTAAACTGGTGAATATCTCCATCTTGTGGACAGTGTTCATGTCATTATGAAAGATGCTGTGGGGCAAATGTTTATGGCCTGTTTAAGCTCCGGTCAGGCGGGGTCAGAGCAGTGATTCTGAGTGACTGGTGTTTAAGATTTGATATTACCTTTCACGCAGAAGCAACACATATGTCTAAGGTGTGTTGTACATCTTTACCATAACAGCGATAATTTTGTTCAAAACAGCATGTAAGCCAATTGTCAATGTTGTAAACAAGTTATGTTCATGTGTGAAGTAATTTGTCTACATCGACAGCCTCCTAGGGTCAAAGAGGCGGCAGGGTGACTTTATCTTGAATGTCACTTTGTTTTTGGTTGGTTAGACAGTAGTACCCCTGTTGGATTGGCTTCTCGGATGAAGGCACAGGTGAGGCCCACAGAGGAGCAGCCCACTCTCTCCACAGCATTTCCTCTGCTAAAACAGCCCTACATTTTAATATGCAACATCTGTGCCGGGAGAGCCTTCCAAAATGGCTGCTCCTTGGAGGATGACGGTAGAGTCTGCTCAAACTTGGGGTTGGGGCATTTGGTACTGCAAGGTTCTGCACAGATGTTAGCATTCACAATGTCACTCTGTCCTTTGCTTCAGTACCCAGGGAGGTCTATTTTAAGGGAGGGTGGTGTGTTTTCTTCCTTAGTTTCCTGAGATCACTTTATCTGTAACTGTCAATGTAACAATTCTACATAGACTTGTCCAACTGAACTGGGTCTCTGATCAGTAAGGTATGAAGGAGCTTTCTCCCTGTTAATTTATCATTTGGTCTGGTCCTATAGTAGAAGTGCCTCATAATTAATTCTGTAGTCACAAAACACAGACTTATAGTACAACAGCATGCATCAGTTAATCACATAAAGAATGAATGAAATGGTAAAGAACGCTAACACAAAGCTATACTGTCTTCATACCGGTCATTTCACTTGCATTCGTACAGAACATTAACTCAGTCGCAGAGAGCTGTGTTGGTGCTGTGCTTTCACAAAGAATTGTGAATATTTTCTGAACAGAGATGCCATGACCTAAAGGCTGCTTGTCAGTCAGATTATTCAACCAATTCTCAAACAAGACTCTAGACAAGACTGCAGAGAATCAGGAAGGGAAAGAAAGGACCAAAAGAGAGAAAAAGCAAAATCGAGGAGAGGGACATGCAGGGCGCCTAATGCATCGCTTACACAAAGAAGATGTTCATATTTAATGCTCATCATTAAGGCAGGGTTTGAGCATGGAAGACGCTTCTGCTATTTTCCCACACCCCTTGAGCCAAGTCCTTGTGACAGCCCTCCACTGCATCCTGGCAAATTATCCGCATGAGCTGCGGCGAACAAAAACAGCCCAGTGCGGGGGAAGTGAGGGCCAGCCTCAGCTCCACTCCTGTGATGGGGAGACACGTCACTTCACATCAGCTCCAGCCCTCCAAACCACATCATCTTCAAATGAGGAGAACAAGACCACTCCATGGGGAGAAGACAGTTGAAGAGAACAAGGCAGATAAGAATAAAGAAGATAACAAGTAATAGAGGAGAGAAGAGAAGTAGTAGACTAGTGTCCTCTAGGTGCAGTAAATGCCACATAATGAGTGGAAATGAAACATAATTAAGCAACAGAACCATGATACTGATTTCTATAAAATGCTTTTGCCACATGACTTACCATAGCCTTGGGCTTTAAACTGCATGACAAATGAATCATTTAGATTTGCTAAGCAAATACTGTATTCCCTGGAGCACACATGTATTTTATGTGTGAAAAAAAATAATTAGACACACAAGTGCATCAATAAGCAAACTGCAGCTCATATTTAATTTGTCTTCTTTTACGGCATGCTTATAATACAAATAAGACTAAGAATCTCATTAGAGACATTTGATCCACTAACTTGAGACATACCCTCTATGATGTGCATTGCTAGCTTTAGCCATTGCTGTTGCTGAGCAAGCCAGGGTTAAACAGAGTCAGGGCACTCTCTGCTGGACACTCTTAAACTTGCAGGACCTGTAAACTCAGACATGGTGTTTTTTACTACACTGAAAGCTACTTGATTTTAGATGTTTAGAAAAGTACAGATGCCTGTGGCCTCTTTCTCAAGGATATATCCCGACGGCCAAGGAGACCTGAGAAAAATTGAGTTACACCAAAATAAACCTGTCTTCCAAGATGCATGTTCTCTAAGCCTAAATTGGCCTATTTAAAGCCATAACCATAGACAGCCTTTGAATAATATTGACTTGCAAAGTATGCTGAGGTCAAGGACAGGAAGCTAGACCATGCTAGTTGGCACCAAAGTGATAGAAAGTAAACCAGATACATTTAGGAGCAGTGCAAAATAAAAATAAAAAGTCAAGTGCTCTTCTATTTTTACAAATAACAAATGATTGAATTTCTGGTATGAATAATAAGCTTATAGGGAAGCACACACAAAAAAAACAATTATCAATTTGTGGTAACATTTTGTAGCAAAATTAAATAAATATTTTGTTGATTACTTCTTATGTATAAGAATTAATTACATTTTATATTTAAAGCAAATTAGCATTAGCAAGGTTTTTATTCGTATTAAGAGCATGTTTCAGAATCATCGTGAATCATGAATCAGCATGAATCTATTACATTTACTGTGCTTGGATGCTATTTTTGTAAGCTCTTATGATGATAAAGATGAGGTGCTTTAGAAAGGATAAAAATATTACTGCAAGCTGCAAAATCCTATTGTGGTACCAAGTGACAAATCAGCTGTTATATGTAGCTGTGATTGTCTTTTGTGATATTAAATATGATTTCCATATTTTATACAGTATTTGATACGTTTTCAGTAATAAGTTTAGAATCTATCACCAATAATCAATTATTGATGAAATAAACTAGTAAATTAAACAACCAGTAAAACACTACTGTTTAAAAATGGCATTTTTAAAGCAATAGTAAAAAGGTGAGGTACCACTGTTTCAATAGTATGCTTGAAAATTTTCTGATTAGACAGCACTTTAAAAGATATAAATATTAATGTCCAATGGCTTAATTTCTTGAAAATGTACTGATGCTCCTGCAGTGGTCTAGTATTTATTGAACACAAACAGAGTGTGTTCAGGCTGTCTTTATGAATCATTGCTCACTTGCTGCAAACCACTCTGTAGAGCCAAGCACACTATCCATATTCATGTGATTTTTGCCGGAAGGCATTGGTGTCTACTAAAAATAGCATGGTGAGAGAAAGGGTCTCACACTGTGTATCCTAACATTCATGAGCCCAGTCCTTGTGATCGGTTGTAAACAAGTGTCTCTTTGCTGAGGCCATCCCTGACGTCGTTGAGTAAACACTTGCAAAATGTTGTGGTCCAGTATGAGACACATTAAAGGTGCAGAGTTTAAATCAACACTGTTGTGCATTTGCTGCAAATGTCAGTGTATTGTGTCCGGCGAGAATGAAGGTTCTTGCCCATTGTGCTTATGTGCATGGTTGTGTGTGTTTGTACCTTTATATACAATATCTTTGACTTTGAGTAAAAACTATGCATGCACACTGGGTTTGTTTTCTGGAAAAGTGAAATTAGTAGGCTTAAGTCTATCTGAGGGACATGGACAGCATTGAAGTGAAGTGTTTGGAAATATGTTTACTGGGCAGTGAGTACATATAAAATCCCATTACATCTGCCTTTTTCCCAATTTTCACAAAGATTAATTGGTTTTAGTTCAGGATGAGTTGAGGAAGTGTCACCAGCAGATGGCAGCACACAATAAGCATCTGTTTTTGTGTAAACTACCTGCTCACATCATTAAACAGTGTTCCCATTTGGTTCGGCTAATAGGCAACAATACTGACAATTCAGATCCCAGAAGTTCAACATCAACATTACAGAGATCAGTAGATCATTTGCTCAGTATATGGTACAGTTCTTCATACTAAGTGTGCAAATACAAAGTAAACTACCATTTACCAATACCATTTACCATATTTACCATAAATTTAAACCCAGCAAATCAACATGAATAAAGCACTAATGTAATGTTTCTCATCATTAGTCATCCTATTCTACTTTTACCTTTGTTCTTTACCAGTCAAATGTACTCAAACATAACTAACAACATACAGTAGGTGATTACCGGTTGAAATGAGTAATGGAACATTTTTAAGCTAAGACGGAAATAATAAGCTATTCTGAGACAAATACTTTACATAATGATTTTCTCACACATAAAGGAAGTACGTTAAAGAGTATGCATGTCCATACTAATGTGGCATTTCCTTTTTGAAAAAATAAAAGTCTTTGGTGCCTCAGGCTGTGCTTTGACTTCACTAAAACCGGACATGGAAAATGTGACAATGTGTCTGTAACCCTGTGACTAGGAGATTAAGGATGTGGCTGTGAGGCTGTTTTTTAGCTGAGAAGCACCAATCAGACCCAAGAAAGACCAGATTCACAATAGATTCTTCAAACTCTATACAGAAAGAACAGCACATCTATCAGCCTGTTAATGTGAGACCTCAGTTTGGGGACTATATTCATCTGCAGCACAACACACTAAAGTGCTAAAATTTTAAATTATATCCCATTCACAAAGCACTAGCTGCAGGAGATTTAAGCCTGCTGGCCCTTACAAGGATGACTTATATCAGATAACACCTGATTGTTATTTCAGTCATTAAGACAGCTGGCCCATCACTGATGCGTATGGCGTGTCAAGAGTTAGGTTTCCTTACTTTCATTTGTCCCCTCCAATCACAGCTGTAGGTCACTGATGTTCAAGTTCTGTTTGCCTTAGGGAAAGTCTCTTTAGAGATTCCAAATCCTCCTTTGTTGATTCAGCAACAAAGTTACGTGCACCCACATACTGCAGTTACTACATACAAAGAGGTTACCACACAGCATGCCATTCACATATGGACAATTTTATGAAATGATAAGAAAAACAGTGCTTTGCTTTCCTCATAGTGTTAAGTGCAAAGTTTGTCCTCAAAACTGTATGTTGGCTGTTTTACCACATCAGTTTCAGCTGCACTGCGAGAGCCTCAGCTGCACTTGGGTCATCTGTACTTTGAACTAAATATGCCTTCACTGGACTCCCAGGTGTTACTAATAACATTAAAGATGACGTAATTAATGAATCTATTCATGTGTGCCGGTAAAGCCATGACACATCGACAGTGAAAAAGCATGTACAATACCACGATCCTAAAATTGAGGCTGCAGAGTGGAAGTTTAATTTTATTTTTTACACTTGTGTTTTTTGTAGTGACTTATTAAATTTTTTTTGGTCTAGTTAAGATGATATCTTTACCTGATGCATAAACCCTGAAAAACATTCAGCTGAACATAAAAAGCTATATACAATCTGTGGTTTACTTTCACTGTCAAGAATCATTAATTTCCTTTTTAATTCTTAACACAGCCACACATGGCTTTTAAAATAACCTCACTACTACCTCAGCACCTTACACTCTAACATGTGTCTTTACAAGTGACCTTAAGCCTTTCACCACACTTCACTCAAACACTGTTCTCCAGGCACAAACACAGACTATATACCATCACCCTTTCTGTGCTGTAGCACTCACATGTGTATGAACACCTGCAGCCTCACATGGTGAGAAACATGTGTCCTGCTGAGATCTGAGCTTTGTGCACTTTCAACTCACTGCATGAGGCAAAGGATGCCCAGCTGTGGAAAATATGCATTATTGTAGCTGTCAAAGAGAAAACAGGGGCAATAATTCACCAACTAAATGAATTTAAGTTTTGATCAGAGGTGCAAATTAGTGATAACTAAGCTTCCAGCAGATTAGGATGCATGCATTGCTAATCACAACACATTTTTCCATTGTTCATTGTGACAGTGGGGCAGAACAGCAAATGAAGCGAATAATTATCCAACACTTCACAGAAACAGTGGCGTGAGAGACTACTCAGTGCTACTCAGGCTTTGTTGTACCAAATTAGTCTGCAGTCACAGCTGCTTATGATGTGTTTTGGTTTATATTTTCACTTTCATCTCAATGTTGCGATAATGGATAAAAATGCCATGACAATAGAAACTCACTATGTTACAATTACTTATATAGCATACAACCATGAAAACAAATAGGCAACCTTTTAATTAGAGAGTAACCTTAATATAAAAAATAGATTAATCTTTTCATATTAAAAATAGAATTACATTAGTCAGATATGGAAAGGATTTTTAATTAATCTGAGTGCTTAAATACAGACATATAGAGTTTAAGGCATACAATATAGACAGAAGAGATAGAAGCTACAGGAAAGCAGAGACACTTAAGGATTCCTGTGTGCTTATTTACATTACAGACAGCCATTTTACAGTTAATAAAAGTGACACAATTTAAATGACTTTTTCCTCCTTTCCCGTGGCTCTCTGGCTTCAGTTCATTTCAGAACAGTATCTAAGTCAAATAACAGCGACTTGCTCAACACAGCATCATAATGAAAAACACATCTGCACTATTTTATGTAAAAATGTTATTTCAATATGATGTTTTAATAATAATAATATATTATTATTATTATTATATAATTTTAAAAAAATAATTAAATCTGTGAGTACCTTCAACTGCCAGATACAGTAGCATCCCAATCACAAGCCAAGACACTCACAAGAACATTCAAATACTTACTGACTTAAATGCCATAAAAAACTGTCATAAATTTTACACTAAGCTACAAACATAGAAGTCCCCCAACAAATGCATCGAAGACCATCATTGCAGAAAATCTAGTAAATTGAAATGTATAGAAACAAGATCAGTAATCCACCTAAATGGAGTAGCTGTCAAGAACACTTCAAGCAATTCCAAACTGACAGAAAATTAATCAACAGCAATTTTATAATTGATTAATCATTTATAATTTGAAACAAATATTTACTGGTGTGAGTCCTCACTGTTTTTCTCTGTTTGATATGCCTGTAAATTTAATACAAGGCTTGGAGTGGCATCAAAGCATTTTAAGTCTTTTAATTCTGGGAAACTGAGATAATTTTTTCACTGTTTTCCAATATGTTCAATGATGTCAAAATGGTTAACAAATTAATGGGAAAATACATTTCCAGACATATTATGAGTTATTAATTGCAGCTCCAATGTCAACTATGGGGAAAATAATAAATTACACTCACTTGCTTGGAGAAGGCTCTCTTATTCTAAATGGTTTGGGGCATTGATAAACCACAGATGACCATCAGAACCTGGATCTTAGGCCATGAGTGACTGACTGTGGCATCAGCATAAACTTAAACATCTTAAGAGCTCAACTTTTTAGATGTAACTGAGAAATGGAAAATAGTAGAGCAAATGTATGTATATATGTGTATGTACAGTAGAAATGGTATGAAAAAGAGCTAATGCTCCCAATTAAGCCACTAGGAGAGAAAAATAAATGAGTGTAAGGCATGATATACATATTTACATCCCTAAAAACCAACACACGTTACCTTATTCTAGACAGCAACATAATATTTGGCTAGCTGAGGCTAACTGATCAGCACTGATATGGAAAAGTGGGATAAGCCATAACAATTTGTTAGCACAAAAAAACACAGTTTTACCTTGGTCTGCTGAAGCAGCTATATCCAGTATCTCAACAGAGAAACGCCTTTGGGAAGAGCCATTGTCCAAAACTATCAAAGGCAAAAGTCCTGGTTGGCCTTGATGTGTCCATCTGAAGCTAACTCTTGGTGTCACAAACAAGGAACAAATCTTCTAAACGTCGGGTGCATACACTTTATTCCTTCAAAAGCCAGTTGTATATGTTTAGGATGTTTGTAGGCAAGGTTTTTAAAGATGTCTTGTCAAGAAGTGTCTTCACAGTTGTAACATTAGCATATTAGCTTGAAAGTAGCAGCTAGCAAAACAAGATATTGGGCAGTGCTTCAACAGACCGCCATACTGCCACAGGTACGTTCGATATATCCCCCGGCGCCGCCAGAATGGTTTCGTGTATAACATCAAACGTCAACTCTGCATTATAGTTGTAAGACCGAAGCAGGGCTTCTGTAACCCATTAATGTTTATTTAGCGTAGTGCCTCAAATAAAAATAGGTAAAAGTATTATATTTGAAGGTCTGACAATACATTTGGTTTAATTATCATTCTGTTATAGCAGCTGTCTCCCACGTCCATTACTTTGGGCTACCCTACCCAACCCTCTAACACTTACTAAAGGGCTGCTAATCAGACAAACTACACAGTGTGCGTGTCCCACACTTTGGAAACTGGATCACAGAATAATGTGGGTTGCAGTTTCAACAGATTATTTTTGATACAGCAGTTCTTCTCCTTCCGATATGAAAAGCTTGGCTGCACATGATGTTACACACATACATCACCTGTCTGACAAAGACACCTGAGCTACTTTTAGTTACAGGAGATATACTGCATAATACCAATAATATTTTTAAGCACAACACTAAATTAATATAGAGGCAGAGGCAGACATTTCTGTTCCAAAATGGCAAACTTTGTCTCAAACAGAAGGCAATAATTTAGTTTTACGATGCAGTATAGCTGATTTGATGTTTAAAACTGCTATCATTTTATCCCTGGAGGTAAGATTTAATTCTGACACTTTGTGACTATTACATGTCTGGAGATACCTAATTGAAACAGAAGTTGGATTTTCTCAACAAAGCACAAGCTTTTATTTTTATAGCCCGCCCCAAGACACCTTGGTGTGTGCACTCTTAACATCATCAAAAGCAGCAACATCTCGCATACAACCAAAGGTGAGAAATTTATTAAAGTAGTATCAAAAGCAGCCAATTCTTCCCACATCATATTTATTGCAGCTGTGGTCTCTTTGACAACCATGGAAAATGAAGCTTATTCTAACTTGGAAGTGTAGTCTCAGAGCTTGAAGTGTGAATGTTTCATGGTTAAACTCAGCTGTCTCTTCTGAGGCAAACTTTTTCTCAGTGGCGTGGGCTGTGAAGCACTTGTACAAAATGATACTGCAAATTACCTTGGTCCGTTTCAGTTGGTTGCCCAGTAAACCAAATTGGCAAACAAAGACCCATCACCTAGCTTCCATGTTTACCCTCAGTTGAATAGCATGTCTAGAAGCTGTGGGCAATTTGTTATCTTTTCACCCTGGTGTATTGTTATATCTACGAATCATGTGACAGTACACTATGTTCATGTGCGAGCGAGAACTGATTTGTGAAAATTTGATGTAGCTTAATGGTTCAAAGTATTGTTATTATATGTACACTGAAGTAAGAGTCAGGTTAGTCTCCTTTGCTGTTACGTAAGTCCACTCAGCACCTCTATATCAGCATGTATAAATCATCACCGGTCAAAGAGGTTTAGGTAGAAGATGTGCAGAAAGAATCATTATTCTGTGAGTGAGGTGGGTGTTTTATTTTTATGTTTATTTTTGTAGCAGTTTTTAAGACATAGATTTGAAATTATTTGACGTACAGTAGATTTGAATTATCTATGTTTTGAAATCATAGATAACCTTTGTTATCATTTGTCAAAATGACAAAAGAAGGACCTGTGCATCATCTAAATGATGCTTTTTTTTAGTTCTATAAATTTAGGGTTTGTGGAACTATTACATTGGCTTTCTTTCATAAAATATTATAATTAAGTTGACAAATGACATAGAATGAGACCATAAATTGACTCTTCCTTAATAAACAATTGGCTGTACTGTCCACAACTTTTATAATATCTCAAAGTCAAGGACAAACAAAGTCGAGGCAATGGGAACTGTGAATCCCCTCTGTGGTTTGTATGTTCTTTGTGTAAGTGGATCATAGTAAGTAGGACAGTAAAATGACACAGACAGACCTAGATGTGTCTCATTGCCTCTCCCTCTAAGGAAACCTGATCAAGCACCAGACTCTGTGTGGACTGGGTAGACAAAACATATAGCAGCTAATGACCATGACCATTATGCAAGGGTAGTACACCGGACAGAAGGAGTTTTCATATGAAATCATCTTTAAAAATATTCACAAACTTTAATAGTAACACACTGTGATTGGTGGTTTTAACTTGCCATGAGCATTATAGACTGTGGCTTTTTGTACAGTTTGTATCAACCCTGCACCTCCCCTCCCACACAGAAATGCGCACACACACTTAATTTGCATCTATTGACAGCTGGCTTTGGATTTAAGCTACATGACTCAAACTGAGATGCGTCTGAATCAAACAGAAAGGGACATCCTCTATCAACTTATGTGTCGAAATAAAAGCATCACACACATGAAAGACAAGATCTCCATGGTTTCCCCTGGAGCTGGGTCTCGTTGCCATGGGAGTGGAAGGCACTGTTGGAAAAGGAAAACGCAGACACACAGGCAGGAAGACAGTGTCATCTTTCCATGTATCTAATCATGCACAATCTATTTTTTCATGTATTTAAATATAGTTGTTATCTTACATTAAATATATTTGTGATCTTATCACAAGTTTTTTAATGTGTTGTAAAAGAAGAAGAAAAAAGTGTATAAGAAATTAATTATTTTATATTATACCTATCTAAACAGTATATATGTATGTGTAATGTCTTTTTAAGGTCTAATATTAGCAGTACTCAGATGAATCCACTGATTTATTAGTCCTCCCACACTGCCACATGATCTGCTCTGTACATGACTGTTTGCCTAACTGTGTAATGGCTATTCAGACAATATTGTGCAAGCCCTGTTCTGAATGTCCTAATGCAATTAACCATCGCTCAACCGTGAGCCTGTTCCCGAAGGTGATCAAACCTATCACAAAGGGCAACCAAGAAATGAACACACACAAGTGGTGTGTTACACAAGGCCTAATGATGAGTTATTATTAGCCTCTACTTCTTACTGACGGACTGTCAGCATTGTCAGTAACCAAACATTCAAGCTTGTGAATAACTGCTTTCCCAATCCAGACCACAGCACCATTCAGAAGGCTTCATGTGGAGGCTCAGCACCTACAAAACAGAGAAGCGTTGAGCAAATACAAGCACTTGGTTCTGTTTATATAAGTCTGATCAGATTTGAGGAAGTTCAACCTACACTATGTTTGGTTGTTATGTACCAAACAGGTCACGCTTGGACTCAGCTCCATAGTGGGTGGTTTAGCATAGAGCAGGTGCACAGGCTAAGTGATGAGTCTGCTACGTGCAGATACAGCATGATTTGCTCTTAGTCTTATCATAAACAGGAAATGTCTATAGAGATGTCAATATGTTAGGCGATGACATCAAATTGATTTTGTGCCAGTGTTAAATAGATGTTGTAACTGACAGGTCAGAAGGAGAATAAATGACCTGCATCAGTGTGACACAAATGTCAATAAAGTGGGATATACCTATTTAGTCTGAGCAAATATTGAGAGTGATCAAACCATAAAGTAGTTCAACCTGTTATCTCAACACTACAAACAGTACTGCATCATGCAGTATTTTTTAGCAAAACATTTTGTAAACAAATTAAACACATTTAAACATGAATGATGTCATAGCTCAATTAAATACAGCAGACTGCAGTCACTTTGGAGCATCATCAGGCATTGTCTGTGTATGTGTGTGGGTCTGATTCAGTCAGAGCTGCTCTCATCTTACACAACACATCCTCAAACAATCTAATGACGCAGGTAAATTATATTGTATAGCCTGCTCACTAATCTGGTGCAAAGCTGAACATTGAAGTTAGTGTTTACCAGTTTGATGAGTGGGTCATAAACAGTGATGTCGCAGCCCTGAAACACTAACCTCTCACAGCAACGCTACAGTACTGACATCATAGAAGATTGTGACCTTCCCAAATCAGGTAATTCGAAAATTGAAAATAATATTGTAACCAAAGGCCAAGTTTAACTTTTGAAAAAATTCATCAAATGATTGCATTGTGTATGACACGCAAGCTATTAAAACAAAGAAGATCATTAACAGTTTCCTCGACTTATAGTCATCTGCATACATGCAGTCAATAAATCCAAACAAGTTCTTTAGCTTTCTTTACTCCAAACTTATTTCTTACCCTGACAACATAAGAAGGTGGTGTAATTAACCTACCAGTGACTACTACAATGGATAAATGTCTTTACAGTGACATTTTAAGGTCTATGTTCTATGTTTTGTCACAATTTAAGAGCCTGGTAAAACAGAAAACAAGATAAGGGAACAGGTTTGAGCAGACGTATTTGCGTAGGAAGCTTTAAAAAAAGTGAGATATGGTAGGGGAGGAGGATCTTGTTAAGCAAACATTTTTGTTCCATTTCAAGAAACTAGAGACCACTGAAAAGACCTGAAGCAAATAAAAAGCTGAATATCAGAGAGGGAAAGTCATAATATTCAACTATACTGATAATATCTAAATATATTTGTTGTCAATTCCAGCTCATTACTTTGAAATTGTAAATATGCAATAGCTTGGCAAAGGCATCCTGGTGAATGAAGGTAACCAGGCAACTGTTTTCAGACACTTGAGATTAAGCTAGTGCACTTCCCCTGTTGTGCATTTACTTTCATGATGTACAGCTTTTAGGGAGACAGATGTTTCCTACAGATAATATGAAATCACTTCTAGTAATCAGCAATAAGCATAAAACACTGCAAATCCCATGTTTTGTTTGTATTTTTTCATTTTAATTTCTGCTGTAAATGTTGTATATTTTAATTGTTTAATTATGTTTAAAATATTATGTTCAAATGGCAAATATATAAAATATACTCCAGAAATATAGTGTGTTCTAATTAAAGTTGTCTGACTGTATATTTATTAAAAAACATACAGTACATATGTATATTGGATGTGCATTACTGCAAAGTGCTTTCACACTTTAATGTTGTAAATTAAAATTAGAAATTTTCTAAGAATTTAAGAATTGTTACCCTTAAAGCTTAATTTTGATAAATTAAATCACTTGAATTTGTAAATCACTGGGATTTCAGTTACAGACATGTTGGCAGCTTTGTTTCATGTTACATGTGGTAGTGTTAAAAATTCTGATCACTTTATATCATAGTAATATGTTTTATTTTGTGCCCATTGTACATGTTTTATTTGAGGAACCAGCATGGATCAGAACCCTAATGCAGCTGTAACCAATCTGCTCTATAAAACCAATGTTTCTGCTCTTTTGAATGAAGCAAGATCTGTGGAAATCCCTTCAAATCCTATCAGTGGTTGACCAGCAAGGGGAATCACGGGTAATTCTCATTTATTACAGGGTATTTCACAGCTGAGTCAACACTCAATACAAAAGTGTCCAACAGTATCAGCCTCCTCACAGGATCTGGAAACACAAGCAGTGTATAGCAGCATTGTTGAAAAATGTAGGTTGTCTGTGTGGGATTTGTATAGAAATCTTTTTCAGAACTGAGATGTTCCTATATATTACACAAGTCAGACAAATGCCTGTGTATTAACCCTGTATTGTCAAAACACAAAACCCATATTTTCAACAACTGAAAAAGGATTTCAGGTCCTTATGGCCCTATTGAATCTCCAGTTAAATGTATAAGGGGATCATGAGCTACAGTATATTTGTTCACAGGCTTTTCCCAGTGACACTATGCAACTGGTAAAATGTAGTAAAATATTTGCATAGTAAAGCCTGTGCCATTACAGCCATTGTTCTTTAAAACCTAGCAAGTAATTATTTGGCAGCAGTAAGTATTTACTGTGAATGTACCTGAACACTTCCTATCTCTTTATGTTGTTTTGGCATACTTTGTATGACCAGCAATTGTCACTTCCCTATCAGAGCTTTTCTGAGCCATGAGAACACTATTAATCTTTAACTAGGAGCTATAATGGCAGCTGGCGCTTTTAAGTCCTCACTGCTCAAAGCAGCAGACCATGCTTACCTGGAGTCTAAGTGCTGATAAGTGTGTTTGGTTCTGTAATTTACTGAAAAGAGGCCTGTTTCTCTTTTCATAGTCTATATGACAAACCATGAAGGCATCACAGAAATTGTTGAAATTAAACAAATTGTTATTTTTTTAGTTAGTGGGTAAATACTAGAATTTTATTTAAATTTTAATTTGTTTTTCTAGTTGATATTAATTTTAGAATGCATTGCAATCCAGAGCTATGGGTTGCATTGTCATACCTAGACTAAAATATCTGTTTTGTTAGAGAAAAGATTTGAAGGATTTTTGTTTGTTGTGTCAATGAAAAGAAAAAAAAAATCTCATAAGTGAAGTTGATTTAATAAAATGTCTTAACTCTATTGTCTTTTAAAACATGAGAAACATTTATGCTTTTCAATTGGAGCTTTTGGAATATTGTTCTTACAGATGTTGAGAGTCATGAAAAACTGTTTTAGACAGTGCTCTGTATCACAGTAGAACAAAAGAAAAAATAAAAACAGAGCTTCTGTAGTGTTCTGATTAAAATTATGTATACTCATCAGTGAAAAGTCACTTCTAAGGTTTCTGCCATTTATTGATATTTGTAATCATCAGAAAAGTCAGGAAGAATACAACTGGCTTTGGTGAAATATGAGATGGTGGTTGTCTCACATCTGCTGATGCTGCAGCCACATTAACTCACTAAGGAAATAAATTATTTTAACATATTTGTGTTAGTTTAACAGCAACTGTAAAGAAATAAGATGTTTGGTAGTGTATTTGTTTTTCTGATATTAACATAGACCTGAGAACTTAATTCTAAAAAGTCTTATTTTTAAATGTAAGACAAACAACCTTTACATTTTACATAGTTTAATCATTAGAAAATCTCAATTTACAATACAAAAATGAAAATAAATAATTAAATCAAAAATAGGCTGAAAAGAACATACATAGGTTTATAATGTTACAATGCTGGAAAGAGGCAAATCACAATCACCCAGGAGATAGTCTCTTTTCAGGGTGGACATTTTGTTCACCACTTTAAAGCGAAGAGACTGCTGGTTGAGGTCTTCCTCTGAGATACCATCAAAGAAGAAATCCTCATTGAAGATTGGATTACGGCTCTTTCTGATGACTGTGCTGCGTTGCTTCTGGACTTTACCGGGAACCAGGCAGAGGCTGACGCTGCAATTGATAACCTTGGGGTCTACAGAGAGAGGATAGAGGCCCTCAGCACTAATCAGTCGAACCCGTAGTCTTTGGTTATCCATACAGTACTCTGCTGAGAGCCTCAAACTGCCATCTTTCCCTATGGGTACCATTCTTTCCTTCATTACCCTCTCTCTGTGCAAAGTCAAATCCATAGGGAAGATGTTGGGTGGTGCCAAGCTGTAGCTGCTGGGTAAGCCTTCGGCTAACCCCTCTGATGCCCTCCTCATCATATTGGGGCTGTTGTCTGTGGAGCTGCCTTCATCTGTGGACAGGGAATTGTTCCTGGACACCATTGCCTTCCTCATGTTCCTTGACAGCAGCAGTTCATGGCTCAGTGCTTTGAAGAGCGAAGACTTGGCGGGGCACCTGGTCAACAGTGGCGAGTTAAAAGGAGACGATTCTGTAGAGGAAGTTGTATCACTGTCTAGAGTGGCCTGCCAGTTCAGGGTGCTCCCTCTTGGGTAAAGCTTCGAGGTCAGGGTGTTAAGGCTGAAAGATGAAGGAGAGGAAGAGGGTGAGGTGGAAGAGGAGATTTTGGTGCACACACTGGATTGACTCCTAGGCAGCAGCAGCGGAGAGGAGCCAGGATCAGAGTGGAAGAGTGACTCCTTTCTCCTGGTGTGGGGGCTCTCCAGTAAAGTGCAAAAGCCATAGCAGGTCTGAGCTTTGGCCAGGTGTGGAAGGGACAAAGCAGCCTGGCTCTGGGGATCTGCATTAGTAGTCTCCTCATCACTGCAGCCATCATAGGGGTTCTCATCCACACTCTCCACCTGAATAATGTGTGAGTTGAGAGGCTCATGATGACGTGATGTGACCTCTGTTTCAGGGCTAGGCTTCTCACAGGGAGACATCTTGATAACGCGTGCAGCTCGGCTTTGCTCAGCATTTTTCATCTCTTGCAAAGATGGGATCGTTGGGGGGATGCAGAACTCTGGGATGTTGTCCGGGGTGATGACATTAGGACAGCGGGAGATCCTCTTGGGTTTGTCAACTTTTTCTCCAAACATGATATCAGCGATTTTAAAGCTGAATTCTGCTGATGGATTGGGCAGGTTAGATCTCTCCACTGACACACGGATCTTCTCCACCACCCACATGGGTCCTCTAATAGAAATTCAGAAAAACTGTGTAAAATCAAAAAAAGTAACTGTAAGTTTCTTCATTGTGTTCTGATTTCAAGCAAGCACAGAAAAAAAGCATACTACAAGAAAACTGTGTCCTAGTATACAATCATTAACTTTGCAAGAAGGATTTCTTACCTTATGTTCAGGAGATATGGATAATCCACAAATTTGTCCTAAACAGGACAGATTGATCGCTCCAGCTAAAAGTTCAGGGTGTTGTGAGTTGACAGCAGATGGAGGTTGTCTGTTGTCAAGAGCAGCACATCTGTGGCAGTTTGAGAGACGGAGGCAGTTTAGATGAAGCAGGAAAGCAGTGAATCTAACACACGCCCCCCCCCAATGCTCAAACAGATCCTCCCTCTCTTCTAGGCCACTGGTTCCCATGGAAATACCCAAACCACAACAGAGCTCAGTGACCCTGTAGTAGCCACTGTATTGTTTAGCAAGATAAAGTTACAACTTGGAAAGTGAACATCTGTTATAAAACAAATGTCAGGCTTTCAGTTCACGTGCTTGTTTTTCCATCTACTTAAATTAGATGTGTGTAACCTTGTTCTGAGAAGATAAACAAGGTAATCTGATAAGATAATCATTTTGAACTATTTTAGAAGATTTGAAGTGCCATTAACCATTAGTGGCAAACGTTCAAGGCATTAAGTTACCCTAGTTTTCCTGACTTTAGGAGGGCAAGTGAATTTGCATCATTACATATACTACGTGTGCCTGTAATGCTGGTTGATGTATTTCTTATCTTCATTGTTGGGATGTTGACATTTAGAAAGACGTATTATGGACACAAGCTATATATGTCTGCACAGTATGAGTTTGGATTTGAATTAGTTATAATACATGTATGTGGCATTGGGTAAAATGTGCTACTCTTTTGTGCAGTGAATGAAAAACCTGGTTCACTTTGGAAGATGAACATGACAAACATGACATGATATTTAAATGATAATTTGGGCTCTCTGAGACTGAAGTAACTATTAAATTAGTGGTTAAACTGAGTGATCACCAAAATAAAGTACTAAAAAATATCATTTATCTTGGTCAGAGAACCATCAGTGTCAAACATAACAATGAGAACATTGATTTGTTTAGAGCAACACTGATCATTGTAATTTAGGTCTTCAAACATCATCGTGTCAGTGCTACCCTCTTGTGGTGAAAAGTTAAACAAGGTGTGACTTTGGGAGACCTGGAATGAAAAGCAGTAAGCATGCAATACAGCCATTTCATTTTTTTTTATAACACACATGTATAACAACACAAGTGACAGAGTCAAACTGTGTCAGTTCTGTCTGTTTTTTATGTTTGACGTGCTACTGCAACAAGGACAGATGAGGCATGGTTTTAACCAGTGGCTATTCCTTTGCGTGCCATACTGAAATGTGGAAAGAGAAAGGGGTAGAACTTAGAAGCTCTACTCTGCACAGGACAAAGTTCAAGTGGAGTAACTTGGTTACCATGTGTTAATAGGCACTAAAGGACAAAATGTTTTCAGTGGTAACAATATAGCAGCAAAGTGTTCTAAATGGGGTAGTTCTCAGAAATGTTTTCTTAAATGTACAATGATTAAAGAGTAACTCTCAGAGGTCGATAAAGTACACAAACTCAGTACTCATGTAAAAGTATAAGTAACCCAGAAAAATATTACACTACAAGTAGAAGACCTTTCTTTCAAAAACAAACTATAATGAATTTGAGCTTCAGCTATAAAGATGATATATTAAAAAAGAAAATGATATTTAACAGAAAATATTATTCATCCAGACGCTGACATACAGAACATGACTGCTGTGTGTCTGTATGTGTCTGCTCTGTGTTTGTGTGTGATCAACTATCAAAATCATGGTTTCTGTTCACTGTCATCTGCTTTCCATCAAAAGTAGATTTTAGGAACTGGCTCAGAATTTTCCAAAATTCAGAAGAAAGGAAGTGTAAATCAAGCAAAATATAGTACCTGTAGAGAAAAAACCTGGAAAAATATTATCAGTCCTCTCATAGTCAATATAAAAGACTATTACATTAGATCTGAACATCATATCCACTTTACATCCAGTCCTGTCCAGCCTAAGCATATTCTCGAATCACATTTCCCCATTAGGGGGCAGTGTATATTTAGAAAACAACAGTACACCCACTGAGAAAATAAACTGAGAGGGAGGTGTTGGTTTGACTGATACATTAAATAGACTCATAGCCTACTTTAACTATCACACAGATTTTCATAAACTCCAAATCTCATCAAAATGATCTTTTTAAAATGCAGTACATGCTTTATGAATTTCTGATTCAACTTGCAAAAAAAAAAGAAAAAGAAAAACCCTCCATAACAGCTCTGAATTCCTTCAAATATTTTAACACTGTGCTCCGGGTGGAATTTGATACGGCACGTAGGCTGTTTTCTACTACACCCGCAGATCATCATCATCTGCCATGTGCTATTGACCTTGTGTCAAACTGGGATAAAGCACAGCAGAGGAGTGTCCCCCACCGATGGCTGCTCTGCTGACACGCTTTTGGCAGGTGCACTTCACTGCACAAATTCAAAGGCATTTCAAAGTAAAAGAGAATTAAGTCATTCAAGTGTTGGGTGCGTCCACCTTTCTGCGTGCAAGAATTACGTGTTTGTCATTTGTCATTGCATCTTTACACCTCAAAATGTATCTTGATCGAGATTTCTCTTGGTTCTCATCAAACACCACGAGTGAGTGTGACGCCGCTTCCTTCCCCCCCCAGCGCATAGATATGTGGTCGTTCATGTTCCTTTTTTTTCCCCATCTCTCTCCACTGTACGATAAACGAGGAGGGGCTTGATGCCGTGGTGGAGGCAGGCAGGCAGGCGGGGGGGTGGGAGCTGACACGCTCGTGGTGTCTGTCGCTTATCCTGCATCCAAGTCAGCTCGCATGCGTTAACGAGTGACAGAAGTCAGGTAGGATTTCACCTTTATTTTTCCTCACACGTTATCTGGTGTCTTGTAAACCCTGGCTCTGCTGTTCAAGGCGCTATTTCTCGCAAATGCAGCGCAGGGCTCACTACAGGGAGGCGGACCGCGCGACTGGCTCGGCAGAAGCGCTGAAAACATTTCATATTGACAGCGTGCAGACGACCTCTTCACATGATTAGTGTGATGTTTTCCACTCCACAGTCTCCTCGCTCTTCTTTGGATTTTACATCGGTCGATTTGCTTCATCTTGCGCGTTATTACACGGCTGTCAGTTCTGTTGCTTCGCCTAATATGCGATTGACTGCTTTTGACATTGACAGATAAGAGGTAATAAGATGACCACTTCATTGACCTACATGTTTGGCGTTGTTGCTGCATGCTAAATAGTCGTGCCTTTGAACACAGAAGTAGGTTAAACAGGCATCTAACGCTGCTCAGCCTCAGCATGCTTGCTGTTCTGCGAAGAAATGTGCTGTACTGTAACTGGGATTTGACCTGAATGTTATCGGGATCGGCTCAACATCAAAGCTGACGGTGACGATGTGAGACTGTAGTGCGCATGCAGGGATGTAACCGCTGATGATTTACAGTAGGATGGAAAAAATAAATGTGGGCAGAGTAGGCAGACGATAAGCTGTAATGGTCAGTTTGGCCAAGTTTTTTTTTTTAAGACTGCGAAATATTGTAAGCCCAGAAATCATTTGCCACAGTGATAGAATCTAGATCTGCTGTTTTGGAGATCCCAGTGGGAGAATTCCTTCTTTTTTACTACCTGCCTGCTAGTAGAGATCATAGTGCACACTCACCTGGCCGTGGTTCTATTACTTTCTCAGAAAAAAAGCAGCAGGCAGGCTCTCTACACCCTCTAAGCGAAGGACATGTCAGCTAGGCCAGAGATGCTTATGTTGTGCACCACTGGAGATATCTTTTATGAGCTGTAACATGGTTGTTTCACACAGGTACAGGGCATTAAATGTACAGTAAAGATCTACATGCAGTATCTCTTCATAGTTAATTTTACAGACAGTACTCTACAGTTTGTGGAACAAATGTATGAGTGGTAGGGCTGACTCGCAATGCGTAACCACATTAGCTGCATGTCAGCCTCTTTTGATATACTCATTAACTAAAGAAGCATTTGGCTGCTATGACCAACTGTTTGAAAAAATTGCCCCACCCTTCTAAAGTAAAGTGCAGCAGTGCTTTTGGTCTAAGAGACATCTTTGATATTAAAGGCCAGTTCAAGGATACTCCCACAGTGGAGGTGGGTGTGTGTGTGTGGAAGGGGGGGGGTTCAGCCAATACAGAAGAGTGACATTGTTTAACCTGACTTTTGCAGCTAGGAAGGTCAAGCAATCTCAGCATGATGCAGATAGCTGTGTTTCTGGATGGCTTTATACAGTCAGGCACTGACACATAGGAGCTTGATTCCAACTGGGAGTACCCATACTAGAAACTTACTCCCTGGTGGTACTGCAAGGCACCAGTTAATGTTCTACAAGCATCCACAATATACACAATAATAAATCTACTAGTAAGAAAATTAGCAAAAAATTGCAATTTCTCGTTCTTCTGCATAAATTGGCCAAGAAATGTGATCTGATCTTCGCAAAGACCACAAATATCAACAAACAAAAATAATGGCAACACTAGTCTGATGTCACTAAACGTCAGCATCTGGTGTTGGCAAGCCTGGAGTTCAATCAATGAAACAAGAATGAAGGTGTGGTTTAGAGCTACCTTGACTTACAAAACAGTGTCAGTGTGTTATTCACAAACAGCATCAGCTGATGTCATACCTCACAAAAAAGATCTTAGAAGACCTATGATCAAGAGTTGTTGATTGATATGTAGCTGGAAAGAGTTACA
>JAUBNQ010000025.1:13797445-13811591 GCA_032353495.1 Ctenopoma kingsleyae | reverse complement strand
GATTTTGACAGGTCTCCTATTTTTGTCCTTGATCTCTCCAGATTTCTATACAGAGATCACACTATTGACTATTGGGATTATTTGTCACTTTAGCCTAAAGAAGCTGTTTTTTATAAAAAAAAAAAAAAAATTAAAAAATTGTTTGTTTTTTTATTACAAATTGTCAATATTTCCTTGATGTATTCTAATAAAAAGAATAATTAAAAAAAACACAAAAATGAATATATATGATCATAATAGCACTCCCGAAACTAATGGTGGCCTAAGACTTTTGCACAGTACTGTACATAGATCTACAAATAATGGATTCATTTGTGTTTTTTGGCATTTGGCCTCTATACACCACCACACTGAATTTGAAGTGAAACACTCGAGATATGAGTGAAGTCAAGACTTCAGCTCAAGGCAAGACAGAACTGTGGCATTAACCATTCAGTAAATTACAGCCATTTTCATACAAACACTCTCATTTATTTAGAGGCTGATAAATAATGAAATAAAATTAATCAATGATTGCCTGGAGTCTGGAACCCATGGACATGACCAAATGCAAAGTTTCCTCCCTCAAGATACGTTGCCAGGCCTTTACCGCAGCTGCTTTCAGCTACCGCTTGTTTGCGGGTCTTTCTTTTCAGTCTTGTCTTCAGTAAGTGAGAATCATGCTCTATTGGGTTGAGATCAGGTGGCTGACTTAGCCAGAGAAGAATATCCCATTTCTTTGCCTTGAGAAACTCCTCTGTCCTCAGTCCTCATCAGTTTTGAAACATGTGGCTGAATATGAGCAGAGACTGCAGCCCATCCTGTCAGAATTCATCCTGTTACTTTTATCAGCAGTCAGGTCATCAGTAAACACCAGTGACCCGGTTCCACTGACAGCCATACATGCCCGAGTCATAACACTGCCTTCACAGTGTCTGACAGATCATGTGGTATACTTTGGATAAGCTGTTCCTTTCCTTCTCCATACTTTTATCTTCCCATAATTCTGGTACAAGTTAATCTTGGTTTCATCAGCCCAAAGAATCTTATTTCGGAACTGGTCAGGCTTTTTTTGGTCTCTGTGCAAAGTCTAATCTTTCTGTTATCAGTGCTTTGCACCTTGTTATGAAGTGTCTGTATGCATGAAGTCATCTCTTGACTGTAGGCTTTGACAACAACACGCCTACCTCTTCAAGAGTGTTCCTAACTTGACTAGATGTGAAAGGGTTTTTTCTTCATCATGGACAGAATCCTGCGTTCATCCACTTTAGTTGTCATCCATGGTCTTTGAGGTCTTTTGCTGTTGCTGAGTTTGCCATGTCATTACTTCATTTTAAGTGTAACTGTTGTATTGGCCAATTCCAATGTTTTCTCTGTCTCTGTGATGGGTTTATTTACATTTTTCAGCCTAATGAAGGCCTCCTTCCCTTGCATAGACACCTGTTTGGATCTCATGTTCCATGTCGAGTTTCAGTGAACAAATAGTAGTTCTGAATGTTACTTTTGCATTTGGTGTCATTATCAAACTCAGAAATACCCTCTGCAGTAGTGTCAAACAATTTCTATCAATACTGAGTGCTACTGACCCATTATTTGACAATTTTAGGGTGTAAATTACAGATCATAGGTACTGTATCTAATGTGTTAATAATTACTGTTACAGTTACATTAATCTGCTCTCGTAAATATGTTGACACAACTTTAATTATTATTCTGTTCCTCTTGGTCCAGTGATGCATAAATTCTAAACAGTCGCAGAGGGAATAAGGTCACCTGGCCAGATGGCACAAAATCATTAGTAAAGGAAGACATTTTAATTCGAGCCAGGTATTAATTATACAAAATCCTGATGTTCCATACTGTAACCTTGTTTGTTGGTATGCTGTTGTTCTTACAGCTGAACAGGAGCTGAATATAAATTTTGACTTCAGAGCATGCATCGTCTGAACTGATGAGCTGGTTGTGTCTGTGTTCAGTTTTCTGTACCTGTGTGCATCTACTGAAGTCAGGAAGAAATCAACATCCTCCTAAAGGAGATTCTAATATCAAATCGACTCTTTGTATGTTTTAACTCCATACATGACTATATAATTATAATCATGTATTTTGGCCTGTTTGTGACATTGCATTACATCTAATGCTGGATTAGTTTAACAAGTATTTTCAGTGATGTTTGCATATAATTGCATTAAAAAGAATCACACTGTATACCAGTTAGCAAATTCTAAAATGTTTAACATAGGAGATACCACGCAATCTGCCCTCTTCAGGGGAGGAAAGAAAGAGACTCCACAGTAAACAAAAATAGCATATCATGTCATGTCTGCATTACCTGCTGTATGTGTTTCCCTCTAATTTGTTTCCTGTGGCTATTGTGACACTGATTCAACCTGCTTCTGAAAATGTGCACTACAGTAAAACAGTTGCAGAACAGAATAAACATAGTAGCTTCAAAAACATTGTTAAATTTAATCCATGGCTAATAACTGTATACAGTGTTAATTAGATCACACATGTACTAACATGGCGAAGTAATGGCTTAGTAGCTTTGAGTCCATGTTTTTTTTTGTTGGTTTGTTTTGCTGTTGTTGTTTTTCTCCTTTTCTGTATGAACAGATGATAGTTCTGTAGTGAAAATAGCAATCCTATGTGCTATGAGTGTAATTGAGAAAACTGAAAAAATATGGCCCTGGTGGAATAGGGATATTTTGTGGATGTTAAATGTTAATCATAAAGTTTAGACTTAGTGTATAATGTGGCTGTCTCCGAGGCACCTGGTAGTGTTACATTTTTAAGTTTGACCACATTCTTCAGGTATGAAGTTGAATGTTTTCATTGTTGACTGCAGTGGCCAAAGTGCTACTGGCATCTCAATAAATTTGCTAACATTCCCATGTAATGAAGGACAATATACGTCTGTCTATATGAAGGAATATATTAAAGCATGATAAACATCTTCTATGTTTCAGGACAAGAAATACAGCAACAGAATGCTGTTAAGACTTCCATGTTGTCTACCTTTTCATGCACGGTGCAACATGGTGCAAGGTGCAAGTTCAAATTAATTCCTGAATTAGAGTGATCATGCCTGAGCTATTACGTACTGGCCATTGTCATTACTAGAATGCTCTTACAAGAAGCAGTATTCATCAAAAAACATCAAAACACTTTCTCATACCAGTAGATGTGAACAAATTGCCAGGGGTACTGCAGTGTGCTGTTCTGAATATTTCTAAGAGAATATGTAATGCAACATTTTTTGAGATCTAATATTAGAAAGGTGTTGATGTACATGTATCTCTTTTCTTCGCCCAAATGGAAATGCTGTGTAGAAGTTTAAAATGATATGGTGTTAATTTCCTGCCACCATTACCATCTGCTCAGTGCACTATATGGCAGCTGTTAGTTTCTCTCTTCATTGAGTCTTCAGTTTCCTAAGACAGGAGATTGATGGACCTGCAGCCAGTGGAGGGAGGCTGCCCACCCACAGTGGACATGATAGCCCTGCTATATTATACCCATGAGATGACGCTCTCTCCCTCCAGTCTGGCTAGAATGGTGTCATTTAACATAGCCAGGTGTGTGTGCCAGCCTGAGGTCAAGGGTCAGCTTAGTACTAATGAGCAGGAGTGGTGATCAAGTATGAATGATGTGCAGTTTGGTGTCTCTGGTAATTCTTCATTTCCTCTGATTTGTTTCTGCCATGCCTCATTCATTATCCATGTTTTCTGCCCTTTTCATAATCCAAAATCAAATGTAGTGCTGCCACATGTGGGATTATTGATGCTGTTATTTAATGACTGTCAGGATCGCTGGCATTTATATGTGATCTATGGTCTATGTGAAGAGCTCATACTGGGAAACATGCACTATATTTACAGTTTGATTTGATTTCTCTCAGCTCTGTCATAAATTACAAGAATCTCATGGAGTGAGGCACTGCGAAGCTTTATAAATTCCCCACAGGGAGGAGGGACAAAGAGACAGCGGAGGAGGCTGTGCTCTGAAAGGGTGATCTGTATGCAACTTCAGTGGGAGACAGTATCCTTGACACATGGCAAAAGCTCAGGCATTGCTTAGAATGTCATTGGCTTTTCATGTAAGGCGACTTGCTCTGCTCTCTGTTAGCCTCAGCCTACAAACCCTGCTCATTCAGTCTCTCTTTGTGTAAGTAAGGTTTTTCCAGATTGCTAAGGGTGTTTTAGAAGGAACTGCTTGGTGCAGCTAGAACAGAGATTCCTGGGTTTATTTATTCTCAGGCGTCTTATAGAGAGAAACTATCTTTAATTCAAACCAACAGCACTAATGATGTGCTGCCAGTATCTTCTGTGCATACACTAGGTCTGCACATCTTGGATGTCTCAATGAGATGGATCTGTCTGTCTATCTTTAGTGCAGAACCATGGGACTAATTTAATTACACATCCCCTCCTTGGCTTCTCACTCCCATGGGAGTGCACAACTAATCATTTGGAATCTCTGTTTTTCAGCAAAAGGGAGGGACGGTTATATCAGTAGATCTTGTGAGCAACCAAGTATAGCCTCTGTCAGTGACATTTCCATAACATTTCCATAGCCACCGCAGGATTAGATGTCGTCACTCCAGAAGTTTCCTCATCTATTGACCTCTAAAGGTGGTGGTGCAGTCACAGCTGGTGCCTAGATGTACCCCTAAAGGTGTATGACTCACTAATGGAAAAACAAATTCAGTGTAGATAGTTGTTTCTGCCGATTCCAATATTTAAGTTTAATAAAGTATAACCAAGCTTGTCACTCCACTCCACTTGTTTTACTAGTCGTTATGGTTTTTAAATGGTTGTGTTTCTCTTGATTTTGTGTTTTGGAAGCTGTGATTATTTTTTCTGAAGATAAACTTCAATATTTTTGGTAAATAATTAAAATAATGGACCTTCGGAGTCCCTCGTGGTATGAAGGAGACTTGTGCGCTAATGCCCGACATATTTAAATGTCAAAAACTGTCAGAAGTCCTAAGCTCACAGCTTAATAAGAAGGATATAGTGAAGATTAATACAGAACCCAATTAGTTTAGTTTACTCAACTACTGTAGCTGATATAAGGCATTATCATCAACATCCACAAAACTGACTAATTGGGTATAGTGAACAGCACGTAGGAAAAACAACACAAGATAAATGAACAGAGTGCAGTGAAAATTTTTCCACTGTAGATATTATTGATTTTTGTGTAATTTATGCCTCATGATTATCAGTCACTGGAGGTCATACTTTACCTGCCTTTTCTGTTTACAGATTTAAACAGATTTTCTAATTACTTTAGATGATGTCATGATGTTCAGTCTGTGGAAATCAAGCTTAGAAATTGGAAGCTCATAGTATTTCTTACAACAAGACTCTGCTGACTCCTGCAGCAAAGAAATTATGCTGGACAGAGGAAATTGTTTCCCTTCCGTAGTCTTCAAACACTGGTAAATCTGTGGTGAAACATAGGACATTGGGTGTTCCTATCATTTGCTATTATGAATCCCTCTGTCTGTCTGTGGTGCTTTCGTTGTCGCTGTTTCATAAATCTGATTTACTGCTACATCTGTAGTGCCCAAGCTAATGAAGTAACACCCAGTGCAGAGACACAGCATTGATTTCATTTCCTGCCTCTCTGGCTGCTCCCTGGGTAGCTAGATGGAGATTACATGGCGATGTCATATAATGGGAGAGATTAAAGAGTCTGTATCCAACTGGAGTGTCACAGCTGTGTGCTCAGCCTCACAATTATGGGAGATGCAGAAGTTTAAGAGAGAGCAGCATAGATGGCTTCCTCTGTTTTCCTACAGATCTTTGCAGTATTACGTGTTGTCTCGTTAACCCAGGATGGACATGGAGGTTGGCAGGTTCTTCTCTTTCTCACACACGTCTACAATTGATACTACTCCTGTTAGAGATCTGAGGAGAGGTAACAATGAAGTGAATGGGTTGTCCAGTTATTACTGATCAGAGGACAAATTCACTGTCTCCCTGCATGTTTATCTGTCTTATACCCATGTGATCACCAAGTGTCTGCTGTCTCTTTTTTGTGTCAGTGGTAGAATGACAAAACAAAGAATAAATTATCATATCATAATAATAAATTATAATGTCAACTGAAAACTGTCAAGAAAAGGTCAGGTACCTTACAGAGGGACAGTGTTTTGTTCAGTGTGTGCATAGTGTTGCATATACATATATATAATGCTGAGACAATTAGTGGATCAGTTAATTGATATTGATTGACAGGAAATAAATCTTCAACAATTATTATGATTACAATTATTTGATTTGTGAAAAAACTGTCTAATATTATCTTGGCTCTATTTAGTTATAAAATAAATAATAAAATAATAAAATTTAAGTATTTCTCCATCTTCAAAACATTTTTGGAAAAAAAGTTGAAATATTGTTCAATGTTTTACCTTTTCATCTTGCCAATCCTGATCATATTTTCTGTCATTCTGAAATATGTACAGATAATAAGCCAAATAATTCTTAACTGCACTGAAGGGGAAGAACTAAAATGCATAAAGTGATAAGTTGATCCTGCCCAGTTGTTCTTGAGAACCGAGACAATCATCTGTTGGACAGTCTAATGAGTGTTAAATGAAATGAGGTCAGATATTATGCATAGAAGCTGATTTTCAGCTAAGGTAGGTATTCACCTCTTCTTTACGCTGGGTACATAGAATTTTTTGATTATTGTGTTTGATGTCCTGATTCAGTGTTTTCTCCTGGTGTAGTTTTAAGCCTACCCCCTTTTTCTGTGGTGGATGATGTTCTGTACAGCAGTTATTGTGAACACGGTGTATGAGTGTACTGTATGAATGGGGTGTTGATAACATACTATTGTTGTAGGTGCTGTGTTCATTGTAGATAATGAAATGTTATCACAATTACTCGAAAAGCAGAAATAATAAGTATCAGCTGGCTGAATGTCCCCACTTAACTAATTAGAAACCTGTGTCAGCATTAATGAGTTGTGTGCTGTGGTGGCAGAATTCATTGAGGCAATTAGTGAATTTCCAAAAGCATGACACTCCATGGCAAATTGCTGAGCTGTGTAATAGTTAGGTCACTCATACCTCACAGCAGTCAGCAATACACAGCTCTGATGATGGCCTGTGGTATACTAATTGTGACAATCAGCCACGAATATGGTAAATTTGTCATTATGCTGATACATCGTGTTGCCATGCTGTATGAAATGATTCTATAAATTGTAAAGTCTGTTGCGTGTGTGTGTGTGTGTGTGTGAATGTGTGTGGTGGGAAAAATTAATTGAGTGAGCAATCAACTTGCTGTAGCCAGAAATTAGAAGCAGATGATGAGAATATGCAGTGAAAGAGACTTTTGTAATCAGCTACATCAAAGTCATTTTCAGTTTTCTGAATAATGTGACACATTGTAAAAGGTGTAACATCAATAACAGCTATTTTATGTGAAGCAATATTAAAAGGTTAAAGGAGAAAAAATATTTAATAACACATTTTATTTTCGTACCATCATCGTATTCCTCCTGTTCATACTGACATTTAATGTCTTTTGCTAATGCAGTGTAGGTGATGGAGGGAACAAAATGCACAGTCCTTGGTTCGTGTCATTACATTATAGTTTATGAAAATTATAGTTTTTCTGAAGTAAATCTTAATAAGAAGCTTCAGCAGTCCCAGTTAGACAGATTAAGAGGATATCTTGCACACTTCCTTTTTAGTACCAAAAAGTTTGTTATTATCCTTCCAGTGCAGCTCAACAGAGAAACAGTGTCAGGCACATACTGTAAAATTAGCTTCAGATAAACTTTTGAAAGCATTGTCGCACATAACAGGGACTTCAGATTTTGTTCCCTAAGGTGCATAAAAGGAATCTTTTAAAGACCGGTTTGTACAAGAGGCATGATTACAGCACAAAAAACTTCATCACTGTGCTAAAAAGATAACACATTATATCATTCTAGTCTTTGTATTGGAAATATAATTTGTCAAATTTTGCAGTACTGTATTTTCTTTGTATACTCTTGTTCAAAATTAGTTCTCAAAACAGATAGAAGTCACTGTTCCCTTACAATTCTATTTCATTTACTGAATGGCATTATTCAGAAGAAGCTAATTCACATGCACAGAACAAAGTTATTTTGCAAAGCTACAGCGTCTTACAAATTGGACCATTCTTCTGTGGACAGTACATGATAAAGGAAATTTATCGGAGATTCGCACAACAATTGTGGCAGGTAAATGTTTTATTTTCTTAGAGCACTTTTAAGCTTGCATCTGTAAGTGTTATGTATTCAGTTTAGATGCTTCTTTAATAATTAGGGGAACACTGTCAAATATATTGTATGTGTGATACAAATTGTAATTTCACTGAAAATAAGCCAGACTTTCTTTATCTGCAAATAATATCGATTTGTGGAGTCTGGACTGTGCACCAGGGGTTCTTTTCATTCTCTAAGGACGTGTTATTTACCAATCACTGAGTGGACTTCAGCTAAACCAACAGATAGATTTTTTTTTTTTTAATTGGCTTAAGCTTCACTAACCTTAGGATGCAGTACCACATACTGGCTCTGGACTCAATTTTGCACTATAGTATAAACGTTGACCACACAATACACCAACTCAAAATGGATAGTGTTTCTCGTAATACTTTTTTGAAGAATAAAGCAGAATAAATCTGCAGAACTGTGAGATGGTGAGTGGTAAACCTCAGGGCCAGTTAGCCTGTTAGCATCAATCAAACTCCATCTTCCCCTGATATCTCCTTCAGGAAGTACCCTGTGTATTTTTATATGACCCATACCAAGACTGATCGGGCACAGTTGTTGCAGCTTCATAGACTTTTAATCGGCACAGTGTTGGCCATAAAAATGTATTATCTTCAAGGACGAGAGACTCTCATTGTTCCTGGTGGTGTTTGAAAGGAAGGCTAAAATGCAGGGAGGAGAATAACTCATATTAAGGTTACTTAGTAAAGATGTATTTGCCATAAAATGTGAGCAGGAATATTATAAGTTATGTATGAATACAGTTACTGTAGAGGACCTACCAAACTGCTGTTTAAGTGTACTGCCTATTTGTAAAGTTGCGTAGTAACTCTGAAAACGACTAGCAGTGCCTTAAGCCTACAGTCTTAAGCTTTGTCACGTCTTTTTGCCAAAGCTTTGCAATTAAATATGTACATTCAGTTCTTGGAACTACAGCATGAATATTACATTGACTACAAACTCCTTGGATGTCAGTTATATAATTACGTACAGTCTGAAAGAAATCACCACATATTCTTTATATGTAATCTAGATGTGGAGCAGAAGCTGATTTTTTTCAGTGTCAGTTGTTTTCAGAAAACTCATGAATGATCAATTTGTCAAGTTGCATCACTGAATACATATAAAATTGGCATACTTGCATACCATGGTGTAAAATTACTTATTTTTTATCTAGCTTTAAACTGGTCGCGTGCATAACCTGTCTGTTGATAATTGTGTTTTTTCTGAATATTAGTGTTTACATGCACAATTGAATATACTTTAATCAGTCAGTTCGTTATAAATTAGAGCTGCACCTGGCAACAAGAGGCACATATTGTAATTTACAACAACAACAACAACTTAACACATTATGTCTGGCAGAGTTACTCTGGTTAACATGCACCTTCCTCATTCTCTCACATGATCATATATTCATGTAGAAATACAGCACGGGGTTGATTTTAAATGTAGTGTGTTTAACCCTCATGTTATGTTCATTTCATGTTAAACAATTTAGTGTTCCCCGTCAAAAATGACCGTTCTATCAAGACCCATTGTAAAAATGTAATAATACATAATAATAATAATAATAATAGTTTTGAACTTCTGTTTGTTATTTATAGCCTGTATGGTTCATTGATCTGAGTTTATACATGTTGAATTTGAATTCTAAAAAACATAATTTCTGGATTATTTTGACTATAAAAATAATCAGATGAAACACACACACACAGACTACTTTGTGTCAAAGCTACCATGGACATTTGTTTTGAAACATTTCAAATTTTTATACAGTCACATAAAGTAACACCTGTTGTGTTCTGGGTTAAAATCGACCGGTAATATTTTATCTGTGTACAAAGGAAATTATCCCCAAACTACACTTGACAATATCATAAGATCAATGCCTTAGTACATTAAAGAACAACTAACAACAACAATAACATTACAATGTTGTGTCCCTTGACACATTATTATGCAGTCATCTCCAGAACCCCACGCTTCCCTGTCTGTCCCCACACTGTCTGTAGTGTCTGCAGTGCGAGCCTATTCAAGGCAGGTTTGAGGTGAAACCAACCTGGAGGATAGATTTGTGTTCACTAGCCAAAGATTGACAAAGTTCTGTGGAATGCAGAATGAAATGTCTCTACCTTAAAAGAAAGAAGTCAAGTTGCCATGACTCAACTTTCAGACAACTTCACATGGATGACTGAGAATTTTCAAGAACACTGTCTGCAGGTTTCCTGCTATAAACTTGCATATTCCAGGCATAACTTGTCCTGGCATCACATGTTGCCCATATCTTTATGCCATATTTTGACAGCTTGTTTGGCATATACTGTTTGAAAGGGCAGCGTCCCCTAAAAGCGACCAGACGCTTATCCACTGTGATGTTTGGACATTTAGACTTACGATGTTTGGGTTATAGAGGAGTGGCAGGCCCTACACCCACTTGAATGTGACAGTAAGCTCAGTACTGCTATCCTCTTCATCACTACATTCCTCCTCTTCACTTATTTTTTGGTCTGGATTATATTCTGTGCTGTCTTCAGTTTCTGAGACTTCCTCCTCACAGTCAGTTTCCTGACCTCTCTCATCCTCACCAGTGTGGTGATCAAATATGTACACAGGAGCCTCACTTATGGTATGTCTACCTGCCATGGTGCTGCCACACAATGAACTGTGAGCAAGGCCTCAAAAAAGCATTTTATACCAAAGCTACGAGAAACGTACAACGTTATTGAAACAACTGTCTGTGAGAACTGGCAACACAGGTGTTGTTCCATGGGAGAGAGAGTCTCCCTCAAAGGCTTCCGTAGTGGTTACCAGCAAACCCAAAGTGTGTGTGTGTGTGTGTGTGTGTGTGTGTATGCATGTCTGTGTGTGTATGCAGGTCCGCCGGGGCCCAGGACAACACGATCATTTCTTCGCCAAAACCATCACAAATGATTTAATTATATAAGTTTGTATCACTCACATGAACTAATAAAATATCCTCTCTGTAGCTGTAGCTTCAGTAAGCACAATTTATTGGCATTTTGACAGCTTTTCTCACTTTGACGTGTCACCTTAGAACAAATTGCAATTTCCTGCTCTCATCCATTAATCTAAAGATTTCTTTGCCCAGTGAGCCATGGAGCCATGCTGGGTTTGAACCTGATGATGTCCTTTGCATTCAGCTGCCAGTGAGAGTTAGCGAGTGACTGAGTGAGTGCACTGTGTTAGTCTGCATCCACATTAGATGTTGTTCATCCAACAGTCTCTAAGCTCATTACACTAATCAGGTTAAAGAGAGGGGAATTGGGGAGCACTTGGCCTGCAGCATGTTTCCTCTGGACTTCCCCAGTGAGATGGCGAACCTCTCACACAGGCTCCGGCTGAGCTGCTGGGACCCGGCCCCGGAGACGCCTGCTCCTAATGATCAGCTCCTGCTGCTTCTGTTTGTATGAAACCCACACTGGGGTATTCAACTGCACCCATGCTGTCATAATGACCAGTTTGCAATTGTAAAGGTTTTTGTTGTTTTTTTTTTTTTAGATTTCTGATTCATTTATTGTTGTTCACACTGACACATTTAATAAATAGCTAATCCTGCTTTCTACAGTTAACTGTTTTTCCACAAATGAACCATGAACAATGAAGCTCAGAAGAAAAACAGATGAGTCTCTAGATTTTATTTCAAGTGCAGAAATGGCAAAACAAAATTATAAAATGGGGATTGTATTAACATGTACACAATAGGTCTTTGTTTACTCTCATTGCTTTTTGACAAAATTGTGATTCAGTAATAATAGCAGTGTTGGTCTTGCATATTGCCCTTTCTGTTTATGCCCTGGTTTTATTTTGTATTGTTATTTATAATGTACTGTATCTACTGATCTCTCTACTGTCTTGAACGTTGAACATCCTTCAACATGTACTGCTCATACCTACCCTCACGAGAAACTACACAACAAGTTCAGTAAAAGAGATTCAGACACAGTTCAGTTGACCTGTAGCAGTGACAGCTTGTCTCTATAAGCACTGTGTGTAGCCGCTGAAGAAACGTCAGTGACCATCTTAAGCACCACTAATGAAAATCAGATCTCTTTATCCTTCACTGTTTTCTTTAGCAAACTGCACTGCTTAGAAAAGGGCCCCTTTTCTTTCTTTGGAGCTGACAGAAGCCACCTGACCTGGGAATTGCCCAAAACTGGGGTTGCTATGGTAACGAGCAGATGTGGAGCATGAAATAGTGAGACTGTGATTCCTTAGCTAAGCATGGTAGCATCCTTTACATGCTTTGCTATGTATTGTGTTGCCTATCTTAGCATACATTCAGCTGCAAGTTGTGTCCAGAGGTGTGTTACTGTGTTCTCCATCTGTTCCCATAGGCATTGAGCTAGACATCGCATTTACAACAAGAATTTCAAGTAGTCAGTTCTTGTCAGTTGTCCTTGTTACACAATATGTTAAGTATATCCAGTATGTGGGTGGTTACTTGACCAGATGTTTATGAGGCGGATTTAAGCCAGAGATGTTTGTTTCTAGTAATCAAGAACACTTGAACATATTTTAGGGCTGGAATTGCAGTCAGAAGGATAAAAAAAACAGGAGGCTTGTATATATTTTATAGGACTCTGTATTGAAATACTGTATGTAGTTTATCTCACTTGGTTGTGGAGGAGATGGAAACCCGTTGTTACTGTAATTGTGTAATTATGTCACTTTTCCATGTATTTTACTGAGTGTATTCAGAAACTTTTAAGTAAATATGCAGTCATTTTTTTCAACTACTTATGTAAATACAAGAATAACAGTGTAGCCTACACTTGTGCTCTTATGGTGAAATTGGGATATGTTTATTTTTGCTTTGAACTCTTTCTCCCCCTTTAAATATGTGAGAAAGCTTTCATAAAAAGAATAGGTGGCCACCACATTTGAGAACGTCTCTATGAAGTTGTTGTTCCTATGTTTTTTCATGTTGAATTTCAAAACCTAAAATTTCCTGAATTCTTAAAACCATCTCCTCTAAATAGGCAACCACAGATTAGAAATGTATTTGTTTTCCCTGGCGTGGGAATTGTTACAGTAGAATATACCAGAAAAATGCCTTGTTGAAAACATGTAAGTCTTTGAAACACTCTTCAGAAAAGACTCCCAATTTGTTGACAGGCATCCTTGCGCATAGACTCGACTTGAAGAACTTTCTGAAGTGAACAGCATTTGTCTGAGGGGAAAGTTGTTGTACAGTATATGCCTTCTTCAGCCAATTTAAACATTTGATCCACCAGTGCTTTTAGTCCTCGCTGAGAGAAAAACAAAGCAGCAAGGAGTCTCACAGTGATACTGTGCTTGGAATGTACTCCCAGCTTAGCTGAATAATGGAGTTTTTTCCTTTGCCTTGGCCTTGCACTGTTTGCTTTCAACTTTTACTGTTCACTCTAGATGTTGACTAGTCATTCATCATTTTGGGAGGGAACACACTCCAGAAGGCTGTTTGGTTAATTGAGTGTAGGTTCTCGCTTAAGTGCTTTTTCTGTACTTTCTGTGTATGCCTGTCTTCTTTTCACTGAGAGGATCAGTGCACCAGTCGATGATATCACAGACACACACAGTTCCTCATTCTCACATTGCAGCTCTCAACACAAAATGTTAAATTATGTTTCTCTGTAGAACCTTTAACAAAGCAGTGAAACGGAAGTGACACTTTGACACAGACGTATTTTCATTTTTCAGACACACACTATAAAAGTGAATCACTCGATCTCTTTTTCTCCTGAACCTTTTCATGTACTCGTGACAAGATAACTGAGAGGCCCTCTGGATGAAAACTGGGATTGAATGTACACAGAAAAAGCCTCTGTTAACACTCGCAAAGCTCTCTCTCTCTCTCTCTCTCTCTCTCTCTCTCTCTCTCTCTCTCTCTCTCTCTCTC
>JAUBNQ010000025.1:13759255-13797345 GCA_032353495.1 Ctenopoma kingsleyae | reverse complement strand
CTCTCTCTCTCTCTCTCTCTCTCTCTCTCTCTCTCTCTCTCTCTCTCTCTCTCTCTCTCTCTCTCTCTCTCTCTGACCTTGTATGCTTGACATTTAAAAGCTGACTTTAGCTGAAATCTTTAAATCACTGTGGAGTGTACCCTCCATCCAAATGACCCTGGAAGCAGTTGCAGCTGTAGACCTGAGGGCAGAGTGGATGTGGCTGTTGCTGCTGTCCAGCCTTATATGTCCAGGAAAAGGTGGGCACAGCAGCAGCCATGGCAACTGTGGACAGAGTCGCTGATCTGGAAACAATGGGCCAAAAACATGGCCTCTCCCTGAACCTCCACTCATGCAACAACATGGTTTCATTCACCATCAACAGAGGACTTCTGTTACAAAGACCACTTTTATCCAGTGATAGATTACCATGTTGGTAAGTGCTGCCTTTTATAATGCTTCACTAAGCTTACTGAGACCACACATAATAACATGAGACTCTTTGCGTAAAAGACCAGCAATTTACTTCACGATTAAACTGATATGTATGCTTAGCTAAATGTTTGGTTTTGCTTAAAGAGACAGATCAGTGAATCTCCGCCTTTATGTGTCAGGTTTTTTCCTTTACAGCATGCCAGAGGATATACAGTAAAATGCTGATTGAGTCCCTCAGTGTATCACACTTTGGAGTGAAGCCAGTGTGTTTTCCATTACACTGCTCTTGATACTGTAATCAGCATGCAAGTGGTAGTAGGCAGTCAGTTACTGAAGTATGAGAGAAAGTGAGGCTCAGTGCAGGGGAGGCAGCACAGACAGGAGAGTGGAGTCACCTGATTTCCATGACGTGACACTCCAGGGAGAATATACTGATCGTGGGAGCCAGAGGTGCTCATGCTCATAGTACACTGCAGGATGATCCATTTTAAGTATTTGCATTGAGTCTCAGACTGTTAACATGTTTCTGTGTGTTCCTATGCATGCAACTCCCATATTCACCTCACCCTCTGCCTATTATTCTGTATTTGCCTGTGTCACAGTCTCAGGCATTAACTCCCACGTCATTTGCTATACACTTAATAAAATATTGTGTTGTTCATTTTTCACATGTTTCGCCAGACTGTGTTTTATAATACAATAATGTTTGGCAGACAGTTCTTGCAAGCTGCTGCCTTTCATAAGAAAATGCTGCCCAGTTTGATTGTGTTGCATGGAAGATTTAGACTTACGCTGCAATACTGGGAATGGGCTCTGCATTTTAATTGTGACCTTTGTAATTGTGATGCAATGATTACACAAGCCGAGTCTGCCTTGTACTTGCATGTTCTTACACCAATTACTGTCACATCTGTGGAGTCTTTTCTCGCTTCTCCTTAATCTCCTTTTGCCTGTCTGTCCACATTTGATAAAACAGCTATTCAATTAGGTCATACTATATTGTTGCCACATAGCATTGATGGATTGTGGATTGAGTATTTGAAGCCACTTGGCAAGCACCTGTTTAGTATTTTATATATAAATATCATCCCAGTGTTTTTAATTGATATTTAATGTTGATGTGCATATTCTTTTTTAAAGCAAAAATTAATCAATGACTTCAAACATGCTTTTTAGCATTACATCACTTTGTCTGGCATGGTATCAGTCATAAACCAGATGTAGGCCAGTGGACCAGAGGCCACATACTGTAAATGCTGTGTAAGAGATTGATGGTCAAAAATGTGTTTGATAATGGTAATGAAATCAACATGGGCTGAGCTCTTTGTTCTTTGGGGCTGATCTACATCCATCTGTGTGTGTAATGAAGTAATAATGTTTGGGCAACATGTGTCTGAGCCACTATTAACCACGCCCAGTGGCTGATAGACTCAGAAGCCAGGTCAACCCACAGTCACAGTACTGTGTGAATTACTGAAAAAAGGACTAGTTCATTGGCTGACTGGCTGCAGCTGCTGGGTGGAACTCTCCTCTTCTAGTGAGGAATCTCATTCTTCATTTCTCTAAATGAAGAATGAGGGATGTTACATATTGAATAATTCTGTGTTATAAGACTCATTGTATTGACTCCAAGAATTTTGGACCTAAACCAATAATGTCTCAGTAGTAATGAGGACTGAGCCAGTTGTATACTATGCTTAGCTCTTTTTTTCCCTTTTAATGATGGATTTGCTATTTGATGTTCAAGAAATAGAAGAAAAGAAGAAAGAGAATTAGGAAGAATCAGTTGCTTTTATTGCGATATTTCTGCTCTGGATCTTTTTGAAACAGTGCTGCAGCAGAACGCTCTACTTTGCTGGATATTTTTAGTGTAAGGGGAGCTGCGCTCTCCCTCCCTGCAACAAGGGCAAGATTCATAATTTCTGTCAGTATCTGTACCCTCAAATTGCATTACGGCAGAGTGTGTTACCCTGGGCAAAGCCCATAGAGTGGGTCATAGCAGCAAGAATCATTTTTACATGAATGTTGCTGTAAAAATAAGTAAGTAAAGAGCATGAGTCTGGTGGCTTTTAAAAAAAAATCTGATTTGAGAAGCACTGTTTGACACTCTTTCAATAATAACTAAAATAAATACTATACAAGCCACTTATAACATGACAACTTGTTCGTAGTAATGCTGTTGAACTTTAAATAGCAAGGGTCAGTTCTGCTTTATAATTCAGTGTCCTGCAGGAGTGATGATGAATTAATTTATGAAATTTATGGAGGAAGTGATAAGCATAGAGGTGAAAGCCTTTGACTTATTAATTACTTATATTGTATTCATGTAGTCTCCAGATTCAGTGGGTGTTCTTTGCAAGGAAATGAGCACAAGGATATCTTGATATAAAAGCGAAAAAGGTCGACAGTTTAAAGTACATGTGACAGAGAGCATATTTAATTATATATATTTTAATTTTATATAACTGAGAAGATGTAATAATAAACAGTTCTGTAATGACTATATTGTTACACTCTCTACACCTTTTAAAGAATAAATCGGCCCCATCTGTCATTTTTTGACAGCGTATGAATATTTGACTTTGCATCAGTGTACCCTCATCATTTTCTCCTCATGTTATTAATGTGGTGAAGGCAATCTGACAGAATGATGTCTCTGTGGCTCTATGTGCTGCTTAGATTACAGCTCTGGGCTATTAAGTATAGGTGTACAATAATTTGCTTTATGTTTGCTGTAAATCAAGTATGCCTCCTTCTTATAATAAAGATGGATTTATGTTGGTTGATTAATGACTAGCTCTTGTGTACTGCTAGGAATGAAATTTGCCAAATTCAAATAAGGATATGAGGCAAAATGAGGAGCAGTCATCAAATGACCTTGACATGACTCTCTGGTGCAAAGCTGAACAGGAATTAAGGTACTGGGATGCAGGAATATTGGAATTACTGGATACACAGATGGTGAAAACAACAACCCTTGTTTGCTTTTATGTGAATCACTGTTGGCCTGTATTACAGGAAAGCTTAATGGTCTCCAGAGACATAGTATGGTTCTACAGGAAACTGACCTTGCTTTCAATCAGACTCGGATAAAAGGCTGATGTTATGCACAGGGTGTCAGTGCAGGAGAATGTAAAGGGGTTGAGAAAAGGAGGTGTGGCGTGGGGCAGTTCAGCCAATTGGCATTTTCTCAATACACACATGCATTAATCCTGCTGTTCTCAACAGTCCTGGGAACTGCTGAGGTCAGAATTGCTTTCAGCCCTTCATTCAATACCACTGACATGCTACATGTCTAAATTTCACAATAACACTGGTCCTCTAGCATGGAGATAATATAATATAGTAAATGGCAATTCAGTGTATTTGTGAGGTTAGTGATGGCTGCTGTATTTTTCTGCTGCTTTACTGGCTTATTTTCACTTGCATCACAGCTTGTTAAAATCTAATTGCCATCCTTTGCAATGGTTGTGCTTTCTTTTCAGTCACTATACTAATCTACCTTTTATCCCCGATTGGTTGTTTTTATACTCACAGTAATCACTGCTGATTGTGTAAATAAGTCGAGAGATGTTTGCATCTACATCACTATTTCTGTTTCTGTTCACAAATGCTTCTAAAGCAGAGCAAGTCTAAAATGGCTTGTTTACCGGGGAATCATTACTGTTGTTTCTCCTGGGATCTCAGTTTAATGGGCTGACCTTGAAAATCCTGTAGCAATGTGAAGGGGATGGTTTAGATTTGGTGCATTAAATATGAGGATTATATATTACAAACTACATTTATTATTGTTTTCCATTCTTGTTTAACTAGAGACTCTTTCTTTTAATTGTGTTTTTCCTCTCAATGCACTACAGGTCAGGAAGGTTTTCTGATAGCAACTCTAATTAATGAGTAAAATGTTTTTGCTGTGTATACTCCAGTTTTTCTTTCTTTCTTTGTTTCATCAGACAATACACAGCATGCATTTGGAAAACATAAAGCACAAACTGATTTAATAAACAACAGAAACCTAGCATGTAATGCAAGTTGTAGTCTGGGTGACATATGATTAATGACATATGACTGGGGCATTGAACATGTTCAAAGCAGCTGTAAGGCTGTAATGGCTCTAACTATTTTTGTATGCTCTTTATAATCAGGTAGCCCTGGTGCATCTATTTCAGAAGAACGGCTTATGCTGGCTTCTGTTGTTACCTGCATGTTCTATGTCCTTGTTTCTGCATAACATAAGAAACACACACAGGCACTTATTTTGGTATTGAAATTGAGGAACCCTTGTACAGCATTGTTTGGATGCTATTCATTTATCCTCACCCTGATATGTTCCTAAGGGCCATTTAGCTTTGGTATTTGTTGTTCTATTAGAATAATTTGGAAGACTGGTGCAAACACACTGGTCAGGCATGGACCAACACTGTTTAAGTTTCCTGGTGGCCTCTTATTTGTTGTGTCACAGACTAGTGCAGCAATCTCAGTAGTTGTTTCTCATGGGATCATTAGAGTTGTGTCCTCGCTAGATGGCTTTTGATTTTTGCCACTCTCTGCTGAGTTGTCCATGTTTTAAAATATCCAGAAAACTGCCCTTGTCATTTTCATGCATTAATATTTAGCATTAAATAAACCTCCTCAAATGGAGTAGTGATTGTCATGGGCGATACTGTTTTCAAATTACATTTATATGTCTACTTACTAATGTAGAAAAGTTAATAAAATAAATAAGATTCAGCAGAGAGTCATATAAGTGAGTTGTTGCTCATTTCTCCTCTCTTAGACGAGGATCCATCCATGCTTGAAAGCCGAGCTAATGAGGAGCTGGCTACAGTGGAGTGTTTGCATGAGGATCCTAGTGAAAAACGTGCTCTCACACTACTGTAAACTCAGGGATTATCATTATCCTCTCGGGTTTTATCATGTGGTTTCTGCAGTGTTTACTCTCTGAAGTGACTGATCACTACTCACAACAGATACCATAGTGACTATTGCTTTTAACTGTAGACCTACAGTAATCTTTAGCAAATGCCAGTCATCAGAGGTAACTTTGACATTTCAAGATAGACTTGTGTGAGATGTCCGTAAGAGACTTCCACAGAAATACATTTTATAAGCACAAAGCTGGCGTGTGTGTGTGTGGGAGTTGTTATCTGTGAGTTGATATTGTTAGTCCACATATGTGCCCATGTGGCTTGCTGTGTTGTCAGTCTCCAGTCTCAAGCTGCTTGTCTAGAAATAGACAACAGAAACCTGTGGAAGAGCTGGATGACAAAGACTCTGTGGGGCTTCTCCACCAGCCTGTCTATAGAGGAGTGCTCATGCAGTGCCATTACCTCTTCTTTTTTGTGCTTGTCTTTCTCACTTTGTATGAAAAAAATAAACTCAGGGAAACAGAGGGGCTATTGGAGAGGAAACCACAGCCATGACAGAGCCACAGATACAGGCAAGCTCATTCACAGCTCCATCATTATAGAAAATTTACTTCTCAGACTTTCTCTGCTCTAGCTCAAAAGGGGCCTGTACATGAACTGTGGATCCTGAGCACAAAAAACCCTTTGTTTTTTGTGTGGCTGTGATCTGAATCGTGTCAGTGTGAAGATGTGAACTTTTGCCTTTATATCCAACTGGGGGAAAAATACTAGAATTCCTTTGGTGTTACAGTAGAGCTTGCAGTATAGTATAGTTAAAACAATTGGTTAATTAATAAATTAGTCGATCCCTACACAATTAATCTGCAACAATTGTATTTCAGTTCATTGTTTTGGTCATTCTTTAAGCCAAATGAGTTTGCAGAGAGGCTCCTTGGTATAGATGTCCTATTTATCATGTTCATTTCTCTCGCTGTTAAAGCGAAGGTCAAAATAGAGAAACACTTTGCTGTATCAGCCTCTTTTCTTTTTTGTGCATATATGTCTGAAGTGATATACTGTACCTGAATTGATTCGCCCTAATTGCAGTATGTGATAAAACACCACTGATTTGTGTAGTTGCAGTGAGGTCTACTTTAGAGGGAGAGAGCAAGCCAGGAGCAGAGAGATTAATGAATGTGGCTGTGGAATGTCATTTTCTGTGTTTTGACTCTGCCCCTGTTATTCATGCCGATTAGTGAGATTTGCCACTTTTTCCCTTTTTCTACTGAAAGGTTATGTCAATTGCCTTGGTTCAGATAATTCTATCCACGCTGCAATCAGACAGAAACTCTCCACACACAAATCCCTATAATATCAGAACAGCAGGGAAGAATGAGGAGCCGCTGAGGCAGGGGTACGGCACAACACACTCAATTTCACAGGTAAAATTGTCCCCAAGGACATAATTGTGATGATTTGTTCTGCATCTTGTGGTGGTATATTCTTCCTCTGAGACGACTTCTTCACACTTTCAAGCACGATTGTTTTATGAGAGGACGTTTTAATAATGGCTTGTTGATACCGCTTGTAACACAGACCATCTATTTGTGAAAAAAGCCAGCAGTATAACTTTAACACTTTACATAATGTTTCTTCTTCTGTGTTTTACAGGTGTGTAGGTTGGTGAGGCCATTATACTACCCACCAAGATGGTGGCCTTGTCGCTTAAGATCTGTGTGCGCCAGTGCAATGTGGTGAAGACGATGCAGTTTGAGCCATCCACGCCTGTGTATGATGCCTGCAGAATCATCAGAGAGAGAGTCCCAGAAGCCCAGACAGGACAAGGTTAGTGAATGGCTCAGATATGGTGAAAGTAATTTACATAATGGAAATCTATAAGCATGTACATTTGCATATTCAGTTTCACTTTGTGTTTCAAGCGTCAGATTATGGCCTCTTCCTGTCTGATGATGATCCCAGGAAAGGAATCTGGCTCGAGTCTGGAAGAACCCTGGATTACTACATGCTGCGAAATGGAGTAAGATTAAGTCATATAGTCTGGGGTGGAGAACTGTCAGTTGCACTTATCATCTCTTAAAGTGATTTATATTTTCTAGAGGGACCTGAGATATTTATGTCTCCGCTTGCTGAGAGCGACTGCAGTTTACTGTTGAGAATGATCAGCAGGGTTGTGGATGTCACTGTGCTTCCTCTCCCCTTTTCTCAGGACATCTTAGAGTATAAGAAGAAACAAAGGCCGCAAAAGATCAAAATGTTGGATGGTGCGGTTAAAACCATCATGGTGGATGACTCAAAAACAGTTGGGGAGCTGCTTGTCACTATATGCAGTAGAATAGGTAAGTCTCACAGCACTGCTAGTATGAATCTTGTCAAACCACTTTACATGACTTTAATTTCTAGTCTAAGGCATATTACTTGACTTCATACTTGTATGTATCATTATGTTACTGTTCATATATCATTATGTTCAAATTCATATTTGATATAGTTCAAGTACATGCATTTATGCTAATCGGGTTTTGTTTAGAGCTTGATGAGCATGATTTATAAAGCACAGACGTGTTTCTCATGAATGCTGAAGTGTTCTTCCTTAGGCCCAGACTATGTTGTCCTTGCCTGTCACAGAGGTGTTCCCTAAACTGTGTATTTCAATTATAATGGGCTGCTATCAAGCTCAATTGGGTGTGGAGGAAAGGGATGTGTAGCTGGCAGATAGCTTTATTGGAAAGTGTTTGTTTGGAGTAGGTCTTTCTGCTTGGCTTCGTTTCCTCCTCTGTTCCCATTTTAGTTTGCTGGCTCCGTACCAGCTTTCCTTCACTTCTGTTTCAGAGCAAAGAGAAAGAGATAAAAGAGAGTGTGAGAGAATTGCAGAGATGCTCTCTCTATCATGGCAGTGGTTATTGGGCCAGTTTGAGGCTTCTTCTCTTCTGAGAATCCTCTGGCTATCTTACGCCCTTTTCAGGAATCACCAACTATGAGGAGTACTCCCTCATTCAAGAGATGACAGAGGACAAGAGGGAGGATGGAATGGGGACTCTGAAGAAAGATAGAACCCTGCTGCTACGAGACGAGAGGAAGATGGAAAAGCTCAAAGCCAAACTCCACACAGATGATGACTGTGAGTGTGAGCTTGCAAAATCCTCCAGAAGTGTTGTTGATATCTTGATGACTTTCATGTCTTATTCTCACATTAATGACTCTGACTCAACGGCATCGTCGGAACATGTGGTTTATCACTGAAGTCTAATTTATTCCATGGCCATATCAAAGTTTAATGAAATTACCACTGTTATCTTTGGCCAAAGGACACCAATTAAATTTTGAAACATGCAAATATAGAGTAGAAATCACACTCCCAACTTTGGCTGAAAAGTAGCTTTCATCTCAGCGGCAAATATTGCAAATGACACTCTGTGTGCCCTGTCAAGATTTTCACTTCCTTGTGATTAATTTGGAAGATTTTCTGTCTAAGCTGATCTGTCTGCCCATCTGATATTTTCAAACTGCCTGGTTAATTTCACCATCAGCACCATCCTCTAGTAACATCTCTGTAAAGTGAATGTCTATTCATTTCAGTGCATGTGGTAACTGAACGTGTGTATTGATTGGGCAGTGAACTGGCTGGACCACAGCCGGACATTCAGAGAACAAGGAGTGGAGGAAAGTGAAACACTGCTTCTCAGGCGCAAGTTCTTCTATTCAGACCAGAATGTGGACTCTCGGGACCCTGTCCAGCTAAACCTGCTCTATGTTCAGGTAAACATTTTTTACACAGAAATTTATGCTGGGGTAAGAAAATAGAGCTTGCAGAGGGTAACAGATGCCTTTTTTTTTTTTTTTGCTGTTACAGCCCAACTTGAAAAGTGATGCGGTAGCAGGCTTTGAATAATACTGCAGGTTTTTGGGGTGTTTTTATGTGTTTCAGAAGAGACAGAAGACATAACAGGAGACATAGGACTCTAATTAGACTCAATAACTATCTTGTAGCGTACAACATTTGGCCAGGTCTGGAGAGACTGCAGTGTGGTTAGCTCAGATGTGGTCCACACAGGTTTGACTGTGCTGACAAACAGTTTCTTGGTCACAGATGTTAAAATCTGCCTTTTTCTGGCTGCTGAAAGGGAGATAATGATCTGTGGATTCACAATAAGCAACATTTAACATTACTTACTATCATTTTATCCATTGTTGTTAGTATGGAAATACTGATTAGTGCTGCCTTAAGTTTAAGTCTGTGATTTCCACCATCACACCACTCTTTTTATTTTTAGGTAGCTCTTCATTGCAAGCACTATCTATTAGCACCACTGCTTTTAGTATTGCCCATTGCTAAGATGGTTCACGTGTTTCAAGGTATCTCAGAGATCAATCTGACAATGGCCACAACAGTTACACAGTTGTGTGTAACTGTTCAAGCTTTGCAACAATTCAGGTGTTACAGCTCCATCAGAAATTACAATAACTATAAAAAACATACCTCAAATAGGTCTTTGTATTTAGTTATATATGAAATTGTGTACAAGACCTATAGGTCTACATGTCCCCAAGATTCAGTGTGGCCCACTTTGTCTCCTTGGAAACTGAGGAAAAAATGAAATTCCTTAGAGGAAATTGGATTTGGTCTTGAAAATAAATATGTTCGCTACTATCAAATCAGATAGACCAGATAGTTGGCTATCTAGTCTGATGTTTCCAGTGATTTCACAGAATCTGTGTAACAGCTCACCTGTTTGCTTTGCAGGGAAGCATTTAGGCATTTAAGCATTACATTTCTGCCACAGAGCCATATATGTGAATTGTCCAGTTCTCAGCCCCTGTTTAGCTATGTCTGTATCAGAAAATGTGTATGTGCTCAGCAGTGCTAGTTGTATCTGTTTTGCAAACCAAGGGAGCCTTGCTGGCATCACAGGGTTCCCTGAGGGAGGTCAGCTGAGTCTGGTACTGCATGAGTCAGGGTTTGCTGCATTCATATTAGCCCCTCCAGCCAAGGGAGGAGAGCTCCCCACACCTAGACTCAAACAGCAGGCTGTGGAGTACTCACACGCACATAGAGGTACCCTATGAGACAGAGGGAGGGCATGGGAACTACAGTAGAGTTAAAATACTCTACTAAAATTAGTGCAGCATTATTTAAAAAGAAAGTACACAAAGATTGTTTGATGGGCTGCAACACAAAAATACATAAGTACTGAAAGGATTCTCAGAGATATACAATACACCATATCTGAAATATGTATAGTTGTTTTTTCATTGAACTCTGTCCATTTTTTCAGTCCCTGCTACCTTGAGAGTTTCTAAATATGTTCATCAAAGACATCCAGCCATCCACCCTCTACGTCTGCTCTTGCTGTTTTCCTCCCTTATATCTCTCTTTTCCAGTTTTTGCCTCTATGTTTTTTACCCTTCGTTTTCTTCCCTTCCAGTGTGCTCTTCTGCACTCCAGCTCCATCTCCTGCACATTCTGACATAATCGCACACTTCCCCACCCTCTTGCCCTGGCACAAATTACAGCACAGTGCATATCATGCTCTCCTCTCAACACAGACTCATATTTCCTTTCACAGTAACAACCCCACCCCCTGCCCACGCCTCCTTTTTTCCCTCTCTGTTGCCCTTCCACATCTATCTTTCTCTCATTCTCTCGTTCACATTCGCATTGTTAAACAGGCAGGCATCAAAGAGGCTCTTCACTTGGCAGTGGCTCTAATTTGTCATCGTGTTAAAAAGGCCAAACAGAGCCAGAAGAGAAATCTTTAACAGAGTGGAACATACCTCAGGCTTCTCTTCCACTTTCTTTTCTTCATTTTACACAGATACATTTATTCTCTCCATTTGACTTATTCACAATTCCTGTAATTCTCTGAACCTCTACACTAGTGAGTAATTAAATTCAGATTGTGCAGATGATGACAGTATTGCAGGCATTTCGTTGACGGAGCATCCCTGCAGTGATTTGGTTGATTTGAAGCTTCCATGATCCCAAACCTACCCACCCACACACACACATAATGGAAGCTCTGCCAGTAACAGACTAATCTCCTTTAGTACTCGGCCACTCCCTTTCTGTCATGTATTTGTGCTAAGACCAGGATAAACCTTCATAGCAATAGCATCACCCTGTGTGTCCCGGTCTTTTGCTTTTATTTTTTACCACTTTAGTTAATTCTGAATGTATTCTATTTGTGCCACAAGGCAGCATAGTCTAAGGCAGGCACAATTGAAGACTTTGACCTAAAAATAGTAAATATCCCCTTGAATGAATTTACTGTAGAATCAGCTTGTGACACATTTTGCTTTATTGGAAAATGAAGAGAAATAGAGGAGAAGGCTGGTGAAAATCTGAACCAAAGACAATACAGGTGTTGTACTATATACACACACATTTCTGTCTGGTAACTAGGCCACAAGGCTTTGAAATATTCCTTTATTCATTGATTTATTAGCGTTTTGTTTTGATCAAACATTGTGAGCATTTAGTTATGTTAGCTCACCCGTATGTCAGCATTTATTTTTATGGCTGTATTATGCTATGAGTGCTCTGCTGGGATATGGTGGACTAGTTGATCTCACTGTGGGTGTCACGGCTTCTGATGGATTGTGCTTCACTTCTGCTCATGCAACTCTATTAAAATGTCCTAGAATCAGTGCCTGTATCCAGTGGCGGCTAGTGAAATTATTTTGGGGGGGCGCACTTTTGCAAGTCCGTTTTCAGATGTACTCTAACCACATCACAGTGTCAAACTCTTCATTCGTAACTTTAACGTGACATAATCCTCTGTCAACACAACGCAGCTCTCTCTCTCTCTGAAGCATGAAGCATACGGTGTCGCTGACAATGAGACACTGACTTAACGTAACAGACGAACTTTGGTTCCGCTATCAAACTACACATCTCCCATACTTTACATCACACAAAATGATTTTATTTATTAACACAAATTCGACAAATATTTATCAGATTATTAAATTAACTGGAATTGTATAACTGGTTTCTGACAGCAGTTACACTTATCATTGTAAGACATGTAGCAGTTAGCATTTTTCATGTAGCTGCTAGTCTGTTCATGTTTTCTCACCTTATCAGGAAAATGTATTAAATCTCTATTACCTGTCTGAATCCAGACTTGTTCTTTTCCTGACAGCTGACAGAGGAGGCAGGAAAAACTAACCAATCTTTTCCTGTGGGGTTGTTCTGTGAAACAGTTCAGTATTTAGCTTCTGAATTAGCTTTCTCCATGACAAAAAAACTGCTCCTCCGACTGACTGTAAACAAAACACAAGCTCCACAGTGAGTTTCCGGTTGAATTTCCTGGTCTGGAGCTGTAACCTCGGTCTTGTGGGAGGGCTTTGGGTGCAAAATTTTGCACCCCAAGGTTCTCCTATACTTTGTATTGGAGGGGGTTCCAGTGCGCATGCACCAGTTATAGCGTGAGTCTATAGTAAAGATTTTTGCGCCCCAAAGGAACAGGAAATACATCACACGACCTTTTGGTCGTGGTGAATGAGAGAGAGAACATTTTTAAACTACACTTGAATGCAGATTATACACAGAACTCATGGTCTGTATAATGTATAGCTCATTTATTTTAATTTTCATGTTTTTCTACAATTATTTTGTGTGATGTCTATCTTCTTCTTCTTCATGTGAGACTGGTGGGGTGGCGCCCCAGCACCCCCTATTGACAGGCCGCCACTGTCTGTATCACTTGCCACACCCACTATAATAAATTCTCTTGACAAACGTAGCAGAATTATCTGGCTGGTCATTCGACCACATCAAGACACGCAGAATCATTTTATGTTAATTCTAACTGTAGTAATACGTGTGGTTGTCGCTGTGTGAAACACATAATTGCACAGCCAAAATTAATATAATATTCTGTAGCACTATAACCAAAGTAATGAGTATTTTGACATTTCAGCAGCTACCATTTTTTATATTATCCTGGTTTTGATTGTATGAAGCATAGCGTCATGTTGGTGCCTAAACTGATGTTACGTATATGCTTCATATGAATCCTGCTTGCATCCACTGTTTCACTGATGCTTCACAAGCACTGGCTCACTTATATGTGTAGCTCTCAGCTGACTAGTAACATCCAATAATATTCACACAGGTGAACAGCATGAGCATTATAACCTGACTCTTCTCAGTTTACTCTGCTGATCCCTTTACCACAGCACATTTAACTATATAACCACTTGCTTAAATATAAATGTGATATGACTTATAAATAGAACATGGAGAAACTTGTTATTAACCTCTTTGTGTATCATATTCTAACAGACTTTATCCAGATTCCTGATCATTTTTTTTGTCAAACCAACTGAGTTTACTCTGCCTGAGATTCTGGCTGTTACACTTACAATTAGTACTCAGCTGGATATTGACTCGTTTATCCTATTACCAGAAATGAAAGGTGAGAGCAACACCTAATACAATGTATTTGTCACATTGCTGGTGTTAAACTCACAGTTTTTATTAACCAACTGTAACCAACACATGAATTTCTCAAAACCAAAACTGTCCAGGTGTCTGAAACCACATTTACATGTGCCAACATATGCCCAGTAGGATACTCCGAAAGACATAATATAGTAGTATACTAATATGTATGTAGTCTGTGAAGATTCTTAGTCGTCCAGGTCACGTTTATGCCAAAAAATGCTGTTCAGTGGCAACTGGACCTGCTTTAAGTTAAGTCACCTACATCTAGCAGGCTTTATCAGAACTGATGCTCACACTGAAGATATTGTAACCTAATTCTTCTAAATAACTAGGGTCCACTGGTAAATTCTTTATTCTGTATACACCAAACAATACTTATTTCTAAATACAAATGTTTACACCTAGTCCCCTCATTATTCCTATCACCTTACTTACAGAATAATACTGTCAAGTGAACAGTGTGTACCAGAGTGAATGGCATGTGTGAGGGCTAATTTTAGAGTGTCTTCTTGTGTTCAGTAAGAGCTTATCTACTCTACTGTGAATTGCACTGGGGAAAGGACTTGATTGTGAGTGGTGGAGATTGTTGTCCTCATTACAGCAGTAAGCTGCTGCTTAGTTTTTCATTGATGTAATGGAACATAAGAATGAGTGGAGTCCACGCTGTGCACTGATATGCTAATGGTAAAAGCACTGATGGAGCCTTTCTCATTGTCAGCAAGGCCTCTCAGCTTTTGCAGCCATTAATTTTGCAGCAGTGAACTAGAAAGAGAGAGTGAGGGAAGCCAGAGAAAAAGAGAGAGGCAGAGCTGACTGCCCCCTGGAGAAAACAGCACACACTGACAACCATTTGAAAGATGTCAACAACGTTTTCTCCCTTTCCATCTACCTAAAAGGTGAGGATAATGTAGACAGTCTAGCTGGGAATGCATCTAAACATAAGTGATGTCTCATCAGCTCCAAACAGGCACAGGCCTTTTATTTTTGCACTGTGGAAAAACATTCAGCCATTAGATTTCTTAACAACATATTGAGGGCCATTCTGTAATGCGGATGGGATATTGTGAAAGACTGATGCATTTCTGTAATGTGTTTTCCTTTTTAATAACATTTAATGGGCTGTAATGAGAAATTGTTGGAGCTGTTACATTTGAAAGCTGGCAGAATGTCTTTTATTGTCACAAACAAATCTTATTTGACTCCCGTGTGGACGAGTCTCAGTTGTGATGTTTGTGCTCTAGAAATACACTTACTCTCACTTAGACATCCTCTCTGAAGCCACAGTGAATTCAAAGCACACAATGAAGTGCTCATTACAGAGCTCTATTGGGTAAATTTTGGATAACTCTCATGCCTTTGTAGTTGTATCCTTTTCCTAAACGTGTATTTTTTCCCCTGACTTACGCCCTCCCCCCTGTCTTTCCTTGTGTCTCCTCCAGGCTAGGGATGATATATTGAATGGATCCCACCCTGTCTCCTTTGATAAAGCCTGTGAGTTTGCAGGGATCCAGGCTCAGATCCAGTTTGGACCCCATGTGGAGCACAAGCACAAGCCCGGATTCTTGGAGTAAGCTTTTCTTACCAAAAAGATGCATTACCATTCATACCATAACATTCATAATAACTTTGTATGGTGTGCTGTGCTTATAAATATAAAATTTGCAGCTGTACATATACAGTGGTTTTCTCTTGCTTTAGTACAGGCCATTACATCAGTGATTTCCTCCAATGGAAAGCTCAGGGGTGATGTCAACTGCTACAACTTGTTTTCTGATATGTAGGCAGTAGGGCAAGAATTACCTCATATGTAGAGGTATGTTAATAGAAAAGGAAATGCCTGTAGCTCAAAAGAGTAACCATGGAAAAATGTCATTTATGTCCCTAGCCTAAAGGAGTTCCTACCTAAAGAATACATCAAGCAGCGAGGATCAGAGAAGAAAATATTCCAAGTATGTACATTACATTGCTCTTTTGAGTACATTTAAAAAGAATAATGTGTTTGAAACTAGGGGTGGCCCATGGGAATTATAGTCATTTATTCTATCTTGAGGCATATATTGACTAAATACAAAACACGTAGATCATAATATTTCAGATATAAGAGTTTAGGAAGGTGGAGGTGTAAATGGTGTTTGTTTTGTCCAGGAACACAAAAACTGCGGAGAGATGACAGAGATTGAGGCAAAAGTAAAGTATGTGAAGCTTGCCAGGTCCCTGCAGACATATGGAGTGTCCTTCTTCCTAGTGAAGGTAAGAGTTAATCAGTGCTAATTTATGGCGGTAAAGATGTAAACTGATGAAAAAGAAGAAAAGAAGTATGCAGTACAATTGTATTGCATGCATTGGGTTCATAACAGGCAATATACTTCTCTTTCATCAAAATATGTGATTTCTGCATTTAATGAATAATTACAATTCTAACAAAGTTAGAAGCGACAAGAGTCTGTGATTATACAGGTTGTAAACATAGCCCCAGGTACGGTAATCCAAATTTAGTTGGAACAGAAAGAAAGGTGAACTGTTAAACTGTCTGTTGTAAACATCTATTACAGTTTAGAAACAGAGATCCTGTGTGCACAATCAAAGTTGAATTGAGGCATTGCACATTTCGTCGATTTTAAAGTGTGTTTCTTGCCCCATTTAACTTTGTTGTGATAGTGTTTGCAGATTTCAGCTGTTCACTAAAAGTACCTTAAGGTGTAATGCTACTATAACAGATTCCGATGAGGTGAGATGATGAAATTGAAACACTTAATTAGGTAAAACCAATGAAAAAAATCATTTAAATAATTACTAAGCAATATTGGTTTAATGATACATCTGGTTAGAGCAAACAGACACGTAATGTTGCTGTACTAAAGAGTGGCAGCTGTGATGAGCAAGCTGTGCTGTCGAACACGTATGAAAGCTTGTTGAAAACACCAAAAACTCCATTATCACAGCAAATCAGAAGCTTCAGAGTGGATGCCTGCATGCTTGCTATTCACTCAGTGCTGTGCAATGTGTGACAATTGCAATTCTGTTCTGGTTTGGCGAACATGAAAGTGGAATGGAAGTGCAGCATACGAATGGGATGAAGTCTCACCAACAGTTATGATAAAAGCTCCTTGGCACAGGCCCAGTTGGTTGCAAACTTGCAAGAGAGGAAGTTTGTAGCTTTCTGTTTGGGTCTTAATGGCTGATAAATGGATTGTTTGTCCCCATAGTTTAATCAGACTGGAGGGTTCAGATTATCTTTGCGTGCGAGTGTGTGTATGAAAGAGTGCGTGTGCGTCTACATCCACGAGCACTGACTGGGTTCAATGAGAAGATGTAGCAATGAAGATTTCAAGACTGTTAAATAATTCACTTCAACTTCACTCTACTCTTGATATTAGCAGAGGCCAAAGCACAGACCTGGCTTTGTTGAAGCGTATCTAGCGTTTATTGTAAACTTCCATTTCTCATCTCTGTTTTTAATCACTGTAGGTTGTCTGTTGTTGCCTCCACTTCTACTGTGATTTCTTGCACAAGCAAATTTCCCCAAGCAATAACCAAGGTTAATCTATTTAAAATAATATAATACCTCAGCTACCCACTTCAGATCAGAAAATCAAACTTCCTGCTTCAGTACAGCCTTGATAATTATGATGTTCAAGCAATGAAACCTAAGACAATGGAGGTTTTTAATAAACCTTTGTTTGAGGTATCGTGAACAAGGGGATAATGTTATCTGTCCTTGTGTTTAAGAGCCATTCTACATATTGGCTTTTGTTCCATTCTTAGATATCTTCACTTTGACCCAGTGATTAAAAAAAACAATAGCCCAGGGACATCAAATGTATGTAGAACTTCCCCATCTCTACAGACCACTAATTTTTTTGTCGTCCTCTCCACCTCTGGATGGGAGCCAAGTGTAGGCTCAGTCTCTGAAGTGAGCTGTAATAGATTTTCAGTGGGCAGAGAGTGGAGGGCACTGGAGCTGGTCATGCTCAGTGCTGGTGGAAGCACCACGCTGGTGTGCTGACAGTGACTAGAGCCTGTGGAGACCCTGCTCAATAAAGCAGCAGTTAAACAAGACTGAACTCTGCTGGGTCACTTCACAGCTGCCCTCCTCCTCCTCCATTCAGGGCTTTGAGCCATAGACACAGCATGTGTATAATGCACAGCACCAGAAGAATGGCAAAACAATTGTATGTTCACTCCTTGAATGAATCATCTGTGTAGGTGTTTAGGACCGATGTAACTGTCTGATGTATTTTCTATCTGACAGGAAAAGATGAAGGGTAAAAATAAGCTGGTCCCGCGGCTGCTGGGGATAACCAAAGAGTCAGTGATGCGTGTGGATGAGAAGACAAAGGATGTAGTGCAGGAGTGGCCTCTGACAACAGTCAAGAGATGGGCTGCCTCCCCCAAGAGCTTCACCCTGGTACTGTGTGACTTTCTGCAACAAGTCCTCAGCACTATGTAGAGCATCAGCTCTTATACACTCATCCTAATCCTATGCACATATTCAATTATTCTGTGCACAGTGTGACTTACATAGCTCAGCATCACATCTTTCCTCCAGTTTCATTTTCCAATACAAACAGCATCCTTAAAATTGTTCAGACCTCTGACTCCAATATTGAATGTTTTCAGCATACCAGCCATTTTTTTCATCTTAGTTAACAATAGATGCTCAGGGAAGAATGTGCAGAAACTGAATGTATTATTTATCTGGAAGCTTTTTCTATTTTCTTTACCAGCTGTTTGCAACTGTACTGTCTGTTTTCTTCTCATAGTGGAAAGGAGCACTACACTTAAAGATTAATAGATTATGCAAATGTAAAAGGAAATACTCTAAGGTATATTTGCCAACATTGATTTAAGCTAAAATATTCTCCTTGTCTTTCAGCAGTATGCTTTGAAGTGAACCATTTTGAGATTCACAATTTCTGATTTTTAATCAGCTCTTTTGAGGTGTAGGATGTGCCAACGAAGCCAGTCAGTTTTTTTTCATTAAGAGTAAAAAGGATGAAGGTGCTGACAAGTTTATTTAGAACTTAGAACCCCCCCATAAGGCACGTTTTCATCTGTATGCACTGTAAAGCTCTCATTAGGTGTAAATGTTAGAATACTGCAAATTGATTTGTGTTGATTCCCTTCTGTCTTCGGTGCAATACAAAGGATTTTGGAGAGTACCAGGAGAGTTACTACTCTGTGCAGACTACAGAGGGAGAGCAGATATCCCAACTTATTGCTGGATACATCGACATCATTCTTAAAAAGGCAAGTAATTAAAAATAGAAAGTAAAACATATTACATACATTTAACCTGCATTGTTCACTGTGATGTGTTTGTGGATCTTCTCTCTACAGAAGCAGAGTAAGGATCGTTTTGGCCTTGAGGGAGATGAGGAATCCACCATGCTGGAGGAATCAGTTTCCCCTAAGAAGTGAATAAACACAAAACAGCACTTTGAGATAACACTAACACCATTCTTGATATTTCTGAAGCTATGAGATCAATATTGCTTTCAATGTTGTATGTTTTTTGTTTTTGCAAATCTAAACACATATCCACCTTAGAGTAAAGCCCCTAAATTATCATTTCATTTCAAAAAGAAAGCTGCTTCATTTGGTGATTAAGACATCAAACAGTTTAACATACAGTATCATCTTGTCATTTTTATCTCTCACTTGGTTGCTGTCTCTTGTAATTTTCCTATGTAGTTTAGTGACTGATGAGAATTAAGGTAATGCTGATGGACCAGCACTCTATCGTGCAGAGCTTAGAAATTTGTCGTCACTTGAAATCCACATGGTTCTTAGAGACACCACTTGCTGGTAGAGTGGGGCATCATGTTCCTGCTGCTTATACTGTAGGCCAATTGACTCATGTTGTGGTTCTCAGCACAAAAACATAATTGCTGCCTCTCAAAATAAGCCATAATTAACCAGTGAAGTCAGGAGCATTTGTTGAGCTGGGCAGAAAAAAAAGAGATTTTTCTGTACAACATTTTTACAACTCACCATAGAAACTGTTGTTAGTGTGGTATTTGTTTTAATTATTTCTGGTATATTGACATTATCATTATCTAAACTGATAAGATAGTATCATGCACTCAAAACTAACTAAAATGTTCCTAACTAAAACTAGGAAAATAGTCAGCTCGACAACACCTCTATAAGTCAGTTTGAAAAGTGCAATAAACTGTCTAGTCATCCAGATAGTTATCCTGAAAAGGATCATTTATAACTAATCTGATCTTCTTTAAGAATGACTCTAAAATCAGATAAACAGTAAAAGGCATGATAAACATCAACACAATCACAAACCCTGAATACATTTGTTATTAATGTTTCATTTTCTTTAGCCTTTCCACTACACTTATAGCTGCTCTTTGAGTTTATTTAGAATAGTCTTTCATATAAAAGCTGATATGTTTGAATGTATTTATATGCATCCTGTACAACTTCATTTTTCCTCTTGTGTTAGGTCCACAATTTTGCAGCAGCAGTTCAATCGAGTGGGTCGTGTGGAGCACGGCTCAGTGGCACTTCCAGGTATAATTCGGTCTGGCTCCATCGGTGGCCCCGAAACCTTCAATGTGGGTACAATGCCCTCTGCCCAGCAGCAGATCACCACAGGGCAGATGCACAGAGGACACATGCCCCCACTGGTGAGTCAGAACATTTACAATTGCAAGCAAACATATTCCCCAGACAAATACTACTATACAAAATATATCTTGTGTGGCACCATATATAAAAGTGTGGCATCCAACCTTGGACCCATCTGTGCAATTAAAAAACTCTGTGCTAAAAAAAGAAAAGAAGGGATATTAGGTTATGTAGCAATAGCAGAGCACAGTGTTCATCATTCTCACATTTGTATGTAAATCTGGTTGGCAGTGTTTGACATATCGCTTCTGGTCCTCGCTGTCAACAGTGAACCACAATGAACAATGTGACTATAGCTGTGAATGAGTTAGGGAGTAAAGTTCCTTATGTTCACATTAAAATCCCTTTTGTCTCCTGTGGTTTATAGACACTAGATTGCAAGATTGAGAGGTTTACCGTTGTGAACTCACATACATTTGATGCTGTGTACTTAGATTTTTTTTTTAGTCATTTGCACTCTGTGTATCTGTTGTTTGCTGTTGTCAGAGTCTGGCTCAGCAGGCTCTGATGGGGACCATCAACAGCAGTATGCAGGCTGTGCAGCAGGCTCAAGCAGACCTGGGGCACGTTGATAATCTGCCTCCGCTGGGCCATGACTTGGTGAGTCCCCTCTCACAGTTTTTCACAGTTTTGAAAAGTATTGTAAGTTAGATGCAGCATGGATAGCTAGAGTACGCCTCCACATCTTATCATTTATAGCTGCTCCTAGAGTTCAGATTTTCTAACAATCTTCAGTGTGTGCTTTCTGATAATACATTCTCTGGTCTTGCAAAGCAAAAATAGCTTAGAAAGAATTAAACATTCCCATTGCATCAAATTACGTTATAGTTCTCAAATATAATTAGGATGTAGAACTGACCATAAATATGGGGGCTTTATTTAATGCTGGAGTGTTTCCATAGCCGTAGGTGTTTTACAACCCTGGTCCTTTAATCCTGCAGAAGAAAGTTTATATGACTTGAAATCACCCACTGTGATGAAAGCCAATAGCTCTCCTTTTCCTCCTCCATGAAAAGGCATCCAGAGTTTGGGTTCAGAACAAAGTGGATGAATCCAAACATGAAATCCACTCTCAGGTTGATGCTATCACTGCTGGAACAGCATCTGTGGTCAATCTCACTGCAGGTGAGTAGCGTAGAGAATACTAAACAGTTAAAGAATGAAGCATGCTATCATTTTGAGTTTTCATTTATTTCTGTACATGCATTCTGGCTTATGAAAACTGCACTGAACTAAAAAGGAATGGCCACATCTTGTTTATCTTTACCTTATTGTCACCCTGAAGTGTGAATTAATGAAAATATTTTCCAAATGAGTGTCCTTTCAAGGGTGCATTTCCGATTCTTACCTCTGAATATCTCTAATTATAAATAGATCTTGAACTTGTTGTCCCAGTGTTTAACTTGCAGTGTCTCTCTCTGCTCCCCATGTTGCTTGGCACAGTGCCAGTCAAGTTCCTACCAGCCGTTTGCAGTGTTTTAATTGTACCTCGCCATCTGTTAAGTTTCACTTAAACTCCCTCCACTAGCTAATACAAAGTTTTTCTTCTTCGGGTACTTTCTTCATCAACATGCTCATCTCCGTGGAACCATCTCAAATAGGCTCCAATTATGACACTGACACTGATGTGTCTGTTACAGCATGTGATACACAAGCCCTGTGGTTTTGCTAAATCAATGTGGCAGCAGCACAACAAATTAAGATGCGCAGCAGAGGCGCAGTTTGTAAAGATGACATCCCTCCTTGACAGGTGAACCTACAGAAACTGACTATACAGCGGTGGGCTGCGCCATCACTACCATATCCTCCAATCTCACGGAGATGTCCAAGGGTGTCAAGCTGCTAGCAGCACTAATGGACGATGAAGTGGGCAGTGGACACAAGCTCATGGGTGCTGCCAGGATGCTGGCAGGAGCTGTGTCAGATCTGCTCAGATCTGTTGAGCCTGCAGCCGCTGAGGTGAGACGCCCACTGATTACTCTACTGGCTTGGCCTTCATCCTCCACACTGTAATCCCAGTAGCCACGAAGCCACATACAGTCAGTGTTGAATGGCATGCTTTTATTTCTGTGTCTCATTGAAGATTTATGACAGAAGGCTTTTTTGTAATGATTTTGATCCAGTCTGTTTCAGATAATTTATGGAGGCTTGTGTGAGAACTGGCCAGGCCAGTGTAATGAGTGTGGTGATGTCATCTTCCTACAGCCCAGACAGACAGTGCTGACTGCAGCAGGAAGTATTGGACAGGCCAGCGGGGACCTGCTCCGTCACATGGGGGAAGGCGAGACTGATGAGAAGTTCCAGGTTGGACGCCACCCATTCACTGTTCCTATGACACTGCTGGCCAAACAGGAAGACACATGTATTCTGAGGGCTTGTTTCAAAATGTCAATACACATTTATGTAATAGCCTCAGGCTTTATTATTAGACTTATACTTGTCTATTGTGTAACAGTGTCAGAAGGCAAGCGTTAAGTGGTATAATGACCATGACAATACAGTGTCTCAGAGACATTTACATAGCTTGTCTCTAGCCTTCACTATATGCCTCTTTTATTCTTTAGCACTGAAATGAATTTACCTGCTACGTGAACATATTTTAGTTACTAGATATCTTTACAAAGTCTTGATACCACTTTGTTTTGTGTTAATACCTGGAGAAGAGGTTTCTTGTTCTCATGAACCTTGAGCCAGTGCTCTTTATCTATCATGAAGATAAATGTTGTTTGTAATTGCTTTACTTAATAACACAGATGTAATTTATATATTATATAATTTTATCCACATCCTACAATGTACCTAAAATCACCTGCTTCTTGCTTTAGGTTGTTTTACTAATATTCTACTGTTGGTCCTTTTGTATTAGTTGTCCCATATTCTGAGTATATCAACTGAACAAATGAGAACATTTACTTTTCTTCAGTCGCGTATGTGCAGCTGTGCTGTGTTTCAGTGAAGGACATTGATTAATATGTTGCAGGACACCCTGATGAATCTGGCCAAAGCAGTGGCCAATGCAGCTGCTATGTTAGTCCTAAAGGCCAAGAACGTAGCCCAGGTGGCTGAGGACACCATATTGCAGAACCGGGTGATCGCAGCTGCCACTCAGTGTGCCCTGTCCACCTCACAGCTGGTAGCCTGCACCAAGGTACTGATCTAAGCCTTGTTCATCTCAAAAGCCACATAGGTAAAGGACATACCATCATGCAGGCAAAACACTGAACCTGGTCGCTTTATTAGTTTACTTTGGTGCACACAATATTGTCGTTTCTTATCCTGTTTCTACTGAAATACACTTTTAATAATCTGTTGGAGGCCATTGTAGGAAATAATGCAAATTAGCAAGAAAGACTTAAACTCAGTAGTTGATACACAGGATATTGGCTAATTTAATTTTGTAGTTATTTAAATTACTGTTCCTGGTATTCTCATTAGTTATTTTTATCTCAAGCAATCAGACAGTCTCATCTGAATAACATAAAAAATATAGTTATCAGAAACTAATGAATAACAGTTCAATTTTTCATTTTAAAAGCCTCATCTGTTCTGCATGGTTAGATGTGGCTGTGTAATGGTAAAGTCTGAGTTTCTGCCAGCAACTACTGTATGTGTGATGCAGGTTGTGAGTCCAACCATCAGCTCCCCAGTGTGTCAGGAGCAGCTTGTGGAGGCTGGGAAGTTGGTGGACCGCTCTGTGGAAACTTGCGTGAAAGCCTGCCGTTCAGCCAGTGACGATGGCGAGCTGCTGAAGCAAGTCGGAGCAGCAGCTGGTGTGGTGAGCCAGGCCCTCAGTGACCTGCTGCAGCATGTCCGTCACTATGCCAGCTGCGGAGAACCCATCGGACGTTATGACCAGGCCACAGACACAATCATGAATGTGACAGAGAACATTTTCACTTCCATGGGTGATGCTGGTGAGTGCGAAAAAAGTACAGAGAATGTTGTGGGTGAAGTTGAAGTTGTTTTAATATATCTTCAGTTTACTTACATCAAGGATTAAACAGCAGAAAACCAAGAGATCTTTGAATACCTGTTTTCAGACATGAGGGCCCCAAGATATTGTGCATGTGTCCATGTTAAGTGATCTGTTGAAACATTTTCAAAGCATAGACTATTTGTTATACTGTGAGTGGTAAGACTGAAGAATTTCCAAACCCAGCCAATTCTCAAGGGGATGTAGGAAACATGTCATCCAAAACCACTACAGAGCTCGAAATCTGGTCTCAATCAGCATCGTGGAGGCTTTGAAACTTAAAAAGAAACACATGACCTGGGCTTTTTTGGAAGGACTGAGTTTTTTTTTCTTCTTCTTTAAATCAACAAAGAAAAAAAAGTTCATTCTACAGAGTATTGGTGGATTTCCAAGGGCACTGGATGTACTGTAGGTTGTAAAGTACCTGAATATCTTGTCTTTCATAGACCTCTCTGGGTGAGTTATTTCCAGCAGTAGGTGGGTGTTTGGGAACTACAGCTTTTTATAGCAGGTGTGTGGGAAAATGATACATATATTCCAATGACTTTCATTTGTGTGAGTGAGGATGACTCACTAGAAACCTTCAGCTATATGAGGACATGAAGGTGAAAACAAAGGTGTTACTTAGCAAGACACGGACAGGTACAGAAATCTTTTACAGATAGAGCAGTAGGGTGGGAGTTATGATGATAATAAGATTCTATCGTACCGACCATCTCTACTAAAAATAATTATACCTTTAATATCTGTGGGTATATTAGGCCATGTTTCAATGTTTTAAATTAACAAGCAGACTGCTTTGACTTAATATTGGATGAATATATATCTTAGATATTTAATAGATATATAACATCTAGAAATGTGTTATTTCACAGTACAAATACAAATATGCTGATATTGCAACATAAAATTACAGATATTTTAAAATAATTTTTACAGATTTTATCCATATTGTACATGCCTGTGATGCACATCAGTACAAATTTAACAATGCATTACAGTAAAGTCACACTACTTCATCACTGACCTGAATCAGATCTGAGGGATGTTTGTTTCAGTTTGTTTGGGGATACCATTGTCACAAAAAAGTACTTCCTCAGATCTGATGGTTAAAGGGGTGATGACAACTCTGCAACTTTACCGTCATAATGGAATGAATAAATAAATTGTACATTACACAAATAGAAATCTGCACAACAAACAGTCTTCATTGAACAAAAAAATCAAATGTAAATGGACACACCAAATCAGCTTTGCAGCACACACTGAAGTGGCATGGCTTTGTGCTGCTGTTGTGTGTCTTTATGTGCTTAAGCACTTATGTTTGTATGTGTGAACAGGGGAAATGGTGCGTCAGGCCAGAGTGTTAGCCCAAGCTACCTCTGACTTGGTCAATGCCATGAGATCCGACGCAGAAGCAGAGGTTGATGTTGACAACTCCAAGAAACTGCTGGCTGCAGCCAAACTCCTGGCTGATGCCACAGCTCGCATGGTGGAGGCTGCTAAAGTAAGAGTGTTTACACGTTTAGTCTCACAGTGTAAATTGTAAACAAAAATGCTTCAGCATCTAATTATTTCCTGGGTTTTTTCATTTTACTTTTTCTGTCTGTTTTTGAATTTGTTCTTCACCACAAATTAATACATTTGTGCTTTCTGCTCACATTTGAGTTATTTCTCTTTTTCTATCAGCACAGCACTGTTACATGTCTAATGTCACGTTGAATACAGTGTTAAAGGATGAACTGAACTGAACTACTGTATTCTCATTGGATCGAATACACATTTTGACATTACTTTATGCACTAGCGAACAGCATCATTTCAGATCTGAAATTAAAGGGTGCAGCATCAGTGGCTCCTAATAAGCCCCTGGCACAGTTGAGCAGGATATTATCAGTGTGAAATACCCAAGCAAGTGAAATGCTGCTTATGGCTTGTTAGATGTTTTTGATCTGTGACACATTAATCACCATATCATTGCCTTTATCAAAAAGGAAGTGGGAATCTCGCACTGACGGTTTCCTTGGAAACTGCCAGAAAGCAGACAGAGCTAAATGCTTCTTTGCATATATTGCACTACCTGTATAACCAGAGTTGTTAAACTATTATTGCTGAGGTCTAATATATAACTGTTATTATATCTTATATGTGTGTGTCATCGTCATGTGTGTCTTTGTGTGCTCATCTGCACATTTGTGCATGGATGTGTGTTTGTGTTCATGTGCCCTCAGGGGGCGGCTGCCTACCCAGAGAATGAGGACCAGCAACAGAGGCTCAGAGAGGCAGCTGAGGGGCTTCGTGTTGCCACTAATGCTGCAGCTCAGAATGCAATAAAGAAAAAACTGGTCAACAGGCTGGAGGTGAGTCATCGGAGTCAATATGTTCTCATTTTTGTGTTATTTGACCTTGATCAAAACATAGCCTTCCTCCTTGTGTCTCCTTAAACACAGCAGAAATGTTGCAGAACTAAATACAGATTTTAGACACATGCCAGAATGCAAAGAATGAAATACCTCAGAAATCATTTGTACAAATATGACACATTTAGTATATTTGTCTGTGTTCTTTCACTGTCCCCTAGCAGTGAGCTATAAATCCCATTAGTGCTGCGAATGAACTATCTGTAAAGATCTGTGTTCAGCCCTTGGTATCAGTTTGCCCCTAATGACTAGCCCCTCTCTGCTCCAGAGTGCCCAATGTTCAATTTCCAAGGCACATAAACTCTACATTACCCAAGGCTGGAATCAGCCTGTTATCAGACATATATATCAGTTCGCCTCTTTGCATCAGATGGTCACAGTAATGGTGCTAATGGTCGCCTCCATCAAATGTTGTGGGAGCCGGTCAAGAATGTGATGTTGTGAATCTCTAAGTGTGCATGTAGCAATTACCACAGACACAGTTAGGCCCCTTGAGATCCCTTGAATCTTAACCTGACATGCTGCCATTCAGTTGATGTGCTGGTAAACACATGCTTTTATTTAAAAGCCAATATAATATTATTAAAAAATACTGTATAGAGAAAACATAGATAAAAATGCTTCTCCTGCCTATCATGTAATTTCTACATGCAGCTTAGTGTTTTTTCTCACTATGATATATTCTGTGTTTCTTTTTTCATCCTTGCCTCCTCTTGTCTCAAGAAGAAATGTTGGTACCTCTGTTTTCAATCGTGTTATAACATCTAAGCTTGTATAGCAGTATACAGTATACATACAAACAGTATATTTTTAGTGCTTTAGTTTGGAACCATAGCAAGAAATCAATGCTGATCATGTCAGAATTAAAAACTGAGGAGTCCATTTTCTCTTACAAAACATCTCCATCTGAGGGCACACATGATCCCATACCATTACTCCTGGCCAGGCACCTGTCTCTTACTTTAGCCTTAATGATTTCCTTTTGTATCTGCTGAACAGATTGCTGCAAAGCAAGCGGCGGCTGCCGCTACTCAGACCATCGCAGCTGCCCAAAATGCTGCTGCGTCCAACAAAAATACTGTCTCACACCAACACCTCGTTCACAGCTGCAAGGTATGATCATGTACTGTCAAATAATGTATTAGAAAACTAAAATATGTACTGTATCTTTTGATATGCTACAACTTTCTCTTTCAAACATGATAATGTTAATGCAATGTAATATTGTAATGTTTATTTTCAGGCAGTAGCAGACAGCATTCCCCAGTTGGTGCAGGGTATGAGAAGCAGCCAGGCTCAGCCTGAGGAGCTGGGTGCCCAGCTTGCCCTCATCATGGCCAGTCAGAACTTCTTACAGGTTTCTGTCATGACATGACACGACACAGTCAGCTATATCATCAGACACTCACAAAAACTGCTTTTTTAGTGCTTGTGGAATTGATATTCAGTTTTTCTGTCACCACCCCTTAGCCTGGAAGTAAGATGGTGACATCTGCAAAGTCAGCAGTTCCAACAGTGGCTGACCAGGCTGCCGCTATGCAACTGGGCCAGTGTGCCAAAAACTTGGCTACCTGCCTGGCGGAGCTCAGGACTGCTACCCAGAAGGTATCTATATACAGTATTGTTAGAGATAGTAGGATTGATCTCACCAACGCAGGAAATATGTGGCTATCTCTTGTGAAATATTGCTTGATGTAAGGCTGCACTTACATTAGCTTAGTCCTTTGATCTCATGTAGAGATATGAGGAAAGAATTGCCTCCTGCATAATGGATTCGTGATTGTGAGGATGTGTGTGTTGTTTGAAGGCCCATGAAGCATGTGGTCCTCTGGAGATTGACTCGGCCCTGAAAACAGTTCAGACGCTCAAGAGTGAACTTCAGGATGCCAAGATGTCAGTCATTGACGGCCAACTCAAACCTCTTCCTGGAGAAACTGTTAGTACATAGCACCATGGACTGCCAAGTTCAGCTATTATAGAGATTATAAGTATGAAATAATTGGTTTATTTGTGGTTTCTTTTGCTCACACAGCTGGAGAAGTGTGCTCAGGATTTGGGAAGTACATCTAAGACTGTGGGCTCTTCCATGGCCCAGCTGCTGACATGTGCTGCACAAGGCAATGAACATTATACAGGTAAGAGAAGTTTATTCTAAACAGAGAACAGGTTTGAGAAGCATAGCTAGGTATTGATTAAACAATTCTGACTCAATTACATTACATTGCAGGATTGGAAAGATATAATAAATATACACAGTATACAGTAGTTTGCTGGCTGTGTTTTTAGACTGAAGAAAGAAAAATAAGGGCTCTTTTAACGGTTCAAAATTTGAGCGTGATAAAGCAGCCACAGAAAATTATGCATCCTTTGTTTATGCTACCACTTATGCTTCAAACTGAACCCTCTGAATCCAGCATGGCTTGGCTGGTTTGCCGTCAATTCTAGCTCAATTAAAGATCTCATGGGAGGAGAGATGAAGACAGATAGAGAATAGCATTTCTAACAATGAATGCTCCCAGGCAGCACTTCACGCTGTGGCCCAGGGTACTACTCGTTACTCATTAATCTTATTTTCACTAGATTTAACATTCCATCAGCAAATAGCTCCACTTGGCTGGTTAATGCAATTTGATGCAATTTGCTGCTTTTCTTCTCAGCTCTATGTATGATAAGTTAAGGGCAACTCCCATGTGGAGCCATATTTATTATATTAACTAATTTATTTGAACAGCAAGGGCATTTCAGTATCATAGTCTTTTCTCTGTGTCATGCTACTAGGCACAGCCCAGTGATTTGCATATGCTATCACAATAATAATAATAAAGACAGGAAATACACAAACCTCTTGTATTGCTTAAACAGACTGCTGCAAAGCAAGCCTAATGAGATTGAAATTAACGTGTTCAGTAAAATGTCAGATTCAATTTCTGTAGAAACATGGTTACTTAGTCTCACTGTTTAAAATTGTGCAGCTCATGGGAAATATCTTTCTTGTGTGTCTGTGCTTTATTACACCTGTATAACATGCACATGCACTGCAACAGATTAGTTTATAGCATGCATGTAATGGTATTATTATACAGGTATATTTTGGGTTGTTGATTTTCTCTTATTATTTGTATCTATGATTGATTAATTATTTGTTGCTATTTCATTGTGTGGCTGGCTGTTCACAGGTGTGGCTGCCCGAGAAACAGCACAGGCTTTAAGGACATTAGCCCAAGCAGCTAGAGGTGTGGCAGCCAGCACCAAGGAGCCACAAGCTGCAGCTGCAATGCTGGACTCTGCCCATTGTGTTATGGAGGGCTCAGCCATGTTAATCCATGAAGCCCATCAGGCCCTTGTCCATCCAGGAGATGCTGAGAGTCAGCAGAGACTGGCACAGGTAGCGTAGCTCCCACTAATATATACCCCAGGGGCAGTGACATTCATGTAGCAATCATATTGTTCTTCTCAGGTCCTCTCCTCCTCTTCCTCTCTCTCCTCTACTGATTTGTAGGCATTTCTTCTTTCCAACAATCATCCCCTCTAAGCATTTCTATTTTCTCCCTTCTCTGTCTGTCACCTGATTTTTCTTTCTCAGGCTTTACTCCTGGTATAAAACTGCTCATTCTCCTGAAGCCCTTCAGGGGATAAATATATTGTTTGGGATATATCTGTGACAGCAGCATAAATTAGTAACCCGGATTATCGTGTACCACTCTGAGCCCAATTTGCATTTGAGATGTTTTTTTCCCTTATAGTTTTGCTCTGGCCATAATGACTAATGGCAGTCCATTGACAGAGCATTGTGCTGGTTTCAGGTGGCCAAAGCAGTATCACACTCCTTGAATAATTGTGTGAATTGCCTGCCGGGCCAGAAGGATGTTGACATGGCTCTTAGGAGCATTGGAGAGGCCAGCAAGAAGCTGCTGGTGGACATTGTGAGTCCTGCTCAAGATTTTACTTGGAGATTTATTAACATTTTGAGTATGACACAAAACAGTATGGCCAGATTGATGTGTCTCTTGTCTTTGAAGCTCCCTCCCTGCAACAAGACATTCCAGGAGGCCCAGACTGATTTGAACCACACAGCAGCTGAACTCAACCACTCTGCAGGCGAGGTCGTCCACTCCTCTCGTGGAACAAGCAGCCAGCTGGCTGCAGCCTCAGGGAAGTTCAGCCAAGACTTTGATGAGTTCCTGGATGCTGGCATTGAGATGGCAGGACACACCCAAGTAGGTTTCATGATCATACAATCCATCCACACTCCACTTAAGCATTTCAATGTCAATCCACTGCCTCCAGTATTTTAGACATGGAGTGGAGAGTTCAAAGACTTTGATGGATGTAAACCTCAAGTAAATCTTAAGAAGTGTCTTCGACCTCATATATTTGTGTCATTTTAGTACCTGAGCTATTTAAGTCACTTGTTAATTAGACCTTTTCATCTAATTAGGTACATGATTGTCCCCAAGAGCAATAAACACAGTCAGATGTAATGAGATTGTATGATGTTCATGTTCTGGCTATTTTGCTCATTAATTTGGAAAGATCGTCTGGGAGTTGATGCAGTGTGACACCAGAGTTTTAATCAGGCTCACAGAGGCCTGCCAAGTGAGGACAGAGGATATAGCAGATGGTAGGGTAGGATTCAATATATCTTTACAAAACGTTTACACTTGACAGATGATGCCAATGATGAAGTGAGTTCTGTAAGTTCATGTTTAACTATATTTAGTATAGCACTGAAACCACCGGAAAATTCACCTTTATTTTTCTTTTTTCCTATGCAGAGCAAGGAGGACCAGATCCAAGTCATTGGTAATCTAAAGAATATCTCAATGGCATCCAGTAAACTGCTGCTGGCTGCCAAGTCTCTGTCTGTGGATCCAGGTGCAGCCAATGCTAAGAATCTTCTAGCTGTGGCAGCGAGGTGCGATAAGATGGAGATAGCATATGTATCTCATAATCTCATCATTTGTTTTTAATGAATATCATACAGTGTTTGCTAGACTGAATCATATTGTCCTCAATGTGAAACCTGCTACAGATTTAAGTTAACAGCAAATTTTGATTTTATGCTTAAATACAAAACATCTCCCTGCTGTGTCTGTGTGCCAATCCTAAGCGGCATCTGTCTGCTAGAGGGAGAATGCATCTTCCCCCTAGTGGAGAGAAGCCAAGCAGCTGGTCCCGCAGGGCTTTGGGCCTGACTGACTTCTTTCTGTCTAATTAGAAAGATGGAATCCTTGGCTGGAGCTTGTCTGTGCTCAGCAAGGCTGAACGCAAACTCAAGACAATCTCTACACTCCTGTGTGCTATGTTAGCCTATCGCAGTGAGAGACCAGCAGTGCCCTATTTGAACAGGGAAGCTAAAAACATGTGTGAGTGAGTGTGAGTGAATCCAGGCTGTGTGTGCATGCAGAGGACACATGTGAGAGCTAAAAGGCCTGTGTGGCTTCCTGTGTGTTTCAGGGCAGTGACAGAGAGTATTAACCAGCTGATCACACTCTGTACGCAGCAAGCAGCAGGACAAAAGGAGTGTGACAATGCCTTGAGGGAGCTGGAGGTAGCCACCCTCATGTACACTGTACTACACACAGACATCCTTCCCCTCAGGCCTGTTTTATGTTGTATACTGCGTACTATTCCCATCAAGTCACTGTAAATGGATGGTAGATTCACAAATACAGTAACTGCATTGGTGATACTGATTTAACAAGAGTATATCTACATTCACTCATAGTCAGATAACTGAAAATAACAATAATGCTGTGCATTAAAAAGACCTGATTATCATGATTTATCATAGCAACATATTCCAGTCAGCTTGATTTACATTTATAGTGTTCTTTTTTTCTAATCTAAACCTGATGAACGTGTAGGGGTATCAGCGCAGAAATGTTCAGTGGTGTATCCATTGGAGATAAATTTAGTACTTTCTCTTTTTGTATACAGGCTGTCAGAGGCCTCCTAGATAATCCCAGTGAGCCTGTCAACGAGCTCTCCTACTTTGACTGCATTGAGAGTGTCATGGAGAACTCAAAGGTACAGGCTTTCAAAACAATTGCATGTACTATATACTTAGACTGTCAGAGATATTTTACATAGCAGGCAGCTGAAGATCTGATTTTTCCACATTTTCTCCATTTCCACATGGCTCAGGTTCTCGGCGAGGCGATGGCAGGCATTTCTCAGCACTGTAAGACAGGTGATGTGGTAGCCTTTGGGGATAGCGTGGGCGTGGCATCCAAAGCTCTGTGTGGGCTGACGGAAGCTGCAGGACAGGTGACAGCAACATAAATACAAAAAAAGATATTGTAACATCAGAACATTGAGAAGGTGGCTTTATATGGTAACAGTGCACTTCACTGGAAACCAGGCAGGGTGAGCCAGATTTCATTGGAGGATTTACTGACTCTCAACCCTAACGCTGTAAAATAACATCCTCATCTCAATGCAGGATTCAGTTGCATTGTCTGGAAAAGGGCACACTTTGACAGATTCTCTGTTCCCTCTGCTTATCTCCTATAAGAGAGCACCCTATTATGTGGCATATATACAGTACACTATGAATCTAAATGTGTTTCTAATGTCTTGTTTGGCGTTCTTTGTCTTTAGGCATCTTATCTTGTAGGTGTGTCTGATCCCAACAGCCAGTCAGGTCATGAGGGGCTGGTGGATCCCATCCAGTTTGCAAGGGCTCACCAGGCCATACAGATGGCTTGTCAGAACTTAGTGGACCCAGCCAGTAGTCCCTCACAGGTAAGGAGGTCCATCTGGGGCTTGAAGACAGATCTGTTGCAAGGCATGTGGGGACTGAATTTGGAGTAGTAATGTATATAGATCTTTTGTGACTTTAATTAAATGGTTCATTAAGTTTGAAAACATTAACATCAACCTAAATGTTGTAAATAATTTACTCTGTACAGCTCAACAAAACACCCAATTTTATAGAAATCTGCTTCTTGTTTGATGGTGTTTATTTGTTTGTTAGGTCTTGTCTGCAGCAACGATTGTAGCCAAGCATACGTCAGCTCTGTGTAACGCCTGCCGCTTGGCTTCCTCTAAAACCTCCAACCCTGTGGCTAGGAGACAGTTTGTACAGTCAGCCAAAGAGGTGGCCAACACAACAGCCAACCTCGTCAAAACCATCAAGGTCAACTCCCCAACTGATCAAAACGTTGAGTGTTCATTTATTTATTTCATCAAGTGAGAAGCTGTGGATGTGTTTCCAGTTCAGTCGCTTACAAAAAATACGGTCAAAATGGATAAATATTCATATGGCATTGTCTTGTTTCAGGCCTTAGATGGGGATTTTTCTGAGGATAACAGAAACAGGTGCCGTGTTGCTACGACTCCACTTCTTGAAGCTGTAGAAAACCTGTCAACCTTTGCCAACAACCCCGAGTTTGCGAGCATCCCGGCTCAGATCAGTAACGAGGTATTCATCCGCTTTGCTGCTTGTTTCTAGTGCTCAATTTAGAACAGTCTTTTCCGTTTTTTTCTACAGTTGGTAATCACTTAACTGAAAGAAAAAGAATGGCAGCCTTTTATGAGGTCCTCTGTTCTTAGAAACATTCAATTTGTAATCTTTTTCCACTCATCCTATAGAGAATCTTGAAGCTACTCATCAGAGGGATTTAATGAATGTTTGTGATTTGTGCACTCAATCCCATTGAAACAGGCATGTTTATATGAGCCAACACAGAAAGGGTAGTACAGAGAACATGATGGGAATTGGATTGAGGTCCTATTTTCCTTTTTCTTTTATGTCAACGAAAACATCAAGAAGATGGATTTTTATTTTTCAGCGTGAGCGGAATAGTTCTCTCACGATCCTTTAAAAGCTTATAGCTGTAATCTGTTGGAGGGCAGTGTTTAACTCCACTCTCTCTCAGCACAGCTGCTCTAATCTTCAGCTTGTTAATCTAATTGTCAAGGGAGGTTTTGGCTCGGATCACAAAGAATGAAGGTGTTTCGTCCTGCATCTGTGTAAAACTGCCTTTCTAATCTCATCGCTACCTTTGATTGTACCTTTGATCTCTCCAAGGTAGTCAAGGAATATTAACAACTCTGTCACACCAGTGCGTGTTCTTCGCTGTTGAACAGTTTCCTGTTGTTTCACCTGCACCAATCTTTTCGTTTCCACAGGGCTCAGCAGCACAGGAACCGATTGTGCGCTCAGCTCGCTCCATGCTCGACAGCTCCACTTACCTCTTAGAAACGGCCCGCTCACTGGTCCTCAACCCCAAAGATCCTCCTACCTGGTCCATACTAGCTGGCCACTCCAGGACAGTTTCTGACTCCATCAAGAGCCTCATCACATCCATTAGGTTTGTATTAACACCACGCATGACCATATCTGTCTCTGCAGGATTATCCTGAATCAAAGCTTTATAAAGGTTGGCTCAAAATTTGAGGATAAAAAATGTTTCTGAAACCAGAGGGCTTATTCTGTGATATCTGTTCAGCTAAGCAATAAATTGTCACATTAGTTTATAGCTGCTGAGGTTCCTGCTGCCTTACAGTAGATTAGTGAAAACTATAGCAGTGATGAGATGATAAGACCTGCTACGGTGGATCTGAAACGCATTTCTCCAAAAGTAGTTCCCCACCTCCTCCTAATTTCATCATCATCCTCCAATCATGTGCAGTTAAGGCTTTGATTTAACCATGACTGACAGTAATTTAAGTTCAGCATTTTGGGAAATAATTATGTTCACTTTGTTGCCAAGAGGTAGATGAGAAGATTAAAACCACACTTTTGTCTCTGTACTAAATAAGAACGTAAACCCTGCAGCTGGTTAGCTGGGTTTAGCATAAGGCTAAACCTGACTAGGAAGTTACTACTCCTGTCCAAGAATTAGCCGTCCTCTATCAACTGGTATCAACTTTGTCATCTAAAGCTCAAGAAGTGCAATAAAAAATTATTTCCCAAAATGTTTAATGTCACAAATGTTTGCATTGTTTAAATTTCAGTATATTCATTTACATTGATTTGTTAAATTTTTTTTACATTTCTTGTGACAGGGACAAGGCACCAGGACAGAGGGAGTGTGATTGTTCCATTGATAATATCAACAAGTGTATCCGTGACATTGAGCAAGCTTCACTAGCTGCGGTTGGGCAGACCCTGCCCTGCAGAGATGATATCTCCATGGAAGTGAGTTCAAATACCCCATCAGCTCTGTCTTGTCTGAGAACTTAATGGGATCTGTAGTCTATCTATTGTGACTTATACCGTAATTCTCTACTATTGTAACTGACTAGGCACTCCAGGAGCAGCTGACATCCTCTGTGCAGGAGATAGGGCATCTGATTGATCCTGTCTCCACCACAGCTCGAGGCGAAGCTGCCCAACTAGGACACAAGGTGCTGGTCTGATCATCTATCCCTTGATCCCCTCTGGGTTTAGAGAGGAAAAGAAACCCCATTCAGTATGTTTTTTATCTTGTGAACCAAAGCTTCCTCAGACAGCTCTTTTTTAACTTGTTCTCCCAGGTGACCCAGCTGGCTAGGTACTTTGATCCACTTATTGTGGCATCTGTGGGCCTGGCCTCAAAGCTCCAGGACCACCAGCAACAGATGACCATTCTGGACCAGACCAAGACCCTGTCTGAATCTGCCCTACAGATGCTCTATGCTGCCAAGGAAGGCGGGGGAAATCCAAAGGTGCTAATCAGTTTCTAGTATTCAGATGAACTATTGTTTCCAGGGTGATCCATTATAGCATGGTACATTTTGACGGGCAGGTGTAGATAGTAAAGTAGTCATGTTTTTTCCAGGGTAGTCTTTTTTTTAAGAGAATCAGAATCACAAAAAAAATGTTTTTGCTGCGGAGCATCAAGAATTACTTTGCCTCAATTTTAGTAATGTGATAATACATGTTGTGAACAAACCAGCAGGAGTTCTTCCTAACTTTGTTAGTGTTAGAATAGATTTTAAGATTTTATCCTTTTTAGAGACTCATTCATTGCTCTTTTGCTAACTTCCACAATGTTATTGTTTGGTGATTCTTCTGTTCCTCATGCTGAGCTATCTTCATTAAAGTCGTACAATAGATAGATTTCATAAGATTGAAACGCCATATGCTATAATGCTCTAATCTTTATTTCTACTCTGTCATATCTGATTTCACTTAATTATTAGAAAAATGATTAGTATATTATTAATATATAGAATTATTAGAAAATAAAGTGAGTTCTGATAGCAGCAAGAATCCAGCCTGTTGAAGTGTCCTTTAGTGACACACTGAGTTCTTACCAGCTGTGGGGACACTCTCGATCTGTTTTCAAGCTGATAAATTTCCTTCAAGCTAGACCAAGACAGTGTGACAGAAACACTAATCAGCTGACTGTGTCCTCAGGCGTCCCACACCCATGATGCCATATCTGAAGCAGCCCAGTTGATGAAAGAGGCTGTGGACGACATCATGGTGACTTTGAATGAGGCGGCCAGTGAAGGCGGCATGGTCGGGGGCATGGTGGAGTCCATTGCTGAGTCCATGGGGAGGGTGAGCACGAGTGTTCAGTGTTTTCATCTCCATGGCGTCTCATCTCCATGTGGTTTAAATGGATTTCAGGTTAACAAAATGAACTTTCCCTATAATAATAATTCTACAGTGGGTGTGCTGAGAGTGACTCTCATTAGTCCAGTAGATGACAAGTTTAAAATCCTCAGCCTGCTAGTGGAACCACTTTACAATAATGCATACATTAAAAGACGTTTATGTTTTCTCACTAATCGCTTTTTAATTGTTAAGAAATTGCAGTGCCTTCAGACTGTATCCGGACATCTTCACTTATTTCACACTTTATTGCCTTGTTTATTTTAAATGGGTAACTGCTATTTCTGCCCATCAGCCTATACTCAATAACTTAATGAGAAATGTGTTCAAAGTTATTACAAAAACTCCAAAACTGAAATCTCTCATTTACAAAAGTATTAAGTCCATTTGCTCCCTATTGTGGTCAGGTGCATCATGTTTGTTTAATGTTTCTTGATATGTCTAGGCTTTAACTGATCTTAATTAGATGTCCACATTGAAACTGTGGCAAGGCAATGGTGTGTTTTATGGTGTGTGAATGAGTGTTTCCAGGAGCATAGTGTTCTCTGTGGTTGTAAAACACAAGTCTGGAACAACCAGGACTCTTCCTGGAGTTGAACATGTGGCCAGACTGAGCAACCGGGCAGAAAGGGCCTTTGTCAGGGACGTGATCAAGAATTAAACATTCACTTTAACACAGCATCACAAGTCCTCTGTAGAGATTGTAGAAACATATCCATGAAGGATAATGAAACTGTCATTGCAGCCAGAGAAGATTTATTGCATTTATAACA
>JAUBNQ010000025.1:13715540-13759155 GCA_032353495.1 Ctenopoma kingsleyae | reverse complement strand
AGAGATTGTAGAAACATATCCATGAAGGATAATGAAACTGTCATTGCAGCCAGAGAAGATTTATTGCATTTATAACATTTCTAAAAACAAGTTTTTAGTTTGTCAGTTTTGATTTAAGGGTGTCAAATTACATTTAAAACCCAATAAAATGTACAATAAGGAGAGTCTGAAAATCTGTATTTATATATTATTGTTTTGTTTTTTTTTTACATTTGAATGAGAACAGCTTAAATCTGGTTATAAAAGAGGTTGTGATGAAGATATTTACTGAACTGGACATTTTTTTTATGTGTTCACAACCTGGCAAACCAAAAAACTAAAAACTAAAATAAATAAGGTTTGATTTTTACAGCTGGATGAAGGAACACCCCCTGAACCTGAGGGTTCTTTTGTGGACTACCAGACCACCATGGTGAAGTTCTCCAAGGCCATTGCCATCACTGCACAGGAGATGGTGAGTGCACTAATGCAATAAGATAGCCACACCTAACTCTGTGTGCTTTCCAGTGCGTTTCTAATCTACAGTGACGATATTTGTCAGTAGGGCTAGAAAAACAATAATCTGCTTCTGGTGATGATGTATGTTGTCTCTGTCATCAGATGACTAAGTCAGTAACCTGCCCTGAAGAGCTCGGTGGCCTTGCCTCTCAGGTGACAGTGGACTACGGACAGCTAGCACACCAAGGTCGCCTTGCTGCAGCAACAGCAGAGCCAGAGGAGGTGAGAAGCCATTCTGGAGAATATGGGGAAGAATTACATGCTCGTGCTATTTAACATCACATCATATACAGTATCTTTTTACTATTGTGCCCCTGAAATGTCAGACTGAAATAGCTGCTTAACACTTATTTAACACGCATTTAACACCAAAAATGCTTTCACATATATTCACTCACACAGAGAGCTGATCAGAGCAGATGTTTGCTCTTCTTTGATATGTCCATTCTCAAGGCAGCTCCTAACAGTTTGAGATCCAACAGAGAGCAGGAGCCGTCTCTCTCTCAGCACCTACACAATCTTTTCTTAAAGCTTTTTTGTGTAGTCCAGACGACGGCAAAGTGTGGAAACATTGCACTAATAAACACACAGTTCTTATCAATATCTTGTATATAGCAGGCTGGAAACCCTGCTGGTTACCATAGCGACACTGTGCCTCTAAAAGTCTAAAAGCCTATAGTGATGCTTATAATGAAGTACCACCCACCCATGAATCTCAGTCTGGAAATTAAAGGTGTAGTGCCAGCTGTCTGAGGGTGCTTAAAATCATTTTTCATCTACCTGCTGGATAAGAGACGAAGATGCCAGTTTAGTACATGATTGTAATTGTAGTGACACAAATGAGGAGACTGGATGCAATGTAAGTTGATACCTGGTTATGTTTTTAGATTGGTTTCCAGATAAAGACACGGGTGCAAGAGCTGGGCCATGGCTGCATCTACTTGGTCCAGAAGGCTGGAGCCCTGCAGCTCAGCCCCACTGACAGCTTCTCTAAAAGGGAGCTCATCGAATGTGCCCGCACAGTCACAGAGAAGGTAAGCTATGTAGACAGAAACTGCTACAGCATCTGTAACGGTTGCAGAAGGAAGCGTTTTGTACATACTGATTTTGCAAAAGAAGTCTATTTTACTGGGATAATTTAAAATCTCTGCTGTTTGTTTGGAGGCAGCATCAACTCAACATTAGCGTTTTTATGAAAATATAATTTAATATATTTTTGTATTCTTTTGCTGTATATTTCCATATTTACAAAAAGAGTGAAGTCATATGAGTGAATGGAAGCAATGGCAAGATTAGATGCAGTTCACCTGGAAATAATTGTTATATATATACTATAGTAATATATACTATATTGTAGTTGACCTTAATCTTTATCATGATTAATCTTAATCATTATTATTTTTTAAGGCTTAGCTTTATCCTTAACATTGAACTACTATACAGACAGATGCATGTAGGTTTAATGTATGTTATTTTAGCTGGTAATAACTGGTACTTTACTGTATTATTGTACCACTCACGCAGGTCATTGGAGCATGCTCTCTTGACCACATTCACACTGTGCTGTTAGTACAGTAATAATACTAATGTCTCCCTGCTGTGACCCTGACAGCAGCTAACTAGTGCTGCTCACACACATTTCGTTCCACTCTGTGGCCATGATTTCATTCAGAGCTCATATTAAACCTGAATAATTTGTACACCCTTTGCTGATTATGAATGCTGATATGTGAAGCTCATGTACCTCTCAGGGTTTTCCATTTGTTTATGAGGAATGGGCAGATTTCAAGGGAGTTGTGTGATTTCCAATGTCAGGCTCATTGACTTATTGTGATTGTGCAGCAGAGTCTGATTTAATGCATGGATATCCCTGTACTTACCCCCAGCCGCCTTTAAACCTGCTTGTCCAGATGAACTTTTGTGACCTCACTTGCCTCTTTCAGAGACATCCCGGAGAAGAAAAATTGCTCTTTAGTCATTAAAGATGTGCTATGCATACAGACGCTGGACTGGATTTTATAGCTGTTTTTACACCTTTAAAAAACAGCATGTTTGAAGGATGACACTGTATATCTAATATACATTATACCTAATGTTTCACATGTTCCAGGTCTCCTTAGTACTGTCAGCACTGCAAGCAGGAAACAAAGGTACCCAGGCCTGTATTACAGCAGCCTGCGCTGTTTCTGGCATCATTGCTGACCTGGACACCACCATCATGTTTGCTTCAGCTGGAACACTGAACCCTGAGAATGAAGAGTCTTTTGCTGACCACAGGTATGGTGACTTTGCCATTAAAAAAACTAGCAGATCAAGACATGATGTTAAATGAATGCCTTTGATCAGCAGAAGATTGGTAAAGATTTCATTTGGTAGGTTTTTACACTGCAACACCAGAGCTTAATTTTTCATTTTTATGACTCACTTAGTAGAAGTGCAGTTTGCCAGTAAAGCTGAATACTGAGATGCATTTTACATAATGAATGTAAATTGAAAAATGTCTTTACTAAACACACGTTCTGTTCAGATAAGCAACATCTTCCTTTCATATTGCTGATTCTTGAGTGTGACTGTGGAGCAGATTGTTACACAATGTGTTCTGTTCCTCAGGGAGAGCATCTTGAAGACAGCTAAAGCGCTTGTAGAGGACACCAAGCTGCTTGTTGCTGGAGCCGCATCCACTCAGGAGAAACTGGCTCAGGCTGCCCACTCCTCAGCCAAGACCATCACTCAGCTCACTGAGGTGGTCAAACTGGGAGCAACCAGCATGGGCTCTGAGGACCCTGAGACACAGGTGATGAAAATACTTTTAGTCTAATAAAGCCACAGATGTCTTGTCCATATGCACTTGTGTGTGCGCTTTTACTTTGTAAAACATTTAAATCTTAAACAAAGCTCAGTTATTAGCTTTATTCCTTTGTTATAACCCATTATTGTTATACTTTTCCTAATATTGGACATCTATAATGCATGGATTCACTCTGTCTCTAATCTCAGCTTTATATCCCAGCTCTGTGTAATTGCAATTTGATCTGATACACATTGTGTCTCTTTTTTCCCCTGTGTGTATGGCTCTATTGCTGCCTTCCACTAGTCTGAAGTATCATGGCTAGGTGGGAGCGATAAGAGCTGCAGTGTTAAATCCTCTCCCCAGGGCGCAACTGATAAACCTATACTCTGACCATTGTGCTGTATTGATTCCAGCTCTATCTCCTCAGGTGGTTCTGATAAATGCGGTGCGGGACGTGGCTAAGGCACTGGCCGAACTCATCAGTGCCACCAAATGTGCTGCTGGCAAGCCAGCTGACGACCCATCCATGTATCAGCTAAAGAGCGCTGCCAAGGTAAAGAAATACTGCTCAAACAAATGACAGTTATATGTAGTTTAGCTGTGTATTGATTCACTGGCAAACGTCTCAAATGTATTGTTCAGCCTATTGTTTCTCACTGGAAGGATACAGCATGTAGATATGTAACCCATAAATACTCTCTTTGTATTTTGTATTTCGGCTGTATTTAGTTTCTCCATTTAGTATCTGGTAGCATAATGCAGTATTCTTAAATGAGGGATATGATGGTTCTTATCAGGTGTGTTTCTTATTTGTGGTTTCTCACATAACGGTATGTAGCACTCAACACATGCCGACACCTGGTTCCTCATGGCCACATGTTAAAGTGAGAAGACAGTGAACCCTGAATCCTTGGCATCTTAAATGTACTGTAGGTGCCTGTCCGCAAAAATGTCCCAATGGAGATTAATATTATAATAATATTATTGGTGGTGTTAGTAAGCCTCGTGCTGCTGATAAAAGCTGTGCAAGATATGATTCCCCCTATCATTAGACCACTTATTCCAGTAAGGAAAAATATGAAAGCTATAAAAGGTGAAGGAAACAAGGAATTCTTCTATTTTGTTACAAACGCATGCAGTAGGTAGGACATTTACTGTGTAACATAAAGTAACATGTGCTGTACATAATATAATATAAAGTATATATTAAGTGAAAAATGGCAAGGTATACATTTGTGATTTCTTCTTAAATAACTTTAATGTGACTTAAATATACACAATAGAGCCAAAGGTTGTCATTTTAGTCTTCACTGTCACACTAAACTTGAATCAGATCTTTTCTTTGTCACTTTGGAGCAGCTTCATTCACTGCATTAAGCTTTGAACAAAAGAGTTGTTCATCTGCAAACTTCTTCATTTAATTTGTTTATTTTACTCACAACTGTCATCCCAACCAACCAGTAAGTCTGAACTGTTGCACAGGGTTTCCTATGTGTTATCATCTAAAAGGAATTAGGACCACCCATGGACTTTGTTGACAGATTGTTTCTGTTCCTCCAACATATGGTGACCTTAAAGTGAGACCTCTCAAAACCCTGGTGATCATATTATTCAAATTCCTAACACAACACTGCGCACTGTCATCAGTGCTGCTCAGACAGAACAGAAAGCATCATTGTGAATAAACATGAATTGTAGGTGTCCCTGAAAAAATTGTGTTGTCAAATAATTTCATTTTGAAATACATCCTCTTGGTCTTATCTTTATTCGGCAGCTGATGTCTTTGGTTTTCTTTAGATAAGCACCTTCAAGTATGCCTATCCAGTTTGCATGTAACAATTATTCACTGTAATGGAATCAGTGAAGGGTCAAACGAAATGATATAAACTGATATAATTTTATGCAGCTGAGGAGGAAGAGCTCCACCTCCTGGCTTGACTGCAAAGCCTCATTTTTATACCCTTTATTTGACAGGTCATGGTGACCAACGTGACATCCCTTCTAAAAACAGTGAAGGCAGTGGAGGATGAAGCCACTCGCGGGACGAGGGCACTGGAGGCCACCATTGAGTGCATCAAGCAGGAGCTGACAGTAAGAGTGGCTGACAGGTCAAACCACTTCTCTCTTTGTCTGTTGGGTGTCAAGTGATGGGAAACACCCTCTCTGCAAAACTGGCTCAAGGATGGTCAGGGATATCTGTGTCTATTATTCTAAACAAAACCAGGGAGCTTTTTGTTCTTTTGTCCTTTATTACCTGCCAAACTCCTTCCCTCCTCCTTTCCTCTCAGATCCTGCAGGTTTCTCACAGCTCTTATCAGGTGCTGGGTAGCAAACACAGGCAGAGAGAGAAAGGAAGGAGAGGTAGTGTTTTTGTAATTTACTCCTAATGCTTATCGGAAGACCCCCAGCCCGTGAGAAGGCTTTACCAAGAGCTGCAGCAAAAGCCAAATTCAACACAGTAAACCAAACTTCTAATTATACTGCTACCCATATCAAAGTTTTTTTGTACTCGTTACCTGTTTACACTTTCTGGTGCTGCACATTTGATCAGTTTTTATATGAGAATGCCACTGTCATACCTGTATTTAACCACCTGGTCTGCGATTTATCATCATGTCAGGTGTTCCAGTCCAAGGACGTCCCAGACAAGTCCACCACACCCGAAGAGTTCATACGCATGACAAAGGGCATCACCATAGCAACAGCCAAGGCAGTGGCAGCAGGGAACTCTGCTCAGCAGGAGGATGTGATCGCCACTGCCAACCTGAGCCGCAAAGCCATCTCTGATATGCTGACTACCTGCAAGGTGCTAATCCACACCAGGCTGCCAGAACAAGCCACAGACAGCATCAGGCTGCCAGGGAACATGTGAGCTCAGCCTGCCGAGAGCAGATAGGACATTAGGGTCCAGTCTATTTTATGACTGCTCATGCTGGTAGCAACTGAGTCACTTTATCAAAGTCATGCAATGGAGCCTCTGTGAGAATGTCCTTCTGCGGCTGTAGAGCACTTGTAACAAGATGAAACAGAAGGAGAACAGAGCATTGTATGCCATGCTTTAGAAAATAAGCCTTTATAAAAACGCAATTTTATTAGAGAGAAAGTGTAATTTTTAATTTTTACCATAAAACAATGTTTTCTCATCTTTCTAGCAAGCAGCATATCACCCAGAAGTGGGCGAGGAACTGAGGAGCAAGGCCCTGCAGTACGGTTCTGAATGTACCAATGGATACGTCAACATTCTGGAGCAAGTGCTGCAGGTTAGAATGAGACAATCACATATTTCATAAATAAATGATGGAAGTGGCTAGTGTATGTGTGTATATGTCCCTAGCTGTGGGTGAGTGGATCCTGATCTTTATTACTACCTAGTGGGGTTTCACATGTCTTTAAAAAAAATATATATATATATATATCCTATGATGTTCTACAAATCTTTCCTGGTTTCCTGTCTCTCAAAAAAACACTATTTGCAGGTTATTGTTTGTTCCAGTATATCAATTATTAATGCTTCAGAGTTAATTTTCACAGAATTTATGACCCATGTAAGTTTGCAAGATGTCAGAACTGATATAGATGTATTTGTTAGCTTGTGTTACACAATTTAGTTTACTTGTGCTTCTTTTAAGTGTATGTGCCCGTGCACACGTGTTGCTCTTTGTGTTTTCAGGTGCTGCAGAAGCCCACTCCAGAGCAGAAGCAGCAGCTGGCTGTACACTCGAAGCATGTGGCAGCATGTGTCACAGAGCTCGTCCAGACAGCTGAGGCAATGAAAGGTGAGGCCACACACACTGTCAAACACTCATAACTGGCACACACAAACAAATGGCTAGGCTTAACAACCTTTAGTTACCTGTGACTCCATTTTTGCTGATGTCGGGATCTATGCATCATTTACCACACATGAATGTAGTGTATTTAGCATTTTAGGTTTATTGTCTATGACACACTAATTATGTTATTTTATTGGGAGACATGAATTTTACAGAAGCCTGTGTGCTGTCCAAATATTATTGGCAAAATATTTTAATTTTAAAATAGCTGTAAGACAGCACAGGCGTTGCAGTGTAAAATTGGAAGAGCTGAAATTGCCAAAAGCAGTGATTTTAAAAGCAAGGGTATTCCCATTAGAAGCCAAGTCAATTTGATAAAATGACAGGATTGTGGAGATGTTTGAGATTAGTCAAAGGAGCCATAATCCTCTGGTTCATGAATAATGTTATAGTTAGTGAGTCAAGCCAACAAACCTGTGTGCGTCCCTTACAAATATAGGTCATGAAAAACACTTTTGAATATTGAAATTGTGACTGCTATGCAGATTGTTCCAAATAAACTTCTGTAAGATGGTTATGACGCAAACATACTAGAGTGTTTCCTCTAGAAGCTGCACTGCCTATCTATGAGTAATAGATTGTGTTTGGATGAGCATTAGATTTCAGCATATAGCCTGAGACCCAGCGGGGCTATCCACTTCACCCCTCTCTAATGTCCCATGTGCTCTCTCCCTCTCTCTCCTCTGCTCTCTCCCTCCTGCCTCAGACGGAGGTAAGTGGGATATGGTGTGTTTTGTTCCTCAAGATCACCTTTCATACAGAGTCAGAAGGGGGTAGAGGACTAGATGGCTGAGGGGAGGGGGTGCAGAACAGATTTCCCTAGAGCTCAACATAATCTATAAAAACATCATTCCATCTGCTTTACCAAGCTGTTCCCAAACAGCTCTGTTTTATGGGCACTTAAAAACCTATAAAAAAGACAATGATCCATCAAATGTGAATTTCTTTTAAACTTCTAGTTTATCTTATTTAACTATGACACATTACTGTCACATTGAAGACAATTCTTTGGAATGCATAGTGCTGAAGAAAGTTGAGATTTATCATCCCTGATGTCTGGATTGTATTAATGAGTGCAGGGAAAAGAGCATTTGCCTGAAGCATGATTGTTGGATCTCCTGTTACATAAAATATTATCAAAATGTTGTCACCGGAATTATTATACTTATACTGCAAGAAAAGCATATGATAACCATTGTCTGGGCATGTGTTGACCCTTTTTCAGGATCAGAGTGTGTGGACCCTGAGGACCCTACTGTCATTGCTGAGACTGAGCTCCTCGGAGCAGCAGCGTCCATTGAAGCTGCAGCCAAGAAACTAGAGCAGCTGAAACCCAGGGCTAAGCCCAAGGTATAAGTGCCCCTCTCTACCCTTTCCACCCACACAAACCCACGCACAGCTTTTTGCTATTAATCAGCAGGGAGATGATAGGAAAAGGTGGCACTGACTTTGAAGTTGAGTCATATTATTTTAGGGACTAAGCTGCTATATCATTAATGTAGAAACACCACGTTGACTCAGACAGGTGGTCCAGTGAGCTAATATGGGATCCTTGGAAAACTTTCTTCAAAAGGACATTGTTTTCAGTTGTGTTGCCAGAAGATGCAATTGCACTGCTGTGTCCTCATGCTTATGTTGGAATGAGTTCAAGTACGTGATGAACTGTGGTGACCCTTTCCGAAAGAGAGGGCCTCTGTCTTATTGAACTTATTTCCTTTGTTTTATTGCAGTGTTCCTCATTTATAAAAAAAAAACTAAACTCAGGGAGAGTTTTTCAGCCTGTTTTTCATTTACCCCGTGCTGCGATGTTTCCTAAACAACAACAAAAAAAAACTTAACCACATAGTACACAAAGAAAATAGCCTAAATATGGGAGATGGTAGTGAAAGTGGTTTTGGGGAGTTCATTTACTTTTATGTTGTTCTGTATGCGGTACAGGATTGTGTTTGTGGTGAGCTACTGCATGATGATTGTGTTATTTGTTTATCTGTCTCTGGAGACTGGATGGTTAAATCGTGGTACTCTTCCTTGTGTGCCTGTAGTGCTTTCCCCCTTTTCTTTACCTCTTCCTGTATACAGTCATTGTCAGTTCAACCCTGTGACATGAAAGAACACATACTGTATTTAGGTTACCCCAGTTTTAGCACAGACCATATAATGCTCTGTCTCATACTATAATTCCACAGCTTCAGACGGCATTTATGAAAGGGGATTAGTGAGTCAAAGGCATTTCCTCTTTTATATGTCAGTGTCTCCCTCTAGTGATCTAATAGAAAGCAAATATTAAACAATAGCAATTGACATTCAGAAAAATTAAAACAGAAAGGGAAACACCATAAAGGGCATAGTGGATTTGCAAATGTGCACACAACATTTACTATAGAGATATTATTAATAAAATTCTAAGTTGCACCATATTCTGTATGATTTTAAATCAAGAGATAATTTTATTCTGAGACAGAGGCAATAAAGCACCACTGTTCTCTTCTTTTGAGGCACCAGGCTGCCATATAATCTCTCAAATTGTGCAGGTGTTTATATGCAAACATACATATTTATTTGGCTAGCCTGGATTCTCCTTCTTCCTCTTTACTCCCTCTCATCTCTGCTCCGTCCCTCCCAAGCTGTAAGGGAGGGAGGGCTCTCGTGCTCCCAGCATGCTTCCCTGCCCTGCCTCTTCTCCTCTCTCTGAGCCATTGTAGACCTTGGAAGCCTTCTCTGCAGGGCTCTGTCTGATATGTTTGATATATTAGGTTGTTATTCAGTCCAACTATATATCAAACATATTCCTACAGTGTCCCGCCCTGTCTCCAGCCACGTGTGCCTTATGTGTTTATGGAGGTCTGTGGTCAAGCAGGATGGCCATTTGTTAACTGTCCCTGTAGTGATGTAATGTGATGTTCATGGCATTGGTATTTTGTTCAGGTAGCTGGAAATGGAGCACTGTATCTAGACTCCATTTTGTTTTTGGAAAATTATGATTTTCGATTGTGCTTTGTGTCTTATGCTCAGCGTCATAGTTAATATGAGGACACTACTGTCCTCTCTGCTTTTCCAGAGATTTGGAAATTTTAGGAAGCTGAAAGGCATATTAGATTCTGCAATTATAACTAGCACTTAGTGGATATTTTACAAGCACATTTAATCATCTTTATACTCTTAATATAGATGCATTCTATTACTTTATTTTACTCTTAAACTGATACGTGGTTTCCTTCCAGCAGGCAGACGAGACACTGGATTTTGAGGAGCAGATCTTAGAAGCAGCAAAGTCCATCGCTGCAGCAACTAGCGCCCTTGTTAAATCTGCGTCTGCAGCTCAGAGGGAACTAGTGGCACAAGGCAAGGTCAGTCTGCTCACCTTCTCAGATCATCAAGAAGGTGCACATACAGCATCTACCAGTGTAATACAATGTTTGCGTTTTATCACCAAACTCTGCCTTAGGTTGGATCCAATCTGGCCAATGCAGTGGATGATGGCCAGTGGTCACAGGGTCTCATATCAGCTGTAAGTTTTTTTGTGAAATGATTGTATAAACTTGTTGGATTAAAACAAAATGTAAACCCAGCATCAAAGCATTTGTTGAATTTGTTGCTTGCTGTAGGCACGTATGGTAGCAGCAGCCACCAGCAACCTGTGTGAAGCAGCAAATGCCTCAGTGCAGGGGCACGCCAGCGAGGAGAAGCTAATCTCTTCAGCCAAGCAGGTCGCAGCTTCAACAGCTCAGCTGTTGGTGGCCTGCAAGGTGAAGGCAGACCAGGATTCTGAAGCCATGAGGAGACTACAGGTAACAATGTAACACAGTATGAATTTATCCATGACAACTATGTAGGCATGTTGTGTGCAGCTAATGTTGAAATTATCTGTTTGAAGGCTGCTGGCAATGCAGTGAAGCGAGCTTCAGACAACTTGGTGAAGGCCGCTCAGAAAGCAGCTTTTGACAAGACTGAAGATGACAGTGTGGTGGTAAAAACCAAATTTGTTGGAGGCATAGCTCAGGTGAGACAAATGATTGAATGATCTTTACGAGGGAACTGAAACAAAAATCATCCCTGTTGTGTGGTTTGCCCTTTTCACTGCGTGTTCGCTCGCTGATACGACGAAATGCCACAGTTGTTTTTCTGAAATTGTGATGAGCTGCGGTGGATAAACAGCTCATCAGCTCCATTTCAAAGCTGTCTGCCAGACACCCGCAGTTGCAAAACATCACATCTTCAAGATTTTTAACACGTTTTGTTACAGCTGATAACTTGCTTCCTTTTGATCTTTGAAAATTTTGATATTTATTGAATAGTGAGTTTCAAAGCACTGAAATGCTAGAGGAAGCTTTACTTATCATCATGATTGATTGAGTTCCTGTCTCAGTCAGTGGTGCATCCCAGCTGGGCTTCAGCTTGTCAGTTTTTACATCTGGCCAGTGTGTCTCACTGTTTCATTAATATCTGATAATTATTGCACTATGGAGAGCTTTGAACAACATTGTTGATTTAACCATTTTGACCACAGTTAACAGACTTTTTTAAATAAACTATTATATCTTTTTTTTTTAATTATATACTGTATATGAATAACCAAATCCTAACTATCCTTATTGTTGTTATTGATTTTTTTATTTTAAAATAGTTGGCAAAATAACAGTATCTCTTTAACATGCTGAACTGATAATATACACACACATTAGATACACCTCACTTTCTGATTTGTTCATGTTCTCCCATACTGCATCTCAAGCTATCCACGTAAGATTATGATGAGTGAAAGGCACAAGGTTTTCAGCTGTTCCCGTTCTCCTCAGATTATTGCGGCTCAGGAGGAGATGCTCAGGAAGGAGCGAGAGCTGGAGGAAGCCCGGAAGAAGCTGGCCCAAATCCGACAGCAGCAGTACAAGTTCCTGCCCAGCGAGCTGAGGGAGGATGAAGGCTGATTGGCTGAGCAGGAAGGATGTGCGCTACACTGATCAGACCCTCTTGTCATGGGGTGATGTTGCTGATGTACTATTGGCTGCTTAACTCTCATATAATATACAGGAATATACAGCACTTGAAACAGGCCTGTTTGATGAGAAAAACAAGTGCCTGTGCTCTATAGTGTATTTGTGCGTGCGTGTGTGTGTGTATGTGTGACGTGTATGTGTATCTGTCAGTGAATGACACTGACATTCAATAAGGAGAAAGTTATTACAATTATGAGCAAATTAAGTCTGATAAACGTATCATTGCTTCATGAGCATTACTGACTGTTACAATCGTGAATTGAAGTTGTTACGAATGCAGAAATCCTGTATAATCACTGAATGTTCTAAAATTGTTGGGGGTTTAGAGCAAACAGGAATGCACTGGTGATATCTGTGCAACTGGCAGAACAAACCTAACGGTCCATAGTTTGTATTTAGTATGTAAAAAATTTATTCAAAAGGCAGGAGGGTGATGCCTCATTTTACCAATGGCTTGCATGCATCACAATGTCTATACATATCAATGAAGCTACTAACCAATAGAGTGGAAAAAGCACTTGTATTTTACTAATAAAAATGTGAATTTGGGGTTTGCTGCTAAACTAGCAAATCCTTTGAAATCAGTAATTCTGATTACACTAAGTTATTGTCGTTTTGACAAACAATGAGGGGTTCTGATTGGAGTAAATGATAAGTGAAATAAATAACAGACCACTGACCAACACTAGTTTAAAAACATATTTATTCTTCACTGATTTTTCTAAGATACCAGTAGTTATTGTGAAGCAGACAGGTGTAATTCAGAAAGTCTGGACTATATTTGACCAAATATGTCATGCTCCTCTGTATATTATGTCACTTCATGTAACCCACCAGTTATTCCCTCACCTACACAGAGCTGTGTTAGGAATATATGTTTACTTTACTTGTCATGTTTGTTCTCTCTTGTCTTCATGTTTTAATTCCTCTCCTGTTAACACTGGCCATATTAAGTTTGGGTGCTGTACACACGCGCACTCACTCACATACTGTTATTTTCCACCAACCACTGCGCTGTCACGGTAAAGGCATTTAACTTTATACTATATACTCTATATACTATAGCAATACATTCTAGCTAGATATTCCAGCACGATAATGAGAGCCTGCGCTGTTATTGGATGGAAGATTGGTTGCACAAAAAGATATTAGGCTTTCGGCTCCTGAATGAAATGAAACATTAATGCACTGAGGTTGCTCATAAACGTTACGCACTGAAGAAGGCAATTTAAAGCTTCCTTTAAATTAAATGTAGGACATTCTCCGAACAAACTAGAAGGAAATATCTGTCATATAACTATGACAAACTGATATATTGTTTTTATAAGTATATTAGTGTATATCATCTCCTCAGTCTGACCATGCCAATGTTTGGTTTGCATCGTGTACTAGTGCCTTACTTGAGTCTGCCCTGTGAGCAGCTGAAGATCGGGCTGGGTGGGAGCCTGAGCCTTTTCCTCTGTGGATCACAACATTATGCCAGTCTAATCCCCATTGGGGTCTTAATGAACTGTCACCTAGTCCTTTGCCATACAATACAATGCCTTGTCTGATGGCCTACCTGCCTACAATACTATAATGCTGATATTAAAGGGCATCTATGGATACCTTAGGATTTAGATACCATATCGGGAGAACAACACTAGACTGCATTCCATTAGCATGTGGCAATTTGTGTCTGAAGTGGAGAAATTGTTGAAATTCATTATGCCAAGTCCCTCTTAAATGTTGGACTGAATCCTTGTTTCATTGTTTAACCACTATAAAAAAAATAAGTTTCTATCAGTAAATGTAAGATATACGTATATTGTCTAACTGATTTGTCCATGTATGAACAGAAATAGAAAAAGTTACTAGCTCTGTTATGAATAGGTGTCGTGCTTTCTTTAACAGACTGCATTAGTTTTATGATTTGATCCTGTATGTATGATATTTATCTGGTCACAAAAGTATTTTTTGTATTCACCAGAAATAAAGAGTTTCAAACAACCAGTACCATTAAAATGATTCTGTCCTGTTTCATATGAATTCAAGTTGACAGAGATACCAATAAAAAGATGTTATCCTACATTCTTTCCAGCAGATGTCAGCATTATCCTTTATAGTTCAGTTAGAGGGGTTGGTGAGAAATTTTCTAGTGGAAGGACTGGTAAAGTTGCCAGACCAAATATGGACATAATAGATGTGTGGGTTTTTTTTTTCTCTTAGTTCACAGACCTTGAAGTATGCAGAGATTCTCATTTAGATGTGTTGGTCAAGAATGAGAATTCACATTCATTTTTGTACTCTGTGTTACACACAGTTTTACAGCCCAAACCTTGGTAGAGCTGGTGACAAGAAACCTCATGTTTGTTTTTTCACTCTGAAGCTCAGACTCTGTTTCAGCTCAGTTTAGGGGCAGTGTATGTAAGAGGATGGTTCGAAGTGACTAGCACAATACAATGTGTCATCCTGATTAACACCATATTTGGTTGTTTAAGTGTTTTGGTCTCATGCAAGACCAGGCCACACAGTGGAGAGGTGGAAACTGAAGCCATGTGTTTAACTGTGATCTACTACTCATCCTCTCTCTGTCCCCCTCTCTCTCCCTTCAGTCCGAGGGAGCAGGAGAATGTTTGTCTGGCTAACATTGGCATCTGCATGGAGTTATCAAAACCTCAGTAGATTAATGATGTAAAGCAAGGACGTGGTCTGGTCGAGTTCTTTCTCTTATTGTCCCAAACTTCATAATTTAAGACTAATTAGTAACCCACTCTGTTATAGCTATAATTATGTTTCCAGTAATTTATAGCCTTTTTTTGCATTTGGCAGAAGAAGCCCCATGGTCAGCACCATGGTTGAAATTAAAAATAAGAATTAAAGTTAGCCTGTATCTATATCCTTTATCCTGTAAACTCTGCCTACCCTTATCACACATCTACCAACATCCTCCACTATTTCAGTTTACCCACACTACATAGTTACAGCAAGTAACCTGTCTGAATATATGCTAAAGATTTGTCAACACATCAATATACTTCTGCATATATACAATGTCACATGTAAAGTGACCATATAAATAAATCCAATGGGATATTAAACAATAGTTTAATATAATCATGCGCTGAAGTTAATCTACTTTAATATTTAAACAGTAAATTGGTCGGTACCTTAGAATCTGATTTCAATATTATCTAAAAAAATATTTCATTTGCATTTCTTACTTTTCAAAATAGTGAGTACAAAGCATGAAAGAATGAGCACGTCACCACTTTATGAGGCAGGCCACAAACAAGAAGTCATGATAAAGTAATGGTTAGTTAATGATGATTACAGTTCCTGGAATACAACAGAATACTTACCATCGTGTATTTTTCTTATAGCACTAACTTATGCATGAAATACTGTTAATTCTCATAAAATCCTGATAGTTTATGTAGTATTACATGCATGATAATACATGTATCCTTACTATAAAGTGTTGCCACTTGACCTTACTTCTATATAATAGTGACATAGATTTGGCAGTTTTAGATTCAGTGTAACTGCTGTGTTTTCCAACACAATTTATGATCAAATATAACACCTAAATGCTTCATCTCATAGATTTCTCCTGACATTTTAATGGTGCAATTACCAAAAATGTTTTATACAGCAGAATCACTTGAGCAGTTTTAATAATGATTACATATTAAATTATATCTCTCTTTTGCAGGTATTGTTATAAAGCCATGTGGACCACATTTCAAATCTCCACAACTTTGACAAGAGATTTCAGCTTTTTCCAAAGATGCAGGAAATGTTGGTTCAAATTACAGAAGAATGGGCACATAATCACGCACAAAACAGTGCATCAGTTCAGTGAAGCAAAGCACTAGAATCAGACAACATTTTTTGAAAAATTTCATGACATATAGAGTAATCCTTGGCATCAGCTTGCCATTCCAAATACCTTGCATTTGCTGTGGTGGAAGGTTGGCTTTACAGTCGCTGGGGCTTGTGCCATGCCTAATCCCCACAGCCTGGCAGCCATTTAGTTCATGCATTGTTCCATGCTCAAATTCTCAAAAAGTAAGCCATATTAACCCACAGCTAACCCAAATGACAGTCTATCAACTCTCTCTTTCTTATTATTTTAACACTAATCAACAGTAAATTTCCAACATGCAAGAGTGACAAAAATTGCACTGTTTCTTAACTCCATACATTTAAAAATGTTGCTGTTTGGATAACGGCCAAGTTACTGTATGCTCAGAAGTGATACTTATGCAGAAATAGAGTTGTGGCTTGTGCTAAGAACAGCCTCAGTGAAACTGAGAGCTGTCACACTAGGAAGCAGTGTAGCTAGTAATAGCATATTAATAGTACTCCTTCAAATTTCAGTGTTTATCAGTTTACCAATTTGCCATTTGAGGAACTATTTTTTATGGTTTTATAACATGGCAGGATGATGGAGAGACTTTAGAGGGAATCATTCTATTTTAAAGCATAGAGAGAGGGAAATGGTCTCTGCCTCTAACCAGTTATCTGATGTTCTAGAAAGAAGGGATAAAAGAGTAAGCGAGGTTTGGAAAAATGCATACAGGGAAGGCTTTTGGGTTTTGGACTGGGCCATTTGTCCAATGCATGCTACTGCAATTTGTCTGTTCATCGACAACGTTGCAGTCTGAAAGTGTCTTTCTCCAGACCATTGTCAGATGAAAACATCAGTGAACAAAGAAAACTAACTTGCAATGAGAGGAACGTCATCTTTCGTCTTGCTAATATAGGCACACACTTTAGAAATCTTGAAATTTTCACCTAAAGTGTGTTTAGAATCCTATTTAGCTTGTGATATAACCAATTCAGTGAAGGCTTTGGAAGCAGTTCAGCCGTTTCAAGCAATGAAATGTCCAGGTTGCTCAAGCTGATACAACAGTGGAAACCAGCATTGTTTATGAGATGAATGGCTGTAGTTAATGTTTGGCTTTGTTCCATTTTGTCAGGAAGTTTCACATAGTCCAGACCCAAAAATGGTGTGGCGGAGAGAAGGAAGAAGGTACTTAACAAATAGTTTACCAAAAATTCTGAAATCCCTCACAGAAATTTACACCCAGCTTTCCTTTTTATTGTTTATGTTCTTATCCTGGATTGTAACTGTATTTTCAGCCAATGTCCTGTATCTGAAGATGCTGACTTTCATCACTGAACCAGCTCTTTACCCGGACTTTCTTCAGGAAGACTCTCAGGCAATTCACAATCCAAGGATGCTGCTAAATGTAGTGTATGGACACTTGCACTGTGTTGGTGAGTAAATGCACTGAAAAGTTTGAATAAATGACACACAGTACAGCAGTTATTTACAGTAACATGGGTGAGGTCATAATGTTTAAAGGATACCTGTTGTTTACTCATACTCATGCAATACCCTTCTGCCTGCTCTGAGAAGCACTGCTCCCTAACATAAACCTGGCAGACAGCAGCTGATGGATCTAAGAAAGCCATTCACTCAGGCCTGGAACACATGACTATTTTAGGTCATCAGCGGAGTTCTCTCAACAATGTTGGCTCCATAACTCATTAGCTGTACAGCATCTGACTTAATAAGAATAGTAAACAGTATAGAAGATGACTTCTGTGCTTCCTTAACTCAGAGCGGGTTATCGTCTGTGCGCTATGATGTCACAGCATAGCACTTTTAGCTGTAAAGCTGTAAATTGTGCCATGGTTGTTTTTTACTATTTCGAAGTAGATGCTGATAGATTGTCATTAGATAGATGTTGCCTGAGACCAATTAGAGGGGATGACATCAAATTAAAACCAATCTTTCTTTGAAAAATCACACACTAAGTTCATTCACGTAGCCTAGTCTTTAACTATCCAGCCAGATGTTATAAAAATGTTTGAGTTTCATGTTACAGGAGCTGTCCTATATTCTGGTCCTTATGTAACGCTACATCAGACAGAATTCATCCATTTCCATGAGATGACAGGGTGATGCTTTTATATGAAGTGAAGTATTTGACTTAGTTGCAGTCACCTTCAGAGTGTCCATCCTCTTTTGACTGACAGTATTTGCTGTCTGTTTCTCCTATGACGGCACAGCACCTCCTTCAGCCGTCGTGTAAGGAAAGCACAGTATTTCTCAGTCAGCAGTGACAGCAGGGCTATATTGGGACTTAGCTGAGACTTAAAACTTGGGTGCTAATTTTGGACAAGTCCACAAGTAACAGGAATATAAATGATATCGTCTGACTCTGACACTCTTTTAAAGTCAGTCTTTTCTTGTGGTGATTTTTCTTTGTTTTGTTCATGCCTGAAACAGTATTGAGAGCGAGCTGTGGAACAGGGGAACCGTCTGTCTCAAACTGTGCTGCCGACTGGAACTGATCTGAAGTGTCTCCTGGGATTTAAGCTGTCTAGAGTGAAATGTAACCCTTGTTCATCCAAGCCCTCCTGTCTTAATAAGGAAACTTTGCTCAACACTTGTTAGATGATAGGCCACATTTCTGCAGAGGAAAAAGCCCTTGGCTCCTTTTCTTCTCTCAGTCCTGCGGCCTCCCCACCCCATATTAAAGTTGAATAAACAGTCCTTCTACTCAGTGCGCAGCAGATTTTTCTCAAACACTAATGCCAATTTTGATGAGAGGATTTAATGTGGAAACAGCCAAAATGATTAATCATTGTGACATATTATTATGTCTTACATGGCCAGTTTGCCTGTCTGACCATCTCCTGTTCACATATAGACTCAGCTGATTACCTCTGATGGACCATGAAGTAAGCCACAAACTCCAATCCCAATTTTTAACTGACTTGTGTTTGCTTGTACAGGACTGCACTAGAGTACAGGTATGAGGTACATGTGCATTACTCGAGTATAACTTTGCACTCAACTACTCTTCAGTGGAGATATAGAACTTTTTACTCCATATTTTTTTAAAGAGATTACAGCAGTACGTCCATTCTTTAAAAAAAAAAAGCTGTGTGTAGGTGGGGCTTCTTGTCAAGTGTCAAATTCTGGTTGAAATGGTTTAATTTAGTAGCAAAAAAATGAAGAATAGTCCCAACAATGAATGCATATTTGTGCATCAAAAAAGTTCCTCCCTTGAATCTCATAAATTATGTCTAGACCCTACAGATCTTGAGACCTTTAAGAGGGGATCTCACCCCTGAATAAAACCCACTGGAGTCAACTGTGCTTGAGCAAGATTTTAAATGAAGAGCTTTTACTAGTAAGTATGTTAGTACATTCTTCCTCCACTAATGTTGTCATTAGGCTTCCTACGAACATAATTACCCTCTTATCTTACCATATATTATTATCATTGAAGGACATCGAGGCTTAAGGGCAAAAACTAACCAGGACACACCAGATGGAAGTCTATTTATTCCTATATCTGTCTGCTGACTTTGCCTGACTTTGTTTCATCTAGCTCCCTAGTTGTGCAGAGAATCTGCTCCTGACTGAGAAACTGTCACGGCATCTGATCAAACGTGAGGCTGCAGACAGACTTTGGTATAAGAATGCAGGTGCTGCAGAGCTGTGGGTTCCTGTGGCATTCCTCACTGTAGAGAGACCGCTGTGACCCAGTCACTGTGAACACAGCCTGCAAGCTTTCAAACAGCCACTCAAAACCACACTGGAATGTCTTGTCATCATAGATTCTCACACTCTTCACATTATGGCTTTTTTTCAGCTACGTTATGGTCATTTACCAATTTGGAATTCAAACTCATGAACTTGATAGGAAACTTCACTTTCTTATTTATTTTTTGTTTGTGAAAAAAAAAAGTTAATGTAAATGTTTTACTTAAATGGATTTTGTTGTTGACTGGGAGTATTAAGAAAAGTTTTTTGCGGTCACAATAATATACAAAGGGAAATTACTGTACTACCATAGAAGTGCAGCATCCCCCTCCTCTTGCCATTGTTTAATTTTTCTGTGCCAGAGGACTCTGACAGGCAGGACTGTAGCAGGGAGAACAGTGGCCAAGCTGGAAGTGCATACCAAGAAGTTTTATAGCCCTGTGGAATGGAAAGAAATATCAAGCACGTCTTTGGACCTCACAAAAAGCCCCCGCAACTTAGCCTTCTCCTCTCTCTTTTCTACCTTGCTTACACAAGAGAACCCATATATGGACACATATATGAAATATTCTCCCTCTGTGTGTAAACACAGCAACTTCTAGCCCTGTGACATGAAGGGCAAAAGATTGAAAGCAAATATTTAAAGAGAGCTATCAGCAAAATGCCAGGCAACTGTGAACTGAGATACAAAACCAGTAAGACGAAGAAACAATAAGAAAGTGAAACGGTGATGATATTCAGTACAGTGTAGAAGATAATTAGCGTTAATGACTGTAATGATGGCTTTCTGATCCCTGAAGGAAGAATTTCTGAAGCTGTGGAAGGAATCTCTTATCTGGAACTGGGAGAAGTTCAAGCTGCTTGTAAACAATCATTTACTCCCCACTTTCCTGTCGACTTGCCCATTACTGTGTACAAATAAACACAATGAAAGAGCAAAAAGTGTTGTTTTCCTAAATTGAAGACAGACTTGTAAACCTGAATGTCGAACAGACTGACTGTTCTGTTTTTTAAGTATTCATGCAGTGACATGTTTGGCCTTTTGTGAAAATTTTACACTAGAATTCTAGCAAGGCATCCTGCATGAGTTTGAAATTAATCATGACAGTTCCCCCCAGACAATTCCCCACCACCCCTTCTTTTAGTCAAAGCTGAGTGAGCAGCATCAGATATGGCTGAGATTCCTGCCTCTCTGCATGCGCCATCTATACAGGGGGAACACAAACAAACAGTTTGGGAGGAGCCCTGCCGAGGCCACAAATATTCCTCTATTATGACTTCAACCCACATTTGTGTTTGCACTACTGGATCTGTTCACTCTTGGTATTTTTACTCCATTGCTCAGCTTGTTTTCTCTCAGTAAGTCATAGCTGCTTGCCTTGAGTCACTGAGGCTTCTCACCAAACTTTATTCCATGAAACTTGGTAAATTCCCTCTAAATCCTGACTTTGACCAGTGTATCTGTACAAGAATAAAATGTAAATGTCAAAATGCTTTTAGTCATTCACTCTAAGAATTCTCCTAGCCTATCAAAAGAGCATATTTCTTGTAGTTTTTATTCACTGGGGATTTCTCTAAAACTATTTAAGGTTTGTGACCCATTTCTGACATGTACTAGATTTATTACAAGTCTTTACAGTCAGAGAGAAGACAGATCCTTTTATTTAACAGCAGCTATTTGCACTGTGGCAAAAACTTGGCACAGGAAGAATGCTACCCATCTTCAATAGAGCACCTGCAGAGGAAATATTTGACCTTCATAGCCCAGGAATTTGACTCTTCAAATTATTAAGCATAGGCGTGCTGGAAATTGGGGAATTTTAAGCAGTTTAAACTGTACTTTCAGTTTCCATCTAACTAAACACCATGTTTGAGTGTAATTACAACTATTGAGAGACACTTTTGTGTGATTTACACCCTTAATGACAGATTTATCACCACATGGAAGTGCATGAGTCGCAACTATTCATCAAATAAAATATTGTTGCCATCTCCGTGCCCTCACTATGGTTAAAAATCCACGTGTCCACATACTGTATATGCCAGAGTCTTACAGCTACAGGTATATGTCAGAGGAACATTACTGCGGCAGTAGAGCATCAAGTGAGCTTGGGTTACAGCTTTGGTTGCACCCTGCCAGTACCCCTTCTCCGCTAAGCTAAATGATCATGCCCCTGCATGGAGCTATCTAATCCCAGGAGTACTGTCCCCAAGAGCCAAGAGTTCTCTCTATATATATCTGGACGATGTCTGCAGAAATCCTCAGATGGTATTTGACAAGGAGCTTGCCAACACTGTGCAGTGGGTGTGTGCTCAACATGGAGGGGGAGCTACACTCCATATTTTCTCACTGTCCTGTCTATTGCACTAATACATAATCAGAAATTTACCATATTATGTCAGAATATTATAGATTCACACAATATGAGGAAGGTATTGCATAATTCCCTGAATTAACATGCCATTGCATATTAGTGCATGCATCAGACAAGCATTGTGACTGAATCTCAGCAGGGGCTGACACATGTCGTCTGTAATGTGTAACATTTTAGCCATGAAAAAACATAAATGTCTCTCCATTTGCACTTATGCAAATGTGATTTCAGGCACAACAGTCACGTAAAGCTCAGCTCCTCCTCCTGTGTTAGGACTCAGGACTACCTGAGTTTCAGAAGCAAAAGAAAGAGTTCAAAAATGCCTCAGTTGTTATCAGTTACTTGAGTTTGCGTGTCAGATTCAGTAAATTTGATTTATAATGTGCTCCCTATAAATATTATAATACTATAAATACTTTTGTGACCTAAAAGTTCTCATGTTTTAATTTGGTTCTATATAACTTATTTTTTGCAATCTTGTTTATACCTATGGTTGCCATAAAAATCTCACATGGTAAGAAGATAAAAATAATGATAGTGTAGTAAATGTGTAAATTAATTCTCCTCATCGCTGCACCTGTTTCATTCAGCTGTTTACTTGTATACATGACTGAATCAGAATAAAGAGCAATGAACAGCATGTCAGACTATCTTAATGTGTTGTCTGATGTCTTTTGTTTTCACAGTAACACACATTGTATGACTTTCTCATTCAGTAAAGTCAAATTCATATTCTCAGAGCCTTCGGAGGCCTTGAGAAGTTGATTTTTTTTCTTCCAAGGGGAGCACAAAATTATATATCTAGGGATTTTTTTTTTCAGCAGCCTTGAAGAAAAAATTCTTTCTGGAGTTGTGGTGTCTTTCTGAAAACTGCCTTAAATAGTGCAAGAGTTTGTCATTGCTTTTATCAACATTCATACAAAAAACTCAAGCTATGCTTTATGTCCTTTAGCTCTGTCTTAATGTGTGACTCCTTTTAATTTTCTAAAAGGATGTAAGTTGGAACATAATAGCCTTTCAAAAAATGTCTGGACACGAGGAGAGATTTGTGATTACTTTAATCAAAACAAGCACATTGGACCTATTTTTTACTGTGCCAATATGTTAAAAGCAACGTAATGGACTTTATTTTCATTCCCAGAATACCACAGCAAATTAGTCCATTAAGTGAAAATAATGTTAAAAATAATTAAAATCACATTGCAAATTAAATTTTAAACCAGTGTTCTTTTCTGACAAATTTATATTCTTTATTATTCATATATGAAACATTAATTGTTTGAGTAAAGCAATACATAATCTTGAAAATGGAATTTATTTATTGGGGTAAAATCATTTATACTTATATGCCTATTGAAAAAAGAAAAAGACCTTGGTTTCTATAGTCTAGAAACCAACTGTATTGAGAAGCATGCAGAAATAAGGCCACATCTATGATCATTGTTTTAGTCGCAATTATACAAATGTCAGTCTATCATAGTCACAGTGTAACATAGGCTGTGCCTGTTTAGTCTAATACAAATCTGATAGCTGAATTACCAGGACTACTATTTTCTTTCTGCAAACATGAGGAGGTCTGCCGCAAAACAGACCAAAGCCTGAGCAAGACCAGGATTATTTAAAGGAAATATCTAATAGCATTAGACCTTCGACTCTTGGCACAGACTCTCGGATCCATATTACTGACGAAAGCAGGTGCATGAAAGAGAAGGAGACCCTAAAAATATCCTTGAGAATCTTTGTGAAGACTAGAAGACACTTGGTGTGTCCTCAGTCACCACAGTTGTGTCTTTGGCTTTCAGTGCTGACGGAAAGCTACAAATGTGAAAAAGGAGATAATGGCAATTATTAATTTCTATTTCATACAATGTAATAGTAAAGGAACTGTATAGAATATAATGTAATGTGTTTTTAACCCTTCAGCTTTAAAGCTGTTAATAAATGTACTGCACATAAACTAAAATGTTTTTCTCTAGTAGTTTGTAAAACAGTTAACATTTCTCAAATCCCCAAGTTAATCAGCAGATTAGCTGCAGATTAATTGAGGTTTAAAAGCCATTCAGCCTGGCTGGAGCTGGATGCTGTGTTGCCACAGTCAAATGACACATCAGCAGTTCAGGGGGTGGATATCAGAAACATTATCAGGTAAACACTTCCCTGTCTTGAGCCCCCTAGATTGTGAACAATGCCTCCGGGGCTTGTTTGGCGTCCCAAAAGCATCTCTTCTCACACAGCTTACTGGCCTTGAGCTACTACAACTTATCCCGTAGGAACTTACACACACCCACCACAACACATTCAGACACAGAGACACCAGTGGCTACGAACTGACAGAAGTCTGCAGTGTTACTTCAGCTGTCTGTGGTTCCCCTCCCAGCTTGTGGGATAAGAGGAAAAACACCATTACCTCAGAAAAGATCATTTATATGGAAAAAACCCCAGAATTCACTAGTACTGGAAAAAGAACAAAGTCAAGACGCACTAATAGAGAGAGGGGATAAAGAGAATACCACAAGCTGCTTTTAAATGAGCTGTCACATTGGTAAAACAAACTACAAGTGCCATGCGGGAATTTAACTATTTCAGTTCATTAAGAAGTGGTCTTCATCTGCATCTCCTCTGTGAATTAAATGGCTTTTGTTACGTTACCATTTGGGAGCCTTTCAGTGGGAGCTGCCTGTTTGTCCATCACATCCCATATAAAGGCGTATCAGAAGTCAAACGCTTGGGAAGAACGAATCGCTGCGCAGATCCTTAAAAAACGTCCGGACACCCACACACGCCTCCTCCAAAAAAGTATTGGATGTCCAAAGGAATCCAGTCACCCCCCCTTGAAAGTACATATTTGACAGGACACAGTGAGGCAGAGCCCGCACTCCAGCTTCGCGTTCAGTTAGGCACAGACGCCCTAGCCCCTCTGCCGCTCTCTCCTTGGTTTTCATTTGGACGTTTTGTTGGTGCAGCCGAACAGCAATAAGCAGCCATGGATGCCATCAAGAAGAAGATGCAGATGCTCAAGCTTGACAAGGAGAATGCCTTGGACAGAGCTGAGCAGGCTGAGTCAGACAAGAAAGCAGCAGAGGACAGAAGCAAACAGGTCGGCTGATTTTTTTTTTTTGTGTGTTTTTTTTTTCTTTTGTGGAAAATATCCACAAAAGATCCACAAGATCCATAGAAAAAGCAGGAATACAAGTAGCAGTATAAAGCTGCTGCACTTTAAATGGATCGCCAACTAAATACGGATTAATTGCTTTCAAGGATAATCCCAAATAAGGATTGAATTAAGAATAAACCCATCCTTAATGCTATTTTTGGATGTTATAAAGCCTCTTCTGAACTATTTTGATAATTGGTGATATGTATATAATGTAAAAAAAAAAATCTTATCTAACTATTTTGAAACTTGGCAAACAATGTTAAATAATAAACTGAATCATTGCCCGTTTAACTTTATAATGTTTCTATATGCATGTATAGTTAGAGGACGAAATAAGAGAGTTGGAAAAGAAAATGCGTATTACTGAAGACGAAAGAGATAAAGTGTTTGAGGAGTTCCAAACTGCTGAGGAAAAGCTGCTGACCGCTGAGGAGGTCGCCACCAAGGTATCTGATCCTGCCGTGCATGGGTTTCCCTAATTATTCTCTCTCTCTCTTTCTGTCTCCTGTCCTGTCCTCTCCTGTCTTGTGTTTCACTGTACGCGCTCTTGCGCCTGTGCGCGCTCACGCAACTCCGTCTCCACGCTGATCACCTCTGAAACTGCGCTGCACTGAAACTCGCTTCAGCTTGAAGACGATTTGGTAGCTCTGCAGAAGAAGCTGAAGGGAACTGAGGATGAGTTGGACAAGTACTCCGAGGCTCTTAAAGATGCCCAGGAGAAACTTGAGCTGGCTGAGAAGAAAGCCACAGATGTAAGTAGGGGAGGTTATTCACAATGCCACCATTCCCGCACCACGCTTCCTCACACCTTCTTTCTCTCATCACTGTGTCTGTGGGACATGATAGTTCACCACCACAGAGAAATAATGTTTCCTCTCTGTGGTAATTCAACATGCTCCAAACTATTACGTCTTTTAAAAACTGTTTTTGTATGGGTTGGTTTTACACATCTGTCCATCCTAGAAAATTGACAAACTCCAAATTGGATTTTTTTTTTTTTTTTTATCACATATGATATTACTGTTGATCTCTAACTTTCTGTTTTGTCACATACAAGTCTGCCCAAAGAATCTGAGATTGTTTGTTTAACTGAAACATACATTATTTATGTTAAATTCAGTTTCACTCATAGGCTCACTCCTAAGCTTCTCTAAAAGTGCGCAGGCCTATTGTACAATGTGTGCTACTGACGTAGATGTGCTCAGTCTTTTAGGACTCTGGCCGAAGAAGACGTCTTTTTCAAAGTGAAAAGTGAAGCAGCCTAATGTGCAGTCTTCCCAGCAGCACGCAGAGCGAGCGCCTGGATAAATATAGATTACTGCTTTATATGGTCAGGCTAGAGCTCACATCTGCGGGCTGCGCTCTTTGCTTACCAAAGGGAAAACACAGTTTCCCATCAAAATGTCCCAGGCTGCTTAAAAGTAAACAATAATAAATATAGCTTTAAAAGTTTTAGCTTTAAAAACACAGAAAACTAATAAATGATCCAAATCATTATTTGCTAAATATATAATCACTCATATTGTTTTTTTTTTCTTGTTTAATAAAAACTGAAGAATTGTGAACGTGAAGAATTCAAACAAAACGTTTACTTCTGTCTTCATGAACATTTACAAGCCTGTTAAAGGCCGAATTAGGATGAGTCAATTTGAGCAGTCAGAGATGTTTCTCACAAATCTCAGTAATAGGAAAGTGTGGATTTTGACTGGACTGTAATGTGTCTGAACCTTATAGTCTCCTGAATTGTACCGTTTCACACTTTATACTACGTTAAGTGCATTAAGTGTGGCTGTAACGTTCAAATGAGTTTAATTAAAAGGAATTTAGTTTATTTATATAGTGCCAAATCATCTCAGGGCACTTTACATAGTAAGTAAAATTAGTACTCAGTGTTTTATGGCCTTGTTTTTCCCCTTCATATTTCTGGAGGGGTTTTCTGTCATATTTGCAAAGTCTAACGCGTGGCCTGTAATTACCGTATCCAGTGAAGTATTGAATGACCTGCCCTTTTAGTTTTACTACAATGTGTACCGCTTACAGTTAACCCGCAGAGGGCGCTGCGGCTCTATTAGTTCGCCACAAGTATAATTATTACAGCGCGCTGACTAGGTGTGTTCTCATTAAAACACTGTTTCTTAATAATATTAATTAAATGTCAACATTATATTATTTTATGTGCTAATGCAGCACATCAGTTCGTGACACTTTGCAAAAACAAAGCGGAATACTTCATTTTTAGATGTATTTTGAAATCAGCGGCACTTCCTGGACATATACCAGGCATTGCAGAGAGTGCGTCTCTAGCAAGCTTGCGCATTGTCTTGCCTGAGTTCGCGCAGCTTTCAGCACAAGCAAGGACGTCACCTCGCTCCTTGTCGGTTTCTCGGAAATTGTGCTGCGCCTTAGAATATAGTTTTTTAAAAATAGTTGTAGAGTAAACAATGGCCGGAGCCACATCGCTGGAGGCAGTAAAACGAAAGATCAAATTCTTGCAAGACCAGGCAGACGGTGCTGAAGAGAGAGCCGAGAGATTACAGAAGCAGTTGGTTGAGGAGAGGAAAGCCAGGGAACAAGTAAGCATGTTTACAGCCACACTGCGGCTGCTTATCGAGAACTGGCAGAATTTCAGTCTCCTTTTGTAGCCCTTCCTGTGTGTGCGTGTGTGCGTTCAGATCATGCAGGGCGTGCAGTTTGAATTGTGACATAGAGGGATTTTTCTTGATATTCCGCAGTGCTGAAAGCTTAGCATTACTTGGCTCCGTGCAGTGTCACCACAAAGTGCTCTGTGGGTTTATAGGCTCCTGCTCCTGGATAAGCGCTTATAATTGGTAACGTCAGGCCGCTGATGCACAAGTCACAGCGGTTGAGCAACCGTGAAACACTGTATCACTGTGTTCCTCATCTTCCTGCTTTGTTTCAGCTGCACCGCCTTTGCTGCGCTTGGTCGTAACGGTCCCATCCGGATCGCTTTCCACTGTGTTCCACTGATTCTGTTACGCATACATTCCAGCACAAGGTGCTCGCAAGATTTGGCTGAATCGTTTCCAGCAATCAGGAAGTTACGGCAAAACTGTGGCAACGTTAAGGTGCCAGTTTGCACCCTGAGCTTATGGTCTTTGACTTGCCCATATAAGGACAACAGGTTTTCACAGCTGCTAAGAGTGATTTCCCTCCAAGTAGACGTAGCTACAGACGGGAAATGAATCTTTCTGCAGGGTCTAAGAGGAATCTGAATTGGTGATCAACCGTTATGTGTTTAAAGTGGCGCTGAAGCGATTACTTCATTTTGCAAACTGTTGAGAACACACCTAGAGATGCACTTTGGTCCGGCACACTGCACACTCATGAACATAGCAACACAACGTTTGAGTGCAGTCAAACTTAAGGTTGTTGTATCCTGTTTTCACTGTGCGTATTGAGGCAAATGCAAAGGCAAAAAAGTCTCATACATGCTGAGCAGGCATCGCAAAGCAGAAGTACATACATACTTAACATAAGCCCTTTCTTTTGGTAACATTCCTATAAATATATAGGAGACTCTGTCCAAAGACATCAGATCATTTAACATGGATCTGTGTTGCAAATGTGACCAATTAAAGTACATTTAAATGTTTCTTACAACTAAAATCTATCAGGGGAGTCTCATCTGTAGCATTAGATTTAGTGGATGTTGTATGTGTACTGTGTTAGCAGTCATTTATGCTGTAAATGTCTCAGGCCTTTTGTCATAAGCCTTGTTAATGTTCTCTCCAGAGGTCCAGTAATATGACTATGTAATGTGAGTATTCAACCATGTCTACACTCAACCACTGGATATAAAATGATGTTAAAGTGCACCACTAAGACGCAGATACACACGAAAGAACACAACCATCATTCTTTGGGCTGACATGTATGTCACTTGTGGAATTTCCAGGTTGTTTGTTAAGGAGGGAAACTACCAAATTCTGACACGCTGCTGTTCTCTCTCTAGGCTGAGGGAGATGTCGCTTCCCTTAACAGACGTATCCAGCTGGTTGAGGAGGAGTTGGATCGTGCTCAGGAGCGTCTGGCCACTGCCCTGACCAAGCTGGAGGAGGCTGAGAAGGCTGCTGATGAGAGCGAGAGGTGGGTTTCTACAGACTCTGAGACCTGCCATTTAATTTACGCTCTGTTGCTGCTGCAACCAGGTGGCAACAGGGCATAAATATGCAGCGTGGTCACACTAGCTGTGTCAGATCCTGTATTTCTTCTCTCTTTCATGTCAGAAAACAATTAGCCACTCACCTTAGAAGAGTATGGCAAAGATTTACCAGCCAACACCACTGTGTGCCAGATATGTAGATCCTCAGGGAGAATATAGTCTCTGCCAGGTCTCAGCTCCTGACTCCTGACATTACTTGACTACTTCTGTTCCCTCAAACAGAGGCATGAAGGTCATTGAGAACAGGGCCATGAAGGATGAGGAGAAGATGGAGATTCAGGAGATCCAGCTGAAAGAGGCCAAACACATCGCTGAGGAGGCTGACCGCAAATATGAGGAGGCAAGTTTTTCAGCCACCAGAAGCCAGCTGAAACAATTCTGCCGCACCAAACACGCAGTTGCTCATTTAATGCAATTAGTGTCTCTTTAACATTTACTCCGTGAGAGTAGTTGTATGCTAAAAAGCATTAGGTACTGGTGGTTATATCTTACTGTCTCACCTAATATGTTCCTCTAGCTGTCAGTTATAATATAGACTCATAACGGCATAATGAGCTACAATATTTTAATTTATAAATGTGTTAAGTGGTATAATTTAGTTTGTGTTAATTTAATAATATTACTGTGGTACAGTTGTTTTGTTTTTTTTTACATTTTGAGAAAAAAAAAACTCTATACCACATCCTGATTCTGCAATACTAAGCACCACATTTCAACAGGCATCATGTCCCAGTCATGAAGTGTTTGCTGAGTTCTAACGCTTTGTTGTGCTGCACTTAAAGGTGGCCCGTAAACTGGTCATCATTGAGGGTGACCTAGAGCGTACAGAGGAACGTGCCGAGCTGTCAGAAAGGTAAGATATTTCACCTTTTAAGCGCACTAAATCTGCACTTTCACTTGCGTGTCCACTCTCAGCACTAACACGCAAAGTACAAAACGTGTTTCCATTTGAACAGTGTGCTCTGTGTTCTTACTATATGTGCTGATCATTTGCATGCTGTCCGTGGTTTTAATGGTTTTGGCTTGCACTCGTACGCCACGCCCACTAAAAGACGAGCTCGAAGAGTGGAAGATGAGCTAAGGGCTTTGGAGCAAGGCATGAAATCATTAAGCTCTTCAGTCACACAGGTACAAACAAAAACTAACACCCACTTGTATCTTAGATGAGTGCTTCTTATCACTTTCGTTCATGCTGCTGAATGAACCCTCCGCTTAGCTTGCTGTGCTTGTTCCTTTCCTCTTTTGTGCTCTTTTTACGGGTTTATTAGATTCTTTGATGCCTCTAACAAAGCAGAGTCTGTGCAAGAATAACGTGTCACATTTAGAGAAGCATGATATTTAGCTCAATAAGCATTTACCACATTATTTCTTTAACAAACTACTTTTTTGAGTGATTTTTTGCTGTCATGTTGCTATTCTCACAAACCTGCTCTGTTAAGGCACTTTTAAGGTGTTTGGGGTTCTCTCCTCATTTAATCCCTGTAGTTCTTATTTATTTTGTGTCCTCTCCCTCCCTCTTTCTTACTATCCCTCTGCCTGTTTTGTGTCTGCCTCTGGTTCTGTCCACCCTCGCTTCCCTCCTCTTTCTCCACCCCCCTCCTCTTCTCCTTTGCGACTTTATCCCCTTGTCTAAAACACCAGCAAATGCTCTGAGCTTGAGGAAGAGTTGAAAACTGTGACCAACAACCTGAAGTCACTGGAGGCCCAGGCTGAGAAGGTAAGTGTGACCTGCTGGCTAAGTGCATCCTGTCAAACCCCTCACCCCCCCCCCCCATTGTGAACAGCGACGCCTGGAAAGGGGAAACTCTTCACATAGTTTTACTTCATAATACTTACTTGTATAAATGTTGTAAAACATTTGGTATCTGAATAAATTAGGAGAATCGGATTTGACTCCACGCCCATACGTTTGACTCCTGTAATGTTTTTGCCCCACAGTACTCACAGAAGGAGGACAAGTACGAGGAAGAGATCAAGGTCCTCACCGACAAGCTGAAGGAGGTAAAGTTTCACAACTTATCTGGAGTTGCATTCTGAGTCTAGTTCGAGTGTTGGCCTGACTCATAAATGTGTCCCTCTACCACAGGCTGAGACTCGTGCTGAGTTTGCTGAGAGATCAGTAGCCAAGCTTGAGAAGACCATTGATGACTTGGAAGGTACGTTTTGTTTTTTTTTTTGCACCACACTCCAGAATTTCACTCTGTTTATCATGAAATGTTTATAATGTCAGTCATGGTATTTGGGTAAGTGCTTTTTAAAGAATCTCATTAGTCCATTCTTTGCTTTGCTCATGATTTCTATTTCTGTTTCGCTCTTAATATAATGTTTCTCCCAGCACCATACTTTTGTTGAGGGGATACATATCTTTCTCCGCTGTCAAGTTGATTTGTTTTTGACTTTCAAAGTAGAAAAGAATGGGTTTGATGTCTATTATAGTTTTCAAGGTTAGATGTTGACTTGGGAGACAGTGAAGGCTAAGAGCTGAGAGCCATATGGCAGTGAAATAAAAGGTCAATTCTCTATGGCATTAAGGAATTTGCCCTATATGCACTTTCATCCTATCATTTTCTGGTGTAACTTTGTTTTCCTTTTTTTCCCAATTTTTCTGTCACCTGTTGCTGTCTTTTTCCCTGTCTTGTCACGGTCTGGATGCTTCACCCTTCACCTTCTTTTTATGTGCTCCTCTACTTTTGCTCCCTTTCACCACACTACACCCTGCCCATGCTCCCCTGGCCCACCAATAGATGAGTTGTATGCCCAGAAACTGAAGTACAAAGCCATCAGCGAGGAGCTGGACCACGCCCTCAACGACATGACTTCCATGTAATTTTCAACTTGCTTGTTTTGCTGTCACCCTCCTTCCCCCCTTCTCTGTGCACCGTCTGCCTCATCCTTTTATATTTTCCTGTACCCATCAAAACTAGCACATACAACTCTTCGATCAGTGTATCTGTTTGTAAACTTGAAACTATACTGTTTTATATAGTTTGTCTTAAAACAGACAGTGTGCTATTCCGTGTCTACTTAATTGAAACTGACTTGCACTTGTGGGAGTATTACTTGGACTGTCTGCATAAGCATCATTGATATTTGAGATACTGTAAACAGGAATGCATGAACAAAAACAGCATGGGTCTGTTTAAACAGTTTAGCAGATTCTGATGACATCTTTAGTAGATTTTATTGTGTATTACTTTTATGTGAAAGGTAATCACTGCTAAGTTTGTGCATTTTTATAGATTATCAAAATACCTTAAAAATCCTAAGCATTGCATGCCGGTTGTCTATTGAAATGTCATAGAATGTGTTAAGGGAGCATTTAAATAAATTCCATTCGCTCCCTGTAACTCAAAACTTATTTATATTATTTCCTCTTTCCTCTTATACTAATATGGTCTACTTCTGTGCAGAAGAAAGGCCCCCTTTGTTTGTGACCCTCCCCTTGTGTTGTCATTATACCAGTCGTGTGTCAGTGTTGTCCCGCCACATTTGGCCATTCTGTGGGAGAGTAAAAAGGCACACCACATCTGTCTGGTTTAGCGCTTCTCCTTATGTTTTAGCAGAAACGTCTGTGTTGTAACCAGAGGGACAGTTGGTTCAACCTCTAGTTTGTGTCTGTCAGTGTTTTCTGTCACAGTGCGTTTCCATTGTGCATTGCGGTTTTGTAGTGCCGTGTGGTTCTGGTGTATTGTGGTGCGCATCTCAAATTTCCATAGCTGCCACTCCAGCCCCTCTGGTTCACTATACTTCTTCTCTCCCACGCAGATAAATTGTTTACACCTCATGAACGACGCCTCCTGCCACCTGAGCGGCATCTGTCTGCTATCTCCAGCCTTCTCTCCATTTTCCTTTCCCTCTCTGTCTTTGCTTTCCTTCCCTCCTCATGTTTTCATCAAGTTAATTGTATCCCATCTCTTGTACAGAATCCTAGAGTCTTTCTGCGTTGTGTAAAAAATAAACGTCCTTCCTTCTATGTAAGCTGTATCTCTTTACTCTCTTTACTTACTTGTCCTTTGTTTTCTTTTTTCATTTCGTTTTATTTATGAGCAGTTCTAATAAAACCAGGAAGCCTTGAATTTAAGTTATATTTTTGATTTTGTTTCTGCATTTCAACAAATCATTAGTTGAGTTTTACCCTGATTTCATTGGTGTAGTGTTCTCGATCTCAATGGACGTTCTTCTTATTTTTTCTTTCTTCAAATATTGTTCTGTGAAGCAGATATATTAGGAATATCACAGTAGTGCTAAGGACAGAAAGCTAGAAAAAACTACAGGTAGTTGACTGAACGTTGAGCCAAGTTGTGTTCTCTCTTAGTGTTTAAGAGTGATGCATACCAGCACTTTTCAACCTTTAGCTCTGACAGAATGAGCTGACTGGAAAGAATTGAAAATTGGAGGGTATTGGCATTGGATTGTTATGAGGAAGATTGTGGTAAAGTTGAGTAATGGGTGTAACAATGAACTACAGAACAGTATGTAAGATTTGTAACCTCGTGTGGTTGCTGGAAAGATTGGATGACACTGATATTAGTGATTATGACACATGAGCTTTGTATGATACACAGTATCTTGTCATATTGTGTATTTGAATAAATATACAATCACACATTCTGAGTGTTTTTTATTAAATTCATTGCCCTAAAGTCAGACGCAGAAAGAAAAGCAGAAGTGAGCAAGTCTCTGGAGTTGTGTGTTTTGAGATCTCATAATTCAAATGGGGCAGTAGAACAAGCAGTTGTCCCACATCCTTAAACTCGGAAATGTCAAGCCAAAATCAGGCAACAGAAACACAGAAGAGTTTTATCCATATTATTCTGATGTTGATGAGTCATATGTAAGCATGTGGTAATGTGCTGCTCTTGATAGAGGAAATCATAAGAGTCACAGTATTTCTAGTTGTTTTGTTTTTTTATCACCTGTTTTGTTGCCACACTTTTCAGATTTTATTTTTAGGTTTATGATTTGCTGCCGTGGTTCCTTTACCTTTTCTGGATTGAATCTGCTCATCCTCTGTTTCCACTCAACAAATTGTCCTCCTTTGCTCTACATGTTCCAAAGAAAAAACTCTTGGCTTGCTAAAACTCTCTCAAAAATCAAGAACATCAAAACACTGTTTGATCATGTTTTCTCTCTGTTTTAAAGAAGGTAGGTGTCAATAGGCATTGCACTTTTTCTTTTCTAATTTTTCCGCTGATCTCCTGTCCTCTCTCTGTTTTTCGACTTGCTTTCTGACTGCAAAGATCGCCTCTACCAGCAACTTGAGAAAAACCGCCTTCTCACTAATGAACTACGAGTGGCCTTGAATGAAGACTAAACTGTGTGAATGTTTTATGTTTGTTACAGTTTTGATTTTAATGTGTGTGTGACAATCTAATCTAGTGTAAGATCCAAAGTTCTTCCCTTTTGCATTGTCCACGTACAATGCCTGCACTGCTTGAAGTTTGTGTTGCTGCTTGTGGAAATGTATTTATTTTACAGTAAAGTGAAAATCAGAGATTATCTTAAATATACAGTACATTTTTCTAGTCTTACATTTATCAATAAAACAATAATCCATTGAAGAATCATTCTTTTGTAGACTGTTGTTGTATTTATGTGTATTAATAAATAGCTTGTTGTAGACTAACCTGTTTGCATAGTAGCCTGCATTTCATAATGTGAGTTTGTTTACTCGGTGTGCTTCTCTTGTTTCTGTCAGTAACGTGTAGGTCAGGTTTAAAAGCACTCACATTTATTGACTGACATGAATGATATAGTCAGCTTGATTTTTAATGCAAGCTAAATGACTCGCTTACCCACACGTGTGAGATTGAAACTTCTTCATTTGATGTTCTAACAGAGAAACTGTCACAAGCTAAAGAAGAGAACCTCGAAATGCACCAGATGCTGGACCAGACTCTAATGGAACTGAATAATTTGTGAAAACACAATCTGACCCCACACACACTGTGGTTTTGGCTTTTTGTACTTGCACCTTGCTTACCATAAACCCCCCTCTGCGTACCTTGCCCACGGTGGAGAACAAACGGCCAGATGTTATTCCTATTGCACCATCCTGCCTTCAGTGGAATTCAACCAAGGAGCAAAGCTAAGGGGAAGTAAAGCTTAACCGTTCCCTTTAACGAAGCCTAAAGTAAGAAACACAATTGATTTCGCAAGCCAGTTTTTATCTTGTAGTGATGTCTGCCTTATGCAATCCTTGGTTTTTATCTTTTTTTTTTTTATGACGAGTCATCTGGTGAAATGACATTTTCCATTCGTTACAAAGATTGTTTTCTACATCTGCATTGAAGCTGAAGCTGATTTGGTACATTCCATACCACCCTTATTATGCACAAACCAAAGGACAAAGTGAAGAAATTTTGCACTTAATTAAACCTCAGCATTATGCACATTTTTGCATTCCTCAAGACAAACTATATTTAAAAAAACAAATGCCCTCCTCTCAGAATTCTTTTCACAAATCTAAGTATACATAGTCTCTGCCTGTCAGTATGTATACTGGTGCTACTGTATTGTTAAGCAATGGTTGAAATATGCATACAGTATATAAGTTTTCTTCGAAACCATGGTTCAAAATTTGTTCATCTTGTCTATAAAGTATGATTTCAGTCATCTGGTTGTGCAGTGTGTTAGCATTGTTTTAATGTAGATGTTCCAAGTGTTTATCATATCTGAAATGTAAAATTTATTACTATAAATAAAAGCATGTTTTGAAAGTTTTCTAATTTTGTTTGTGGTGCATACATAGCCTTTATGTCTATCTTGAAGGGCAACTAATTTAAATGCATTAATAGCTGCTTAATTGCTGTATTTTTCCCACCAAGATGTAGAATGTGTTAAATTTTCAGAACAAATAGTCTGTTTATTTTGCAGCTTTATTGCATTACCCTGGCTCATTTTCACTTGACCTTCAACGGGATCCGCAGCTGGGAGAAAAAAACATTGTCATGTGTTTCTTTGGTTCACTGGAGCTCACTAAGCACTATTGGACCATATCAGTTCAGATTCAGAGAAGTCAAACCATGTAGCAATGGTGGAAAACTTTCTAACATTATTTACTGTGATAGCAGCAAAACACTAGAAGATAGAAGTTTGTAGTTTATGTAGCAAGGTAAAAAAAACAAAACAAACACAACTCCTGACAAGTGTTGGCATAGAGCTGTACTGTTGGGTAGGTTATTTAAATAACCAGCATAGTTAATGACCTTAAACTAAATCCATAAACTATGACCTTATCATGCCTTATATATTTTGCATGCTATCTTACTTCCCCTCAAACATGTAATGGAGTGTAAAATCCTGACTACTACTACATCAAACTTTATACATATACCATATACAGTATTTAGGCATGAGATTTGATAAAAAATGTTCTTCACCTGTGTTGACAGCGGCTAAGTAGTGACGTCTGTCAAAGTGTTGTTGCGCCAGTGGAAAGATAAAGGTTTGTGCATGTGTGTGTAAAAGAGAGAGAAAGAGATCTTATGCTGAACGCAACTGCACAACCTGGAGTTTGAACTAAAGCTTGTATATGTATCAAGCATATAGATATTGTTGGCATACTGAGACGTATTGTGTGAGACCTTTCCAGATCCTAAATATCATCTATGTAGCAGCATATTAAGAGCAGCATTTAATATCACATATTCTCACACTCAAGGCTCAAGAAAGCAGCTGTGTGCCATTTATTACATAAAATTGGATTCATTGGTGGATTTTCCTAAATAAGATTAACTGCATTACCTGCAGCGAATTGACACACAGGACCGGTGCCAAGTATTATTTGAGCACAGACGTTATGTTTGGTCTCTGGTAAACCCCATACACACAGGCTGTGATGCACTCCTTATGCCAGCATTGCAATTTCCTCCTACTGACCCCTGTCCACCACAACATTAAAACCAGCAGGTGATTTTAATGTCATACTGTAAGTCCTCCACAGAAAGACACTCTGTGTCATTAATTAAAAATAAAGCCTGTGATATTTGGCCTTACTTACTGTAAGCAAAACATTTCTATCGACTGTGTTTTCTCTGTGAGTACTGCGTCAGTCTGAGCTCCTGGGTTGGGCTGATCGATCGCCAATGTGGCAGTCTCGTTTTAATTAAACCTGTGTGATGTCAACAAGAAAGATACCGGAATAAAAAATTAATCCATCAGATTTATATATAGACTTTTTTGTGGTCATTAAAAAAAACAGATGGACAGATTAGAACATAAAGTGTTCAGTATGTGACGTATCAGTGCTTCTGGCTTTGGCTACTGACTCTCCTCGCTCGAGTTTTCCTGATGCGTGCTTTGATTAGTCTGGTCTGGTATGAGGACGCTTAGAGGAAGCTAAGCTAGCAGCTCATCGACAACAACGAGCAGTTTCCGCCAGCCTAGAGGAGCAGTATTTCTAACAATGTTACGGTTATTTCTGCCAAGTCGCTTTAGTGCCAGCTGCGTCCTGAACGCAGTGCGCGAGGCTCCGTTGTCGTCACGTCGAGCAGCAGCACGAGTCGAGCGGCAGCTGGCAGAAAAGCGCAGTGTTTTCAACCAGCAGCAAAGACGACATGCTGGGGGGACGAACGCAGCCTCTTCCAAACACCAGCCAAAGTCTAGGATTTGGATATGTGGACTTGGTGTCGGGATTGCTTTAGCTGTCGGACTCAAATGTCGCAGTGACACAACCTGTGATTCATGTGATGAGAACATAGAAGCAGAGAGGACTGAGCGATACCAGGCTGCCATTAAAGTTAGCAGAGACCTTCTGGAGCGGATAAAGGTAGGCACAGAGGTAGGCTTGGTCTTGCCCGTTTTTGATTGACCCACCTGTCTTTGCACTCACTGTTTGACTTGAGTGACACCTGTTTGTGTCTGTTGTCAGGCTGAGGTCGGAGCTCCAGGTTTGGTGGTTGGAGTCTCTGTGGATGGTGTTCAGGTCTGGTGTGAAGGTTGGTGCCTGCAAAGTCCACTTTAAAGGTGCTATGTATATTATTTTTCAATAATTACAAAACTAGTGTAACTAGTCTTGTGTAATTTGTGGGCCCGCCAAATGTGGGTTGGTTGGGTCCAGGCCTTTGTCAAATTTGAGTTTGAACAATACAAGTAGAGCTCATTTGAAATTAATTTATTGTTCTAATTCTTTTCCTGTACAATGTGAGAAAGTAGTAAAATCTGTTATCATTCTTACAGCGTTGATTTAATTTTAAGGTTGCCACTTGTTGGATTTATGTATCATCAGTTTGGTTGAGACAGAGTTGGCCCACCAAGCTGTTTACGCTGTTACTGTATATAAATGTTGGCAAGATTCCTGGAGGTTGCTTGGAGATTGTGAATCAAAATAACAGCAACAACTTATCACTCAGGAGAACCCCAGTAAATATTAACAAGAAGTAAATTATTAACCAACACAAGGTTAAATGTTTAGCTCTGTTTACAAGTGGCCTGCTTCCTGTTGTCAACCCAAGTTGACCACCTGCTTGTGTCGTGAATCAAACCAGCAGATTCCCGGAGAAACTTGACCCAGTAACACACGATGTGATATCAAGCATAATTTTTTGTCATGGTCTCTTTCATTTACTGAAAAATAATGTGATGGTTTATTACAATACAGAACACATTAAAAGATTATATTAATGATTTTCAGCATTATTTCCATTCCATTACACATCCACATCCTTACATGATCCTTTAAAAATCTTGATGTAATTCAGGGTTTGGTTATGCTGATTTGGAGAACCGTCTGCCATGTGGCCCACAAACTGTGATGCGAATCGCCAGCGTCAGTAAATCCCTCACATCTGCAGCTGTTGCACGACTGTGTGAAGAAGGGAAACTAGATCTTGATGTGCCGGTCCAGCAGTATGTCCCAGAATTTCCCCAGAAACAATTTGATGGACAGGATGTAAGTAATTTGTATCAATGCAAATTCCTAAGTTTTATTGTTGCATGACTATATTAATGTTCATCTTAGCAATACTGTCCATTTTTTACATTTATCTCAGGTCACTATAACCCCTCGCATGATTCTGTCCCATCTAAGTGGGATACGCCATTATGAGAAGGATGCAAAGAAAGTGAAAGAGGACAAGGTGAAAGCTAAGCGACTTTTAAAGCCACCAGTAAAGGAGAAAGAGGATGAAAAGAACTCCTCTGAAAACAAAGACAAACCCACAGCTGAAAAAAACACCAAAAGCAAGGAAGCCACTAAGGTGCAGAAGAAAAAAGAGTTTGAGCATGAGGAGTACTACTTGAAAGACAACTTTGAAAGTGTCATTCACGCCTTGGATCTCTTCAAGGACGATCCACTCATTTTTGAACCTGGTAAAGCACACATTTGCTATTCAAATAAAATGCAGTTTCAATCATAATGTTTTCATTAATACTGTTTATGTTTTATGACATTTAGGCACCACTTTTTTGTACTCCACCCATGCCTTTACCTTGTTGAGTGCTGTTATGGAGCGGGCTGCTGGTCGTCACTTCCTGGATGTCATGATGAACATGTTCCATGAAGTGGGAATGCTTAATACTGTGCCTGATGAGAATGAGCCTATTGTTTACCATCGGTCCAGGTAATTTATAATCACCTATTTCCAGTCATGTCCAACTTAAATCCAACAGGGAGACCAAAATAACAGATGATGCTCCTCCACAGATTTTACCATCTCAACAAGAAAGGACGTGTTGTGAACTGCCCATATGTAGATAACTCCTACAAGTGGGCAGGAGGTGGCTTCCTCTCCACTGTGGGTGATCTGCTGCTGTTTGGTAATGCACTGCTCTATAGCTACCAGGTGGCTCACCTAAAGGACACTGAGGGCTTGCTGCCTGGCTTCCTCAAACCCAAAACTGTCATAGATTTGTGGGCACCTGTTGATAAAACGGAGGCTAGCTGGGATAAAGATGGAATGTATGCCCAAGCCTGGTTGGTAGTGGAGAAACTGCAGAAATATGGTCAGTGCAGGAAGCGCAGACACTATGTGTCACACACAGGAGGTGCTGTGGGGGCTAGCAGTGTCCTCCTGGTTTTACCCAGTGAGGAGATAGACCAGCACCAAGGACGGACCCCCATTCTCCCACAGGGGGTAGTGGTCACCATCATCACTAACATGCAGTCTGTGGGACTCAACAGCACAGCACTGAAAATTGCACATGAGTTTGACAGAGCCAGAAGCCTGTAAGAGTAAGTTGTTTATAGAAATGTGTGAGTTTACATTTTAAAGAAAACTAATTTCCGGCAGACATTATGAACATGTAGTTTTGATACTGCTTTTAAATATGTGCAAATTATTTTTTTGGGATATTGAATAAACCTTTTAAAGATACATTTTATGACATTTCCAAAGTAAACAAATTTTCTATTATGACACTTGGCGGGGAAGCCTTTCTGCCACTAGGTGGAAGCATCTTTCCACACTTAAATTAAAAAGAAGGCCATGAATGTCTTTAACAGTTGCAATACAACAGACCAGTAACTTTTAATAAAAGTCATACACAACGAGTATAAGTCTGTTGCTGTTTAAACCACCTTGGTATGGCTAACACCTAACATATTAAGGTCTTTTTAGGGCCCACCCTGTCCAGATATTTCCTCATAACATCACAACAGTTTTTGTATGTTGACCTAATGAATAAATGCTTGCTCTGCATAGTTGGTTCATTAATGGTAACCATAATCTGGGAGTATCTAAGCTGCAGTTCATAAATGAGTTTACTTTCTATCGCAGAATACTGGAAGTCCATCATCACAGAAAGATTAACAAACTACCGGCAGTGCAGTCCTCCTCTAATCTAGCTAAATTGAACCAGATTCAATGCCAACCATTCTCGTTAGAAAACTCCTGGGATCTCCTATGACCCTGTTTTTAGCTTTAAGGGAGCTGATGAATGGCTTGGGATGAGCTAATTATACAGACTTACCACACATAGTGTATCACAAAGTTTGGTGCGTGTGTGTGTTCCGGCATGCTACAAAGTAAAGGCAGTTTTAAAAAGTGAAGTCATACTGAACAGTCGTGTGTTTGTGTGTGTGTCTGTGTGTGAGGTCTACCACAAGAAATCACGCAGTGAAATAATTTCGTAGGGATCATTGCCTCTATTTACACAGTAACATTGATACAAGGCTTAATTTCATTATTCATCACAAGTTCAGTATTTAGAATATTTTACAAAATAGTTTATACATAGTCCAACTATGCTTTGTAAATACATTTAAAACAAAGCACATATATTGAAATGTGATTTAACATTAGTAACACCAGTGCCAACTTAATAGCTGTTAAAAAGGCTACTGTGAAAGGTGTGATTCAATTCTCACCCACTTACACTCGTTTCACACCCTGTTTGTGTGTTAATGAATTAAGTTTTTGTGTAGCTTTCTGCTTGAAATCCATACATCTCATGAGATGATTCATCAGTTATCCGCTCGTCACTTGCCTTGACTTTAGTTAGCATCAGTGAAGCAGTTCTGCTCTGTCTGTTGGTCTTAGTCATACATATTTTTTTTAATTGTCCCATCAAACACACAAGCAAAGTAGAAAATAAATCTACACCAAAAGACAGATTATACTCTTGGGCTTACTCTCCAATACTGTTGCTGATTGTTCTGTTGATTCTGTTGGTCCTGTTGCTTGGCTTTCAACATCCTGTGTGCAGAGACAAGTAATAGTTATTAGCTTTAAAATAATATATTCTGGTTTAACTACAGTAATGTCTAGATTGTGTAACACGCTTCTACATCCTAATGTTATTTTTAGATGTCATGAGGACTTTGGCAAATCTACAGTAAATCCATATTGCACTTACTTGTGTGTGTAGTAGATAACAAATGCAAGCACCACTAAGATGAGGAGGGCAACAATGATCACAGATGCAATTAACCCTGCCTCCCCTGCATCTTTGCCCATGATCGGAAGCTGGAACTGCTCACATCTGCTGCCTCTGTAATCTTCATTGCACCTAAAATAAAACGGTAGCACGTTCAAAATTGTAGGCAACGTGTAAGCACAGGCGACATTTGTGAACAAATTCATGAAATCATCAGATATTGCTACGTAGAAGTTAAAGGTTCATAAAGACTCACATTTAAGATAGTTAAGATTTGTTGAACTTACACACAGGAGAGTGTATCCATAGAAGGTATTTTGTAGCATGTCCCTCCATTCATGCAATAAGTAGCCTCTTGTCCATCACAAGGGTCTCCGTGGTCTACACAAACATAGTAAGGTTTCAACTTCTGATAGAACTAAGTCATTTTAAAAAATTTATTTGTTTTTTTACCTGCCATCATCGAGGATGTGTCTCTTGCCGTTTCCTGAGAACACAGAAATATTGTTGTCACAGGAAAGGAAGTAATCTCTCACCACCATGGAAAGAATCTCAGTATCACAATTTTTAGATGCCAGTAATGAAATGAACCTACGAACTGCATGTAAACATTTTCTTAAATATAACGTATCATTACCCTGATTGAAATAAATAAGAAATCTCTCCTTACCAGCTTGTGAAATCACGGTGTTTGGTAGTGTAGGTTGTAGTAGTGAAGGTGAGTCATAGTGAAGCTTCAAAATAACTCAGAACTGCTTTTTGTTGGACCTCTGATGAAACTGCCATGTGGGTGTGTTCCTCCCTTGTCTTTAAAAAAATGTTGTGATTGCAGTTTGTCCACATTGTAAATGGCAAACAAAAGGTCAGAATCCTACCTAGCGATTGCAGGTAATTTGCTAGTGTGACATAAATAGTATCTGCTGGTGTGTGTGAGTCATTCACAAATTGGCAGTTGTATAAAAAACTGAACTCTGTGTCATACTTTCTTGACGGTTTAGCTGCATTATGAGATCATGTAGAAGATGGGTGAGGAAATCACCTGCGCAGGTGAGTTCAGTGTACCTGGGTTTGGCTAATGGCAACTGAATGATAGGTATGTAAAGAAGGCATGAATGGAATTGTGGGAACTTTTTGTAGTTTCAGAACAAGCACTTCCTTCAGACAAACAATTATTGCTTAATACTCAGAACCGTTAGTTGACTCATCGACTGGCTATTTTGGAATTTCTTTTTTTTAACCATGTTCAGATCATGCAATTAGTTAGTTATTGGTCGGGCCACATAATTTAAATCTTGTTCAACTTAAAAACCTAGGTTCCCCCATTGCCTTGTAAATGTGAATTTATTGAACTTAGGTTGAGTAATTAGTTCATGTCATTTTCTAAGTTTACTGAACTTGATATAATAGGTTCAGTAAACT
>JAUBNQ010000025.1:13662071-13700920 GCA_032353495.1 Ctenopoma kingsleyae | reverse complement strand
TGTGTGTGTGTGTGTGTGTGTGTGTGTGTGTGTGTGTGTGTGTGTGTGTGTGTGTGTGTGTGTGTGTGTGTGATGGTTTGCCTGTGCAAGTACACATGCATGACCAACTATTTGATCTGAACCTGTCATGACAATGGGAGACAGTGACAAGGTTTTCTTCTTTGGCTCACTCCACCACTGAAGCAGCCTCACATCCTCATAAATACTTCAGGTCCTCAGCTTTCGGTGTTTAAAGTGATTTCCCTAAAATTAAGTTTCTGAGCTTAGAGTAATCCATCACTGCCATTTACTCTGCTTCTAGACAAGGTTTTTCTTTACAGGTTTATTAAATTAATATATTTTCCGCCTTGCTTGTGGGAGAGGTCTGAATGAATTATGATTCCACACAGCACAAGTTAAATCATGCTTTTCAACCCTGAAGGTAAGTGAGGTGTCTCTTGGAGTGTGTGCTGCTCACTAATAGTCTAGAAATGTCCAGTGACTGTGTTAAGAGTATCATTAGGTAAATGTTTATTTTTCTTGGCTCTCCTCCACTGGCACATGGGGTTTGACATTGTTCTTTGGGAACAGATCAGTGCTGAGAAAAGTCTTCATGGTATCTGCTAATGATACTACAGTATTGCGTGCCACCACCTCTTTATCACCCCAGGTGTTGAGCTTCTAATCATTTGGCATTTGCTGGTACAGAGGGTTGCTGAAGAGCGCACCAGTTAGTCTCAAAAAGAGCACTGACACAGTACTTTCAGCCTCTCTTCTGACCCTGGTGAAGGATGGACAGGTTTTGTAGCTGTGTAGGTACATTAAGTGCAACTACTTCTGCAAAATGACACTACCCACTAGAGTCCCCTATCTCTTTTTCACTTTGCAGTGCAATTCTAATTTATTATGTTTTATTAATCTATTTCACAGTTCTGACCATGATGGCTGCAGTACAGTCCAATGATCCAAGAAACAAGAAATCATCAAGTTACAAACAAGGCTTTTTTTGTCATAAAACCAGAAGTAATTATGCCTGAAATGTCAGTGACAACCCATGATTGCACAAGCATAGGTCACTGTTGAACCAATAAGTCAGTCAGTAAACTGTGATGGATAAATTTTATACTCTGGGAGATTACAACTCACCTTTCTTTTCATTTTTGTGTACACATGAAACATCTACTCAGTCAGCTGATATAATAATAATAATCATCAGCAACAATCTGTTTTTCATGCAAAACTACCAAATACCCCCTATTTACAGATTCTCAAACAAGAAGATTACCTGCCTTTCTTTGATGAGGGAGATACAAATCTGGGTTTTGAACTGCTACTACAGTATCTGAATGTGTCATGTTGTGGTACAAAAAATTAGAACAAGCATTTTCACTATTTTCTAACAATCTCTAGACTAAACATTTTTTTGGTTATATCACTACTGACAGATAGGTTTAATTAAGTGGGGAGGGATGTTAAATCAACTCCTTCTTCCTCTTTGGCTCACTCTACTTCACTGTTGGATGGGTCCCAGTGCCTTTTACCCAGCTTTAACAACCTCCTCTCTGTGTTTGCCTTCTTCATTCTGACTTGAAACGGGAAGAGAGTAGAAATTTCATCCTCTCTTGTCCTCTGACAGACATTGCCCTTAGCTTTTCTCCTATGGGGGGACAGGTGACAATGGATAGCTGCTATTTTTGAAGGAACATACTGCCTTTCTCAGTGTTGACTCTGAGTAGTTCTAAAACTACTTTGGGCTTTCAAGAACCACATCTCAGTAGTTTGTGTGTGGAATGCAAAACTGTTAGAGGAAAATCCCTGTGTGCCGCCTGGAGATTTGTCATTATTTATTGACCATAAATCCCCAGGAGTCTGTCAGTCACTGACTGTGATTGGAAGATTTTGGAGGGTAGAGTAGAAATGAATTCAAAGCAGATCTTATGCCGATCTTCACACACAATGTACCTGCATGGACAAGGAGCGAGCACACCAGGAATACCAGTACACTCCAAACTAAGAGTAGAGGATGATACAAAAAGAAGTAGCTACTAAACACTAACAGGAATGACAGCACATACAGTATAACATCCTGATTCTGTGTCAGGAATTATCCTTCAGTTTCAAGCTGTTTCAAGAATCTGCCAGGCGTGCAGGTATGAGGGTACAAGCATGGTACACATGCAGACCCACTACCATGTCAGGAGTGCTACATCATGTAGTCAGTCAGCCAGACAGCCAGATGCAGAGCTCAAACAAGAGGAGTGCAAGTGAACTAAGTACCAGCCAGGTTGTTAGCGCACCAATTTCACCCAGAGACCCATCCAGTCACCCAGTGAAGCAACGAAGAGGAGATTAAGCGCAGGAGACTCAAATCACTCCAGACCTATGCTTTGCTGGGTTTTACACTATTCATGTGTAGTAAAGGGAGTATAGGATGTGCACTAAGTCAGCTCTTACCTCCTTTCTACATGTTCTGATATATCACGTCTTTGCCTAATTGTAGGCATAGAGTTGTACTCCTATACATACAAACTTACTCTGATGAGACAAAAACAAACTATTTAATATTTCAATGTGGATCAGACCAGATGTCATGTAATCTGTTTTCTAAAAATAGGGACAAGCTGTAGTAGGTAGACTGCACCACCTGATAATGGCTTAAGCAGAAGGCAGAAAAGGAAAGAATGAATGGTTTGATGAAGAGATGAGAAAGTGGGGCAAAGAAGTAATGGCATCCATCAATTCATGCACACAGTTGCTTTGTGTTTATATAGAAGATTAAGAGTGTAAATTAAGTGTAAATTTAATTTCAGCATGTTCTGCATTTGTATGATTAGTACTGAATCTGCTGAAAAACTAAAATATTCAGAAGATCATTGCCTGAAAACTGAGCAAAGTCAACGTTGAATCCACCTCATCATTTGTGTGTATACATACCTTATGTTATTGTATTTTATTATTTATTTGTCCTTGCAGCCTGGATGGCTGGCTGCACTCTGTACATATAGCTCTTCTAACAGCTTTTTTTCCTTCTTTCTCATCCGTTCTCCCCCAACTCAGGTCCAACTGCCTGAAGCCATGCTGTGGGAGAAGGGCAGCGCTTTGGCAGGTCTGTCTGCTGTCGGCCGGCTTTAACTGTTTCCTGGTGGCCTGTGTCGTCCTGGTGGTGCTGCTGCTGACACTGGAGCTGCTCATAGACACCAAGCTGTTGCAGTGTGAGTCCTAGAAACAACGTGCTGAGATTATCCTAAGCAGATGATAAGGTGGTAGTTTTGAGAACACAATAGTGGAGAAAGGTTGCTTGTGTCACTCGTTGTTTATAGTCTTTTATAGCAATAGTTTTCTTGAAGAGGGGAAAACTAGAGTCTTCAGGACAATTGTTTACAATAAAGACATAAGACAATAGAACAAGGTCAGTTCTTTCCTTCTCAAATCTTTCTCAGTAAAACAAAAGAAAAATAAATCACAGGTGAAGGTGATATCTTTACCTTTGTCTGGAAATATTATACAGCAATAGTCACCAACCAAGATTTTTTTTGTTGCTTTTATTTGATTGAGTTAGCAGAGACAGAAAATATGGGAGACGAGAGTAGCAGCAAAGACATGCAGCAAAGGTTCCCAGCTGGACTCAAACAAGGGACTCTGCAGTTACATGCCATGTAACATTAACAGTATATTACACTATATTTTATAATATAACCAGACCAGTGAAATTAACTTGTTGCAGAAAAGATATTTTTGTATTGGAATATATGTAACTGTATGTAATTAAAACTGTGTAAAATGTAAAATATAACTTCCCCAAAATAAATGTCATATAGACATAATAATTCTTTTTACATTTAAGGAATCCACATCAAATATTATATCATTAGCGTTTTAGGTCCAATCTATCAGCACATATATTACACATCTTCATATTCCAATAACATATGACTCTTATGCTGTATAACGAGTCTGTGTCAGTGGCCCCAAATGTACTCTGGGACCTGGGTGCCCTATGATCTAGGGATGTAACCCTCCCATTTAGCATTCTACAGTAAACAGAATATGTCAGGGGATCGAAATACCAGGTTGACCCATGTGACCCCAGTATAGTTTTATCTACATCATCTGGTCTGGCTCACCCATTCTTATCTATCAGAAATAGAAGTTATGGATTTGTGACCTGTTTGGTGTCAGAGAGCTGAATGAACAACACAGACTCGTAGCTGTGTTGCTTCAGCACTATCTAAGTGCATTCAGGTCTTTCCTGTTCCTCTGGGACTGACTGATGATGAGAGTGGAAAAAGTAAGACAAATGGCTGAAGGCAGATTGGCAGACAAAGAAATCAGGCAGCACAGAGTTGGCTGGTAGATGAGTGTGGGGACAACTGGAGGAGGATGAATGGATTGATAGATCACTGAACATAGCAAACAAGGACAGATGGGGAAGAGGGGATGCATGAAGAGACATGCCTCAGCTGATAGCTGAGTGCTGCTTGAATTTGTCCACAATTAGCCCGATGAATAGACAGAAAGATACAGACATATATTTGTGTCATTATCTGATGAATTGATATTTATGATGACGCTTCATACTGTTGTCAGTACTTTAATGTGATGAAGGTGTTTGTGTATTGATGCAGCCATTTTTACTTTACTACAGTTTTTCAATGTGATGCAGCATGTCATATAAAGTACAGTGTATCTATAAGAAAATAACCAGTTATTCTGTTTGATCCCTACAGTTAATAATGCATCCCAGTTTGCCAGCATTATCCACTGGATCAGCCTGGCTATCCTCTCTGTGTTCTTCACTGAGGTGAGTGTGTGTCTTCCCCACGCTCAGCACAAAAACAGTCTCACTACTGATGCAGCAGGCTGTCGATTAATGCTACGTTGTGCGGGGCCACTGAAGTATACTGACAGACTCATTATAATATTAATGACACTGAAGTGACTGATTCCCTCTTTTACAGCACGAACTAACTGAAATCACGCTGTTGTTAAAGCTGGAATAATTGTTCCATCTCAGGTTATTCAGTCGATCCATAGCACAAATACGTTAAAATGCAGGTGGAGCCTTTCTGTGCCACTAGTTTTAAATAATTCCAAGGCTTCAGGTGTGCTGTATTGATTACAATTTCCTTTACAGCCAGCTGCATTTGTCTTAGTTCCCTACATTTGACCATCTCACTACTAGAGCTAGATTTTTACTTATCAGTGAAAGTCATCCCTCAGTACTTCATTGAAGCAGCAGGGATGCTGGTTTCTGTAGTGCAACCTCGAACCTCTGAACTGTGGATGCGGGTTAAGGGATCATTAAGGAACTAAGAGAAAGGGAGAAAGTTGTTTGCCCTCTGCAACCCACACAATGTCAGCAAAAGGAGCTGAATGCTGTGTTTCTGTTGCTTGGGTGAAATCCAAACCCCTCCTGTAATGTGTATGAATGTGATGTCATTGATGAATTACCAGTGGAGGGATTAAAGAAATCTGACTCACAACTGCAAATGCCATGTGTTGGGACTGTCAAATATATTGTTGGAAATAACTACCTAATATGCTCTCTTTACCACTGAGTCTCTCTCAGTTTAGCTGTCCTTGTTTTTTTTTCATTTATCCTGTATATAACCTGCTCTCTGCCTCAGACGGTGTTCAGGATCGTGGTGTTGGGGATATGGGATTACATAGAGAACAAAGTAGAGGTAAGCTCCCATGGGACCAATTAGTTGTGACTTGGTGCCCCTTTCACTGCCCTTTCATTCCTTCAATGTCATACCTCAACTGTGGAAACAACAGACACAAGGTAATCTGATGTGGGTGCGTGTATTTTCAGGTGTTTGATGGAGCTGTCATCGTCCTCTCTCTGGCCCCCATGGTGGCCTCCACAGTGGCCAACGGCCCCAGCAGCCCCTGGGATGCTATCGGTCTCATCATCACACTGCGTATGTGGAGGGTCAAGAGGATCATTGATGGTGAGGCTGAGGATTTGGACCAGAAGAGCCCTGTGTCCTGTCCTTTATTACTGTGAGGTCAGGGAGATGGATCCTGCAGTGTGCTGTCAGCGGTATCTGCTACACTCAATCTTGAGGTTCTGTTTTTTTTTTTTCCACAGTTTTCCACCAGGTATAATGACAGAGCATCATTTCAGCACACAGAGCATTTCATTTATAGAGAAGAATACTTTATTTTAACAGTGCTGCTCCCTCTTGTGGTTGTGCATGTTCGAAGCAACTGTGAACTGTCACATTAGCACATGAAAATAAAACACAATCTAGAAAAATGCCCCCACTACAATATCCTTAAAGGTTACCATAAAATGCTAAACCAAGCACAACTCAGGCATCCTTTTCTGTGTTGTTATTATGTTCCCTTTTATACACTGTGTTTGTGTGTCCCTCATTATGTGAGAGTTAATGTAAACGTGTATTTTTAGCTCAACAAAACTTTTTTGATTCTGATATTTAGAAAATATGTGTACAATAATCCCCGAGCTCCACTGGATCTCTGTGTTTAGTTTAAATTAAGTTGAGCAGTCACAAGATTAAATCTTGAAAAGAGAGTTTAATATACGATGTTGTTCTAGCCTATGTGCTGCAAGTGAAGGTGGAGATGGAACTGGAGATCCAGCAGTATGAGAAGGCCAAGGTGGTGAGGGATGAACAGCTTGACCGTCTCACCCAGATCTGCCAGGAACAGGCAGTATGTCATTTTATCTGTCTCATATTTCTTCTTTACCAACAGTCTACAATTTAGTTTTCTGCAAGTAACCAGCAGAGGGAACCAACGTGCTATGAAAGAAAAAAAAAATCTGTTCTCAAAAAGGCAAAAGAAATTATCCCATATTATCACTATACAAAACACTCTTTACAGCAGTCTTGTGGATATCGGATAACTAGCACTATGTATGATCCCAAAGCAGTCTGTTGGCTTCTTCAAAACGTAGTAATTCTGTTGTTTTTAAGTCATATTACAAAGCGGAAAGATAAGTTTAACTTTGAAGGTGAATGCAAGTGCACTCACTGAGTGCTTTATATTTCTTAGATGTCAACTCTATGCCTGAAAATTATATTTCAACTATCAGAGAATTTGAACGTGCACTTGCACAATGTACCGCAAAGGTCCTCTATGATAGGACTGCAAGAAAAACTGTTAAATATGCTTTCACTGAATATTTGCAATATATAGAATTTACAAAATGTTAATATTAAAAAGTCCTACAAATGTAAAAATAATAGTGTTCTCCTATTTGTCCCTTTTTTGTGTAAGTTTGAAATCAGGCAGCTGAGGGCCCACCTGGCCCAACAAGACCTGGATCTGGTAGCTGAGCGTGAAGCAGCCATGCAGATCCACCATATCTGGGGTAAACAGAACAACAGTTTCCAGGAGGTGGATGGACTGGCCCCTGGTGCCTCTGAGCATCACGGGCAAGCTAAGAATAGGGAACCCGGGGGGCACACAGGTAACCATCTAATACACAACTGCTTTGTATCACAGGCTATCAAATACCTCTGAGCACTAAGGGTGGATGTTGGATGGAATGAATTGGTTGAATGTAGAGGTGTTCAAGCCATGTACAGTAAGTGGTGCATTAGATGTAAAAGATTTTGGCTCATGGGTGGAAGATTGCAGGTTTCATTCCTGTGGAATGGCTGAGTCATGGGTGGCTGAAAATCATTCAAGTCAATGAACACATTAATGCTTTAAACAAATGTAACATACAGGCTTGTTACAGGCTACACGCTTGCTCTATTCTCAATATTCTCAATATCTCAAAAGGGTAGGACTACATGTTAATAGGGGGCATCTCACACAATGCTGGTGTCCTCTTTTCAAAATCATTCAGCTCACAGTCCAAATCAAAATTCTGGTGCCACATCTAGATGGACTATAAACCTTTCACACAGTGACAGGTCATAACTTATAGGGCTTAAAGCAACAAAGCGCTGTCAGGGCTCAGAACACTGAGGCTTTTCCTTTATCAAAGCTATAAATAATAGTGCAGCCTGCCATGTGTCTGAGCCAGACGTATGGCAGACATCCTTGTATTCAAGTCTGCTCCTCATATACTCATGTGGTATTGATCATCTAGAGATAATCCCCGTCACATTTTAGGCTCAACAATGAGTGGCCTGTCTTGGGACATTCATAACATGAATATGTCAAGCCCAAACATAAATGAATGTAAGCTTTCCAACAGTCCTATTGGACCTTGGAAAGCACTTGAGAGAAACACTGATTTGAGACCCACGAAACACATCCACAGACTGTTAGTGCTAAAACAATTTATTGATTAATCCATTAGAAAATCAACAAAAATTGATCACTACCTTTGGGTTCTGGACTGTTGGTTGAAAAAAACAAATTGAGAACATAATCCAAGGCTGAAGAAACATCCTAAATTTCATAGATTAAATGATTAACTAAAACCGACTAGACCTTAGCATTAGTTGCACTGCCTGAGTAATTCTTTACTTTAATAGACTGAATGCATATATTGTTTTTAATAAATGGTTTCTACCACACTAATATAGCTGTATACTACAAGAACACATTTTACTATTGTACTATTTTAATATTGTACAGTTTGCCAACAATTGTAACTTCTCTAAAGGAATTTAAAATTTTTACTGTTTTACTATACTTTCATTTGTTATGTGTCTAAACACCGGCTTACACTCATTGGTACCCACAGGAGGTTTAGTTGCTGGCAAATATATTATTATTGCTATACTAGTCTCTCTTAAGCTTTTGTAAAGTCCCTATGATTAGCTTACACGTTGACATTGGATTTATTTTTAGTCTGTCTTGACACAAATTGCATTATATGGCTTTAACCTCTTCAGATCACCATGGCCAAGATGACATGAACAACTACATCAGCCAATACTACAGTGAGCCAAGCAGTGGTGAGCATCAACAAGATCCCACTTTATTCTGTTATACAGTCAATGTGACATCATGGAATTTCAACATCACGTACATCATGTGTTGGTCTTGTAGATATGGGGATCCCAGACCCTGCACGCATCATCACCACAGCAGCCATAGATGTGCACTTGCCTAATAACCCCAGCCAGCTTCCCTCCTCTTTGGTGAGTGCTGATGCAGTGCCATCCAGCCGCTTGCAGCGGACTGGTAGTTCAGTCAGTGAAGCCTCCACAACCACAGTGTCCCGCACTAGTTTCAGCGCCCGCCAGCACAGCATCAGCAGTCACACACTGGGCTCTACTACAGACTGTAGTTCCACTGTGCGCGAGGCTTCCACCTCCACAGACTACAGCGATCAACGTTGCTACCCTCCACCCTACAGCAGCCCCCTTGCCCTGGGCACTCAGCCGCGAGGGAGTCCCAGTGCTGTGGTGCAGGAGCTGCTCTCTTCTCTGTCCGAGGAATCCTGTCTCACCCAGAAGGGCCTGGACCCTGTCAACCTTAAACCACCCAGCCCGGCAGGCTCCACCAAAACCAGCCCAGAGCTGGAGCACAGGGTCAACATCTACAACAAGAGGAATCAGGAGAGCAGAGTTGGGCTCCACTCCAAGCCGCTCATCCATCTACAGGGCAATGAGCCTCTTCTAGAGGAGAAGTACAGGATGATGGAGCCAGTAGACACTGCAGTCAACCGTCTGTCCGAGACATAAGACTGCCTGAAATGTGGAACTTCACAGGACTCGCTCTTCAAATCAACTGCAAAAATTAAAACTCTACTAAACTCCTGAGTTGTTGGGAGTCACTGGCATATAAACTGTATGTCATCCTCTATGTACTGTTGGAACTGAGAGGATGGACCTGCCAGAGCAGCACAAACAGAATGCATGGTGAATATAAAGAGACAGACGTGTTATCAGGCACCACTTATCAGGAATTGACACTCAAAAAGTTGAGTTTTATGAAAATTTTACCAGAAGAAACCAGCAACAGGGCTTTGGCCCAAAATGTTCAGACAACTAGTCTGTGCAGAAATTCTGGCTTTTGATATGTTGTGGTTTGATGTCTAGGAAAGGACATAGGTGACAGGATGGTGCTGGGGGCTTAGTTCCTCTGATACACTTTGTAGGAATTGGAGATGCTGGACTGATGATTACGGCGATAGACTTAATCAGCTCCCCAAAGCTACAAAGCTTTTGTAGTCAGCTGTTTGGTAGTCAGTCTAATGTCTCCAAACTCACAAAGAACAGTCCTCTTTCATGGACTGCTGCAGGGTACATTGGATCAGTTTCACTTCTTTCTAATCTTTACCTTTCTATATTAACAATGTTGACATTTTTATCTCAATGCTGTGAGTGGCAAGAGTGTGGAAACATTCTGACTGGGGTTTTTATCTAGGTGCCATGACTGGAAGCTGACTAAATCCAGGTGAGTCAGTGTTTACTGTGAGTTTGCAGCATGTCCCTCATGCACCAAAATTATTAAAAATAATCTACCTGCACATGATAGATTTGATATCATTTGAGTTTAAAATACTACCTAAAATGGTACCTTTTTCATGTTTGTAAGCTGTGTAAATATTGCAGGATGGGCAGGATCATCATATCACAGCATAGACGTAGGGGGGTACTTGAAATGGAGCTAAAATAAATTATTGGAAAGAAAACCATAGCATGAACCTTCAAGATTTGCTAGTCAAATACTGTAAACCAGGGGTAGCCAACCCTGGTCCTCAAGGGCTACTATCCTGATTGTTTTCCAACCATACCTGCATTTACAGCTTCTGATTAGCTGAACACACCTGATCCAGGTAATCAGTAGAGGGTAGGGCAGGGATAGCTGGAAAACAATCAGGATAGTAGCCCTCGAAGACCAGGGTTGGCTACCCCTGCTGTAAACTAACCATGTTAATATACTGTCAACACATATTTTTTATATCTTGATCATTGAAAGAGGGCATTGCTGAATAAACCCAATAAAGGGAAACATGGTAAAATAGGACAATTCGATATTGTCATTTTAATACATCAGTGTTAGCATGAACAGCTAGATCTTACAGGGAACTACATCAAATAGTCAGGTGTAGACAACAATTCCCAAAGATTAAACACAAATCACAAAATGTGCTGCGAAGATAAGTACCGCCTTATCTGTTATTTAATATTTGTACACCACATGTAAAAACTAGCATTTAGACTGAAAATGTTCTTCTGATGCCAGTCAGACAGGTATTTTAACACATGCTCACGGCTTCAGAAATGTGTTAAGGCTGTAGCTGTGGGGTCCTGTGGTTACTGAGTTCCAGCTGTGTGACATGATGGAAGTTTTCTGGGACTTTGTTTATCCTCACTTGCTCAGCGCTTCAGTCATCTCAGGAACAGCCTGTAGAGAAAATAATACAGAATATTTAATTAGCATGGTACTACCACTGGTATTGTGGCAGGACCAAAGTCATGAATCATTTAAGTAATCCTAAATCCTCACTTAGGCATAAAAGTAAGTTCAATTTCTATTCTGCATTAAGTGCTGCTACAATTTAAGGTATTTCCAGCCTTAAGTTGAATATTAACATAAATGTCACCAAGCTTCTGTAATTTAATCACTGACATAGTTCAGATAATATGATTTATGAGTTTATTGCACAAACATCAAGTATGCTGGTGCTCCCAGTATAAATTACCGCACTGAGTTTTTGGGGGTTTTTTTAAAGATTTTTTTTGGCATTTTGGCCTTTAATCAATAGCTTAACAGTGAGAGAGGCAGACAGGAAACATGGGGTGAAGAGAGGGCGAGACATGCAACAAAGGTCCCCGGCTCTGGACGCAAACCAGCGATGTTGCGTTTACGTGGCATGTACACGAACCTCTATGCTACCAGTGCAGTCCAGCTTTATTAATGCTATAGAAGGCTGCAAGCATGCTTGCAAGGTTAAAACATTTGGAGGAAGATTCTACAAGGATGACATCTAGCCAATTAATAAACATGCTGATAATGTAATTTTAAAGTCACATTCAGAAGTTTCTTTTGTCATAAATAAGTACAAAATTATTCAAATGACTCTTCTTTTGAGTTGAGCAACTTCAGAACTGAATTATCAGTAACTGCCTGAGTTGGTCCAAGGTATCAACTGTCCATTTGGGGGGAAAAGTAGAAAGCCCATCCATTTTAATCAGCTATCTGAGGAGTGATGTAAAATGATCTCACCCACTAAGTCACAACTCTACTGCCACTAGCTATTATTACTGATCACTTCTTCAGAGTTTGTCGGGACACCTGGGCTGCTCATGCAAAGCTGAGTGGTTAAATAAAACATGACCAACAGGACACACATGAAAATATAACCTACTAGCCTTTCACAGGCAGTACTGGACTCCAGTCTTAATTGTGCCAACACTCCTGGCTCACTACTCCTAAGTACCAGCCTGATACAGAAAAGCAACTAAGCGTGTAAAAGGTCTGGCAAGTAGAGGCTGAATACAAAACTCAGGCAAACCTTTAAGTAACTAATGATCACTTTTTATGTTTTCTGAGATGCTAATGTGTTTCTCTCTCAGCAGCAAACTCCTGCCACAACTCCCCTCTGATTAATTTAAAAGCTTAATAATTCAACAGTTGCACATTTCCATTAGGTCACTGGGTGGAATAAGGCATCTTGCAAAATTTATCAGTGACAAAGCAAATGTTATATTCTGACTGACACTTGGGCTATTTGCAATCACAACATAAACAGGCAGAAGGTGTACGAGCGGTGTGCGGACCCCACTGCTTGCATTTTTGCTAATGTAAGATCACAGTGAAATACTGCAGCAATATCAGTCCCAGACCCTCACCTTGAAAAGATCAGCAACCAAGCCATAGTCAGCCACCTGAAAAATGGGAGCTTCTGGGTCCTTGTTGATGGCTACAATAGTCTGTGTAAAAAAACAAAAGCGTGGTTGGTACACAACAAAATAATGAACAAAATGTTTTGGCACACACGACAACACTAACATTTGACTAATTTCAAACAACACAAACATAAAACACTGTATCAGTTATGATTGTGGGTGATGTATACATTTTTGGAGTTGTTTGCAGGTAAATTTTTATTTTTTTGGAGCAAGGAAACACCTGCTTTTGCTAATTTTTCCAAATGTCTCACCAAATTCAAGAGAGCTCAGGCCACCTGACATCACACGTTTCCATAAAACATACATTGTAAATGGCACATTTTCTTCAGTTTCACAAGTGAACAAAACAAAACATTTACATAAAAATAGAAGACAGTAAGAACAGGAAGGAATGCCTTTACCTTGCTATCTTTCATTCCAGCCAGGTGTTGAATAGCTCCAGAGATACCAACAGCAATGTACAACTCCTACGGATGACAACAAAAGATAACAAGTGTTACTTAGTCATGAAGTGTAATCTCAGGCCCTTGGAAAAAGTACACCTCTGAACTACTATACAGCAGAGGTGGCTGATGGTATAATGACCACAGGTGTGTAATCTATCAGAGGATACTAAAGGTCAGCCATCTACGATTTCACTAAACCTGCTGGGGGGAAAAAAATCTAGACCATGACCACAGTATCTGTAGGTTTCCATTCATATATTGTGTGTGTGTGTGTGTGCGCGCGTGTGCATATATATATATATATATATATATATTTTTTTTTTAATCTAAGAGACCAAAATTTATTTTGTGGGGTTCAACCAATATCATCTTAAAATACTTTAAAACTGGATAAATCTGGATCAATTATATCAATAAATACATCTGTGGATCTAATCTTTTAGTGGTGGAAAGAATGTTGCTAAAGAGGAAACTGACCAGCAACAAACTGTTGACCAGTCTGACAGCTCTAAGTACAGTGAACAACTCTGGTAATAACCACTGTTCAAAGACATTTAACTTGAAACTAAATTCTATTAAAATTATCAAGGAATACATTTTATCCTATATGTATATTAACAAAATACCACACTAAAGAGACCGATAGCGTGAAGCAACAAATCAGATTTAAATTATATTTAATTAACTTAGTCAAATTCAAGAAGAAGAATTAAATTAAATTTGGACAGTCTGGCCTGGTCTCAAGCTCTACCTAGACATCGACTGCACTCTGCTTGAATGGATCAGCTAAATCAGTTAGGGCCCTAAATGTGCCATTGAGTAGATTCTGCAGAGCCTAATGTGTGGATAATCACAGCTGGGGTAACCTGGCTGTATCACATAATGGGAAGTTAACCTTTTTAAAAGGGCAGCGCTAACACCCTTATCATACTAGTATAAAGGCTAAAAGTCATTTGTCACAGCAGCTGATATGTCCACTGGCATGACAAATGAGTTGCGTTTCCTGCCTTTAACATGAATGTAATTATTCAAATTGTATCAACTGAAAATGTTCCTCTGCGTGTTTTCTTGATTTGCTGTACAAGATGAAGTAAATCTAAATAACCACTCCAGGAAGAAAAATAATTTACCGGTGCTACAATCTTGCCTGTCTGTCCAACTTGCATGTCATTAGAGACATACCCAGCATCCACCGCAGCTCGTGATGCTCCAACTAGAAAAAGAACATAAAAGAAAATTTTAAATCCAAGAAAAAACAAGTGTACAAGTAATAAATTAAACAAATTATGTTCCTGTATTACCTGCAGCATTCAGTTTGTCAGCAAGGTCATAAAGTAGCTTAAAGTTTTCTCCACTTTTCAACCCCCTTCCTGGAAAAAAATGCAGCATTAATCTACTTGCATAAACAAAAACTCATGTTACTGTTGAAACCCAAAACTCTGGTGATCATACTTTTAAGCTACAAGCACAAATAGTTGAGCATGTGATTTATGGATTTGCAAATAAATTCATTCTCACAATTACTCTTCCAGCAAAGCACAATGTGGGTTTCAAACTCATCAGTTGGTGACACTGCTTCATACATAATTTTTAATAAAGAAAGCCGACTCCTACCTCCTGATACCACAACCTTAGCACTCGTCAACTCTGGGCGATCGCTCTTTGTAAGACTCTGTTCCAGCCACTCAGAAATTCCAGTGGGAGAAGAGGAAGCAACTGCCCAACAGAAGAGCAGGAGAAGAACTTGCAATGACAAATGGTTTGTACAGGTACAGTATACTGTTGCTTTACTTTTCCTTACAAAACAACATGTAGAACATCTGGTCATTTCTTAGCAAGATGCTATAATAGTATAACTACTGTACCATTTTCTGATGCGGCACTTCCTCCCTCTGTTTGAGCTGCTTCAAAGGACGTCCCTCTGATTGTTAAGATCTTGACCGACTCATTACATTTCACTGTGCTGAGAGCATTTCCTATAAAAGTTAAAATATTATTAAGATGAAATGTTTAAAATTAATCATCAGGGCCAAAAAAAAGTTACATCTCGTTATCTCAGTAACTGGATTACCTGCATAAATGGTTCTAACAAAAGTGTCTGGAGACTTGATCTCAATAATATCTGAAACTGGAGCAACATCCAACTTAGCAGCTACTCTGGGAAGCAGGTTCTGCAGACAAAATGAGGCATAAGCTGAGAAAGATGCATCAATAATACTTTGCAATCATACATTTGAACAATCAGGACAAGGAAATGGCAGCATTTACAGTGATGCTTGAAAGTTTTAAGAACAGTTTCGGCAGAGTAATAGTCCTGGTGGTCACATCTAGGGTAACATCTAGGAAACTAAAGGATGCTCCTACAGTGGCTAAGTCCCCCATCAGGAGATCATTGAGCAACAGTGGTGTGCATGGCAGAGTTGCAAGAATGAAGCCTTACCTTTAAAAATAACATTGCTGCCTGTATACAGTCTGCTCAGGGCAATACGCCTCATTCACAGAACATTCTTAAGAAGAATCTTCTTAAACCCCAATAATGTAGTTTTTAGTAAGATTGTTAAGAGTTACCAGGAACATTGGTTAAAATTAATGCTGCAAGAGGAGGATGGGTCATACCAGTTACTGAAGTGCAGCTTCACCTACTTTTCCCACAAACAAAAATGTAATATTGGATAATTTTGATACTTTTAACAATAGTAATTTTTTGTCTCATTTGTTCCCTTTATCTAGTTTTAGTGCTTGCATGAAAAGAATTACTGCATTACTGTATATGACAGGATTGGTACAAAGAATATTAGAGATCTTGTCTTGAATGAAATCAATATCAACTTAGAGAGTCACTTAACTATAATGAAATAAGCATTAAATATTTCAAAATATTAAAAGGATATATATAAATATCAAATATTTAAAATTATACATACTCCCTTGTAGGTGCTTTACCTTTCCAAATGCAGATGCACCAGCACAGATGTGAGTGAAGTTGAACTGCTTTTGTGTTGACAAGATAAGTGGAGTCAACTCCTCTGAGGAAAAAGACAGAATCAGAATCCCAAAGTATAAATGGCACTAATAGTTCTAGCTACAATAAACAAATGAGGTAAAAAAAAAAGTAAATCGAAATAAAAACAACCCCCCCTTTCTAAAAACAGGGCATTTCCTCTGAGTAAGCTTAAGTCAACCAATAGACACCAAGTTTTTTGGTGTTGCATACCTGGCAGAGAACCTTTGTAACAATCATGTTGAGCCACCAGAACTTTCTTCACACCCTGCACTTTGCTGATTTGTTCCACAACCTGAAAAGACACAAAAAACATTTGACGACCAGGCTTCTGGTTCCACACCATGTCTATAAATGGGAGGGTCAAAGCATTAGAAACACCTTGTATTACAATCTGCCACTGACTATGACCTCAATAATAAACATAGTTGATAACAGAATTATCACCTTTGTGACAGTTTCAGCAAAAACTGAGAAATTATAACCCTCATGGTAGAGCTGCTTTATTGGATTACATTAGATTATACAGGTGTACCTAACAAAGTGGTTAGTGGGTGTATGTATGCATGTATATGTTCAAATACATGTGTCTACTTTCTTTGGGTTTTAGTATATATATTAATGCAGTATACTATAGCCAAAATAACATCACAAACATGACATGTTTGATTATCCCTTCCACCTCAAAAGCTTTGCTTACCTTTGCACAGTTTGTTCCAGCAACCAGACAAGATACCTCTCCACCCAGCTTACTGGCAGCAGTGATGGCATTGAGTGTAATAGGGGTCAACTTGTCATTGTTGTGCTCTGCAACCACCAAGGTGCTTTGAAACCTTTGGAGGAAACCAGTCTGTTGGATAAAAAGTCAACATTTCAGTAAACTGTGTCCAATTACTGCATCTGACTATGCTGTGGTTTAACAGCTTGTCATATTTTAAATAGCTTACAGGCAATGTTTATAATATTCACAGTTATTTGCATAAATAAAAAATTGACAATACTAAAGCTGGCCAGTCAAAATCAATATTAAAAATATTAAAATCAATATTCTTTCCAGTGTTTCTTCCAGCTGCTCCCTTTTGGGGTCGCCACAGTGGCTCATCTGCCTCTGCATATTTGATTTGGCAAGGATTTTAAGCCAGATGCCCTTCCTGACACAACCCTCCCCTTTATCCAGCATGGGACTGGCACTAGGGCAGGACCGGGATGCAAACCACCAACGCTGAGGTTCTGTCCTACCTAACATGCTTTCGTAATATAGATAAAACATGTGGATTATTCATAAACCAAAAACACAAACCTCGTGCCAGGGATGTGAAGAGTACTAGAATTTTTTAGTAAGTAAAAAGTAAGAGCATTTTTAAGACATTTTACACCATTTATAACTAACAATTACTTCAGCACAAATTATTTATCATTTTATTTATTTGACAGCAGCCATATAGATAAATTTTGTGCAATACTTTAAGTAAACAGTCTACAATAATACTATGTGATAGTAACCATCTGCTTTATCTGGACGTTGTCAATTATGAAAGGTCATTCAGACAAAGTCAACCAAACAGAGAAAACAACCTATTATTGACTTTTACACGTCCTGGAGCAGATTAATGCTTCAGGGAACACGTGTTGAGTCAGTGACAATATTGTGAACTGTTGTTTAACATTAACAGGTTTCATAACCACTGGGCTAGCTATGCTAACACAGGCTAGCTTTAGCTCAAAGACTGAAACTGTTAACTGATACTCCAGCTATATCACGTTATATGTATAAAATTAATATCAGAATAACTCAACCAACACTGTCACATGCGTTAATAAGAAATAGTAGCACGGCGTGATTGACCCGCACGACATCCACTGGCAAAGGTTGTGTCTGAATTAGCTAGCCAGCTATCAGCCACTGGAAAACATGACAGATTACCAAAATGTTTCACTCTTTCAGTACATGATGACAAATCGGTACAAAGTCTATGCATCTGGTTAAGTCACAGCTGTCACATTCTTACCAAATATTTGAGGCTCGTTTTGTTAAAAGCTCTGTTCATCTTGGACCACTGTGGCTGCTTGCTCCTCAGTGCTGCAGAGGGACAAAACTGTGCCAAAGGTTATTTGACGTTTCCGATTAGTTCTCGCGAGATTTGATGAACGAGAATAACAGCTTCCGGTTATTTCTCGACATCCTTCTCTCTCAAAGTCAAAGAAAAATGTTAATTAATACGACAATTTTATAAATGTTAACAAATATAAATAAGCTACACATTTTAGTTTCAAAAATGTCAAAACGTCAAAATATTTTTAAATAGAAAAAATAAATTAAATTTTACTTCAGCGTTCGCATACAATAAAGCCAACATCATGTACTGTGGAGCTGGTCAAAAACTTTAGGCTAAAACCTTTTTCTCGAACATCTTTTTGTCTGTTTGATGAAATACATATATGAAAGGTTTTTCTTTTCTTCTAGTATAGTACATTTGAATGATTAAAGCAATTTGACTTCGTCAACAGGGAAAGAATGAAGAAAAATGTAGGCTATACGTAAAAATTGTTCTATCATAATCTGAAATTATTATTTACATATGTAATGTTTGGTATTACAGTTCACATTTTCCATAATAGCAAAATAGGTATATAATTTATTAATGATCATTTATTAAATATTATATATTTATTAATCATTATCGGCTGTCAATCACGAAAAACCCGCCAGAGAAAATATATTTTTAGAAGTTGTTGAATATTACTAATTGAGCTCTCTAGATCCCAGAGGTGTATGAAGTACACAAACTCAATACTCAAGTAAAAGTGCAAGTATTTTCCTAGAAAAATACCCTTTAATTTTTCTACTCAAGTAAAAGTACTAAAGTAAATGCAAAAAAATCTTACTTAAAGTACAAAAGTAAAAGTACTCCACTAAGAAAAAAGTGTAGTTTAACAATATAGAATTTGATGCTTGCTATGCTATGCTAATTTGATGAAATAAATGTAATGTAGTAAAAGTACAATATTTTCCTCTGGTTTGTAGTGGAGTAAAAGTAACATAAAATGGAACTACTCCAATAAAGTACAAGAAGCTCTAAATTGTACTCAAGTACAATACTTGAGTAAATGTACTTAGTTACTTACCACCTCTGGTAGATCCCGATATCTCTAACCTGGACTAGAAAATCCAGTAGAGGGCTCTCTACAGCGAGAATAGTGAGAACAGAGAGTGAGAAAATCACTTAAAGAAAACAGAACAATACTTGATAATTTCATAGTTTTTACAATGGACATTACCCAAAAATCAATAGGCCTTATAAAAGTAATGATAATAACAATAATAAGAGGAAGAAGAAAAAGAAGAAGTAGATTGAACGTAGTAAAGTTTCTATGTTTATTTTACATTTCAGCTCTTTTGGAGGAAATGCAAATATAATAATAATAATAATATGATGACGATATTTAGCCCACAGCAAAACAAATCTCAAAGTATAAACTATAACATAGTGAGGATATTGACAAGGATAACCTAACCAAAAACTACATTTATTATAAGCCCATAAATATGAGGGAATGTGACACAAAAGACAAAAAATACAAAAACAGTACAGTATGTTCTTATAAGCCTCACTGTGAAGGGAATTAACAGGAAAAAATATTTTAATGTTTTAATTTAAGAACTAGAGTTGTGTTTAAAAAAACACAGTCTCTCACAGCCAGTCTCAGAAGCCAATAGGAAAAAGAGAAGGGGTCTAGGAGTAGATTTGCATGGCACCCTGTTCCCGGACCCACAGAGGTCCAAGTTTGCAGACGTCACTGGTCGAGGATCTTCGTTTTCTCTCCACCTCTCGGTGGAGGAATACAAGTTTATCATACAGCCAGAGACAGGACGGTCTCCTCTGCCGCTCCTCTCCTCCATCTGTAGGCTTGCACCGGGCTATTTCTCCTGTATGGTGGATATCCTGCTCAATACTTCTTTCTTGGATGATATGGGGGATCATTCAAAAAGTAAGACACTCCTCTATGTACTGCTACCACTGTGTGGATTTAGTGTGAGTTTTTTTGTTTTTTCTTATACCGGTGTGTAGTCTGTTAAAGTTTAGCTGTAGTCTACAGAATATTTATTTCAAAAGAGCAACAGACTGGTTTTGCATTATCGACAGACTCGTCCTAACGAAAACACAATAATAATCATATAATGTCCTTGTATAAACCTACTTTACATGTTATGCTCATGCGTTTAAAGTGACCTGTGTCGTGGGTTACACGGTGATATTTTTAGCCCATGTGGTCTCATTATAATAATTCAGAAATAGTCTTGGAAGGACCAACATGTTTGTTGTGATACGTGCACAAGATCGTCTCCTTAAATTGAAGGGAGTTAACAGGGATGTCATTGGGGATTAAAACGAGCACACACGGTGTTGTGTTAACGGATTCCCCTCTTAACACAGAGAAGTCGGGAATCGCAATGTGTGTGGGCTGTGGAAGTCAGATACACGACCAGTACATCCTGAGAGTCTCTCCGGACCTGGAGTGGCATGCAGCCTGCCTCAAGTGTGCAGAGTGCAGCCAGTACCTGGACGAGACCTGCACTTGCTTCGTCCGAGACGGAAAGACTTACTGTAAAAGAGATTATGCAAGGTAGGAGCTTTTCAGTTCAGCTGTTACCTGGATGTTTTACTTTCCTGGAGTGTAGAGAGCATGTGTCAGGCTGCTGAAAAGAAAGATGTGGACAGGGGCAACTGAGGTTAGACCAAGTTATATTTATATAATGTTACAGTATTACTGGCAAGTACGTGCAAATCAAAGTTCGCAAAAACCTGTGCTGCAGGCATTTTGTTTTTAAGTCATTTCCTGTAGTATGAGTTTTTGTATTAGATTTTTTTGTGCTCAAATTGAGTGAAATATAAACTGAGATCAACATCGCAATCGTTTAGTTAAAACACAACTTTTAGACAAAACACATGGATAATTCGCGCTCCTTTTCAGGTTATTTGGCATCAAATGCGCAAAGTGCAACATGGGCTTCTGCAGCAGCGACCTGGTGATGAGAGCCAGGGACAACGTGTATCACATGGAGTGTTTTCGGTGCTCAGTGTGCAGTCGACACCTCCTGCCCGGAGACGAGTTCTCCCTGCGGGACGACGAGCTGCTGTGTCGAGCGGATCACGGTTTGCTGGTGGAGCGGGCCTCTGCAGGGAGCCCGCTCAGCCCGGGGAACATTCACAGCAGACCGCTGCACATTTCAGGTACAGGGATTATTATCCCTATAATAACCTGCATGCTATTATCATTATTATTATTATTATTATTATGTTGTTGTTGTTGTTGTTTTTATTTACAGACTTGATTCTTTTTTCTTTTCTTTTTCTTGCTAATTTTATAATTTTTTTGGAATAATAATAATAGATAATTCCAAATATTGGAACAATTTTATATGTTTAGAATTAATTATTTTGCGGAAAGCAAAGAGTCAGACGTGTCAATATATTTTAGTGGCTATGGCACTATGCAGAGACCGTACAGAAGCCTTAAATAGGCTATTTGATGTTTCTATTTTATAATATTTCCATGAATTGTAGTCCGTGACTGTAAATGTATTGACTGTTGACTGTTTTTTGTTTGTTTGTTTGTTTTCTAATTTACGTTTGCTGTTATAAGTTATAATTTCTTCATTAAAGCTTTGTTTATGATCTATTCATACAGAATAATTTGGAATCTATGTTCATTTTTCCTTTTTCCTACTCAGACCCGGTTTCGGTCCGGCACCCTCCTCATCACCGAAACCACGTCCACAAGCAGTCCGAGAAGACCACCCGGATCCGAACTGTGCTGAACGAGAAGCAGCTCCACACACTGCGGACCTGCTACAACGCCAATCCGAGACCGGACGCTCTGATGAAGGAGCAGCTGGTGGAGATGACCGGCCTGAGCCCCAGGGTCATCCGCGTCTGGTTTCAGAACAAGCGCTGCAAAGACAAGAAGAAGTCGATCCTGATAAAGCAGCTTCAACAGCAGCAACACAACGACAAAACTGTGAGTCAACTGTGTTTTTACACTTTCATAATGTTTGTATTGCATTGAAATGTTTGAAAAAATGATGCATTTTAATTTTTCAGGCTGCCCGTTCACATCTTACAAGCACAAAGCATCTTGTGCTTATTATTATTATTATTTATTATCTATTATTATTTCCTCTTTTGTACAGCACCTTACTGTGACTCTTACCCCGCAACTTGAATGAATTCTTCCTGTAATATAAAAAACAGAACAAACGCAACAGTCATTGTGAATGAGCAGTCAAATAATGATAAGAGGAGAGAGAGAAGAGATAAGCAATACTGCTAGAAAATAAAATACAGTCATAGTAGATGTAGTCTGATATTTGAAAAATTACAATTTAAATAAAGAAATTATAGTTATACTTATAATATTTGTAAGTTTTTAAGTTAAGTTATAACAGTAATAACTTCATTCTTACACCACAAAATATATGTCTTAGATTTTGCAGATTTATTTTCAGTTTTCATCTTTTATACTTGGAAAATAAAATGGAAAAATAAACGTAAATTGAATTATTGAATTAGGTTTTGTCTGGGCAGAGTGTATAACAGAATTAAACCCACTTCGTCCAACTAGAAAGTTAAATTTAGCCTATTTTACAGGCTCATGACTTATAAAATTGTATTACGCATCAGTAGTTTGTTAATATTATAAAGTTCAATGTTGTTCTGCAACGTGTAGTTTGTTGTTGTTGCAAGATTATTGGGTGTTGGCTGACAAAGACAGAAAAATATTATTATTGACCCTACAATCAAAATAGTTTACATCGGTGAACTGAGTGTTTTTCATTCCTACCGTAGAATCTGCAGGGCCTGACAGGAACACCTCTGGTGGCAGGCAGCCCCATCCGCCACGACAACGCCGTGCAGGGGAATCCTGTGGAGGTGCAAACCTACCAGCCACCGTGGAAAACCCTCAGCGACTTCGCCCTGCAGAGCGACCTGGACCAACCCGCCTTCCAACAACTGGTACAGTCACATCCATGATACTCATAATTATTTTAAAAATACAAAAAGACGACTAAGACGATTAAACACTGACAGAAATAGAGTATTAAAATTGCATTTGTAATAAAGAATATTCAGAAAAAGATGTTCTGTTATAACTTGAAATGATATTAACGTAATTAATATTTTCATTGTGAAAACATTTAAACAAGCTGTTTCTCAATCGTACAGGCCCCCATAGCCTGGAGTCACTTGATATGCTGATGGTGTCTCGAGTGATTTAGAAAATGTATGTGCTTCATATGCTTTTGATAAATTTGGTCTAATACTTAAAAAGAAATGAAACAATTCTTTATAATTTCTACATCTATTTAGAGCTCCCACACTCCTCGTGTTGACATCTCTTAGATTGTGGATTCATCAGAACCAGTTCAGATGAAGAATACTGTTGAAGAACATGTAGGATAAATGATGTTTTCCTTTAGATTTCACTCCCTCTGTTTTCCTCCGGCAGGTGTCTTTCTCTGAATCGGGCTCTTTGGGAAACTCCTCGGGCAGCGATGTGACCTCTCTGTCGTCGCAGTTACCGGACACTCCGAACAGCATGGTCCCGAGTCCCGTGGACACGTGAGGAGGCCGCGAGGTCAGCTGGAAGCCCCGAGAGCGCAACGGCAACCGCGTCCTTCGCAGGGACGCGCAAAGACCTGCGGTGACATTGAATAAAGGATCAGGATGGATTATGTTCAAGGATACACTGAGGTCGCGATTTGGAGTACTGGAGGTCTGACTGTTCCCTTTACATTTAGACATTTTAGCTCACTGTTTTTGCTCAAGGACACTTCGGCAGGAGACACAGCTGTTGATGGACATTATGATGGCGGGTCTTCTGGTACTGGGACACCTTGACGTCTACACGATGCCAATGGTTTAACTGGACATAACGTGGGGAATATTCAAACACGTGTACTGGACGTCTGAACGCTGATGCTCACAGTAGGCCTGTGTTTATCAGGAAAGTACAAACTGTGTACATGTGCATGATTTCTAAGTTTCACTATCGACTCTTGTAAATGAATGAAACAGATGAGAAATGCGCGTTGTTTGCGTCTTCTCCGGAAAATAAGTTATTGCTATTATTTATTATGAGGTCAAACATAGCCGATCTAATCAATAAACATACGTAGGTGTAACTGATTACTGCATGCAAAATCCATTTGTTCCGCAAACTTTCAGAAGATTTTCTATCATAGCCGACAAAATAAATCAGTTCTGAGGTAAATGGAAACGCATCTGCTGCCTGACACGTGCTTCAAGTCTTTTATGAAGTTCCACTGCTTCGACCACAAAAACAGATTTGTATCGAGGATACAATTAATTAAATTAAAAATAAATACATAAATAGAAATGAGCTATTTGGGCAATCAAACAATGATTATTTCAGTGTCAACAAATGTTCAGTTTCGCAGTGCTCTTCTCTGTCAGTAAGCTTTAGTTAACACAACCCTCAAGTAGTGGCCTAGAAAAGTTGGAACCTGCTCTGTTTCTGAGCCAAGCGGATCAGTGACTGATGGATTACAACATATTATTAACCATTTGCCCTATTTGTCATAGGTCACTGTATCAGACACAGTAGGTTCAGGTACCCGTTTGATTCGCCTCCTCATGTGAATGTATTATTATGACCTTCAAATAGCTTGGGTTTGTAAATTTTGCATTCAGTTTTGTTGCCATTATAGTGACACGACGATAAAACATGTCTTATTTAAACAAATGTCCTAGTGCCATACGAACCCGAGGCCCATAGTTACAAGTCTAGACAGAGGACAGGCAGCGGCGGCCCCTTATCTGCATCTGGCATCACCTGCAAAGGATACACTGAAAGGACCCACAACAAAACGTGCACCCGCGCAGCGCTGAGGGGACTCCCAGCCTGCGGACGCATCCTGGCGTGTCTTGAGTTTATTTTCATTCCAGTAGGAATCCCGAACGGCAAATAGCCGCTGGACAAGAGAGCATGCAGGTCAAGCCGGGACTGACACACTACACCTCAACAATTTGTTGGGGAGGATCGGCTTTTATCAGTGAAGGAAATGGAGTCTCGTTGAAACTCAAAATCCCGTTAAGTCTTTAAGATATGCTGATGTACTTTATCTTTCAACTGTGTGCATGAGACAACAGTGGCAACAATATATGTAGGAAGAACAGTTCTATATAACACAGCATAGCATAACACACCATAAAACAACATTTATAGGCTGAATACAAATTATATAAATTATATAATCGAATTTAAGTTTAAGTGTTTTATCATTAAATCTGTTTTTAACCTCTTTTTAAATCTGCTTAATTTTATAGGTTGATGGTCATGTGTAAAACTAGAGGCAGCATTGGTGATGTTGTGATAAGACATATTCAAACACAGATTTAGTTACTATATTTTCAATATCGATTAAAGACCATTCAACAAACTTTCAATAATCAGCACAGGGCAGGTTCATGGCAAGAACGTTTCATTAAGGCAGGCAGACATGCTGAGTGTGTCCAAACATATTCAGAAGTTCTTTAAAATTATATATTTTCTTATGAAAAGTCACTTTCTTGAAGGTCCCAATTTGTGCATTTAAAAGTACAATTTATACCAGTTTATATACTCATGACATTCAGGAAAAATGTTTTTTTTTTTCCATCAAATCACAGACAAAATTAACATCTTCACTATCCCAAAATTCGACACAAAGCCAGACAGCAGAAGCGCTGATGTCCAAGTCACATGGCTCCATTAACATTTATTTGTTTTGTACAGAACAAAACTAACCAACAACAGCGCATAACTGTAAGTATTTTATTTTATATGTCAAAGGTAAACAACACAATAAATTATATTAATTTGTAAGTGCCTCTTAACAGTGAGAGAGAAAAGGAAAATATGTGAACTTGTAAAATATAATTCTGAACATATATGCAAACAGGTCATACGGTATACGGTATGGCATAATGTAGACTAGATATAACATTCTTTTAATTCACATTCACAAACAAGAGAAATACAATAATTTAACACAGTATTGATGACAATGTTTGGCAAATTATTAATTACAGAATAAATACATCATGTTGCAGATTTACTGTTACTGCTTTAAACCAGATCCTCTATCCACAATAGAAACAAAAAGACTAACAGTAACGTACAAACAAGACATATTGTGCAAATTCCTTATAAACATCATTCTGATTTCTATGAAATCAAAACAGACGCAGCAGCATAAGGCTTCACAATCTTTACATTTGACAGTTTGAAGAACATATTTCACATAAGTAAGGAAACAAAAATTACATCTCAGTCTCTTCTGTAGTGTTTATATTGTGCTTCTCCATTCTGAGGATTGTGCGCAGCTCCATCATTCCTCCTGCTTCTTGAGAAAAAACTGCAGCGCTGAGTCCCACTGATCTCTTGGAAAGCGGTTGGACAACTCACAGTAATCCAGCAGCTGGTAAACTTCGCACAGACAGAAATGAACAACCTTTTTATACTGAGTGTTAAACAGAAATGCTTAATCCTTATAAACCTAGCAAATAAAAAAATAAAATAACACCAAAACAAACTCAATATATGGTGAGAAAAATTTACAACTGTTATGTCTAAATACTCCAAAAATATATCATCAATAATTGTAGATTCTACATGTAAAGAAAAAACCCAATGAAATCAATATAATAATTTCAATATTTCATTATGCATTTGACACATTTACTTAAACAACTTACCTCCTTGCTTTGCTTTATTGTCTGTATCTTTCTCATTAGCAGCACAGTCCTAGGGAATTAATAAGGAGATAATAAACTTAAAGCTGCTGTTACGTTTCATCTTATTACAATTTACTAATCAAACAAAAGGTTTTCAGTAGAACAAGTGATACAGAACCATGCTGGATCAAACTGTTTGACTCTGAGGAATGCTCTCGAGGTTAACGCAACAATGAGGGCAGCAGGGCAAGACGCCATGCATTACTGCTTTGTTTGAAAGAAATGACAATAGCTTGTCTCCTTCTGAATGGAAGTTAATCGGTGTCTAAACAGTGGTGGTTGCAGGGTGGTAAGGGGCGTGTTGTCATAGGAAGATGAAGGAGACAAGCTATTTACTGGGAGTTGAACCAGTGGCAGGTAAATCCACTGTGAAGAAAGCCATTTGTCTCTGTACAAACCTGCCTGCCACAGATTCACCAGGCCTCAGATGAGCAGTCATTTATCAGCAGATGACTTCTTCTGACGTGAAAAAACTGAGTTTGGTCCAAAACGTAAGGAAGGCCATGGTTTTGATTATTAGTATGTTTTTCAATATACAGCGTTTATCAGACCATTTTTTTTAGGTTGCACTACTCAACCAACTAATCACTGAAGTCTTTTTTTCTACTGCGTAAGGGTTTTCTAATGCACAGTATATGTACATCCATATACTGTATGTGTCACGATGGGCCTATATTTACCTGAATGAATGTAGCCAGCAGCACACAGCTCATCTCCTGCTGCAAGATGACCTTGTTCTGAGGGTTGTTGAAGCAGGCCGAAATGAGGGAGGGGAAGAGCACTCTGATGAGGCGCGGATGGCTGAAGTACTGGAAGGGCAGCTGACACAGTTTCTGTAGCACGCTGGGCTGACGGCCAGACTGCACTATCACCTGGAAGACACAAGGAGCAGGGCCAGTCAGTGGCACTGTTGGTTGTAAATCACTGCACTGTGCTCCTCCCACATGTAAATCTGCCACTAAAACAACACACAAACAGCCATTAGGAGGAGACCTGGGGGGCACAGTCTCCCACTGCACAATTATAGGCTATAAAACACAATGATGGGATGTTTTGTTCCTCCTTTGTACCAACGGTAATAGCAGAGCTGCTGGAAAATAAGCGTGAAATGAGAAATGCAAACTGATGTCATTATCAGCGGTTGAAACTAAACTTTCAAGTTTCGTTAAGCTCTTTAAGCAACACTCAAACACAGAATGCGTGCAGGAGTGAAGCTCAGGTTGAGAGGGCATTCACAGTGCAACAGGGGTATGAAAGGGTGGGGTTGGGTGGTGGGTGACAGGCAGGGTGAGCAAACCTCCAACAGCGTGGCCACCCCCACTTTACAAAATGAGCAATACCATTAACGGTATTTTTCACCCTGCCAGCATCCTGCTCTTCATCACAGCCCGTCAATTACACACCCTCACCCTATCACATCCGGGCCATGAGTATTAAAGCCAATCACTCCCAGGCTCATTAGATTATAGGAACAGACTATGGAACTGGGGACTCAACACCAATGGAAACCAGAAGGGCAAGGTGAAGTCCCCAAGTCACGGTGACATAAATTCACAAGATTTACAAGATTTTAAAAATACACTCTCTAATTCTCTTCCACTGGCTTCTCCTTTGATAGTGCACTCCAAGTTTCAGCAGCAGGATAAATAAAGCAATATTTCATTGCTTTTATCAGTTCAAGGTGAAGCTTCTCAGAGCTGCCCTCTACAGCGACGTTCAAAGGGACAGAAAACAGTGCCATTTCCTACCATGATTTGTTTAAAGAATCCATATGGAGAGGTCAAACAATCTGAACCACAATGCATTGCAAATACTTAAAAATGCGAAGAGCACTGCATTTGTCAACCTGATATCCAAGTGTTAATTTTTGAAGCTAAGAGAACATGCAAAAAGATCTTCTCTGGTGTTTATTACTGAATGCAGTGTTGAATTAAAGAACATTCCCAAATGCAGAAGATGAAAACCGTGCTGTGAACGTGTAAATATAACTGGGGAAGAACAAAATCCCTACAGTTTCACTGACTCATAAGTGTTTCTCACAAAGGAATGTGGGACTCACCGGACAAATCTGAAGGAAGGGGAAAAGACAAGCTCTGGTTGTTTTCAAAAGTAGAGCTGCTTATTTTCAGTTCACCTAGTTTTAGCATTTTCATGCTACTTTCCACTAAATTCTACAGCATCATATTCGTCTTCTCTGTTGCAACACTGCTCAAAGATGAACTGGCAACAGTGGGTCATAAATTTTTGCAGCTGAATTTATTAGAGCCAAAACCATGATTCTGAAAAAGCGAAAGAATCTATTCATTTGTGTTTTAATTCAGGACATTTATGGTATGGGTATCATAATTTAACACCATAGAAAGTGTTGGATGTTTGAGCTGGGGCTCTGAGGAGATCCAACCCACAAATCACACAGGGATCTCATAATCCTCCAATACGCACAGTTCCATCTTCAGCTGCCTAAACAAATTGTCCACTCCCAAGTGCCTGACGCAGAAAGACATAAAACAAAGCCTGGTGGCAGGGAGAGTCTGGAGGTAGCAAAGAAAAAATGGTTGCCTGCCAACTTTCTATGCCTTTACCAGGTGAAGAGCAACACCAGAGCTTGAAATAGTTTCCAACTAGAGATTATGCTGCAGCATTACTTCTCCTAGCTCAGCTGAAGTATCTGCAGCTCAAAGCCTGACATCATAAAACTAACAACAAGCATCTGAACCCATGCATCTGGCCTGCGTATAACGCAGACCCTGTAAAAATCAAGTGTCTCGCCTGCTCTGTTCTTTGTTAAGTTCAGAGGGCTGGCATTTTCAAACAGTGCCGAGTTTTATGACGCTTCCATTACATAACATCCTTACTGTCCACAATGACAACACAGTGTGCAAAGTTAATGTTCTGAAACAAACAAATTCCTGTGAAAAACCATTGTTGAAGCAGAAAACAAAGTTAAACCATATTTAAAGAGAGAAAGGGGGAAAAAAATGGCATTCAGCCATTCGATAATGCATCCATGTCAAACAGCGTAATTAGCTTGTATGCACAGGGCTGCAGAAGTGCTGTGTGAGCCAAAGATTATACTGCAAATATCTCAGACAAAAAGTGACAATCCTGAATGCATGGAGGAATCTCTATTCATTGTAGTGTCTAGACGGTCTAAACACTTCAGGAGAAGCTTGTATCAGAGCAGGACCATATATCTGACACTCGATCCTACAATATAAACCAGATCCATCTGCCTTACTGATAAGACAAGCAGCACTGCAGGCACCACAAAGTAAGTCAAATAACTGTTGTAGTGTTTCTTTACAACTTTTACGATGGCTCATTGAGATGTGCACAGGAAGTTCTGTTAATTGCTTTTGGACAATTGGTTTCTAGCGATGCAGACATTGACACACACTCCAACTTGACTTTTAAGGCAAATGTCACTACCCATAAAAACCTGATGTTTACACAATAAAGCTCAATAACTCTTTATTTATCTCTATGAGCTGACGCTGTCATTCCATCCCAGATCCTCCGGCTGATAATTCTGCTCTAAAACTAACCTGATGACAGTGTTACAGACAAATGGAAACCGCTCACTGAAAGGTTTGCAGGGATAAAATGTCCTCAGCTTCACTTAAAATCAGTTGGACCTTCACTCACCCTTGAAGCAGAGTGTAAATCATCTACCGAGCTAACAATCAGGCCAACTCCTGCCAGTCAGTGGAGAGTGTCTCCGTCTGTGTTTCTCTGCCTCTGTTTACTCTGCTGGGTGATACAGAGTGTGCATTCCCCAGTGGTGGCTCCCTATGGTCTACATGGGCTGCACGTACCCTGCAGGCAGTAAGGGCTTGGTTGTCTTGGCAGTAATGGACTGATGAAGGGAGCATTTCAACATCAGGTTATCAGGAATTACAAGCCTAAAGGTTGGCTTGAGACTGCAGGGCAGAGGAAACACCTTCATAGAGAATGGGATGAAGAGGAATGACCCTGCAGATAAGTCTGAGCTCTGGAGATGTGTGTGGGATGCTCAGTCGAGAGATGATCCATAGCTCATGAGATGTAAGCATCTCATGAGTTATTAAGAAAACAGTTTACAAAATATAAGCAGAGAGGAGTCAGGTAATCTCAGGAGCCAGCGCAGTAAAAACTATCTCATTACATTTATAAAAAAAATGTCCATACACTACCTGTAATTAGATCTACTTCTGTGTGTGTTAAGATGGCAACAGCATGTGTGTATGTGTGAGAAGCTCATTCTTTCAATTTTCCACACACTGAAAAAAAGGCAAAGTTTTCTTAAGATTTCCTCACTCTCAAATTACTTGTCTTTCTAAAAAGCACACAGGAATCAGGTGGGTTAACATGTCAACAGTTTACAATTACTGTCCCCTCAGCTGAAAGATTCATCAAGTCATCACCATGGATGAATCACAAATGAATCACTGTATTTAAAGACAAGGAGATTACCGGTACACATCTCTTCATGGAAAAAGGAAGTGCAGTTCCATGTCAGTTACAAAATAGGTTTAATTTGTTCTTGTTTTTCTTGTGTGAAATGATCTCTACGGACACACCCACCAGACAATGAAACATATGGTTACATGGCTCAGTGGCCCTCATGAGCACACACTTGAAAAACACACAAGCCTACATATGTCACTCTCCCAATGACTTTTTGTGTGACAATGAGAATTATTCATTGCTACAAAGCAGAGAGAATATATCACTATACACAGTGCTGCTTCAAAGTTCAGCTTTTTATGAGAAGCCATATTCAAGAGGATATATATGTATACATATATAAACAAAAGCTGGTGTGCCGACAGTGAATCAGCAGTCTCTGCGACAGCACAGGCCTCGGGCCGGGCTGCTTTTGTGTCCTGCCAATGCTTACATTAGCTTGAGAAAAGCTCAAGCTGCTCTAAATATTCTCCTTAACGCTATCCATCTTGGTGCGGAACTGGATGGACACATTCCAAGAACTGGACCACTGGCAAAGATCAACTCTGTGTGGAGGTTGTGTGGGATCTTGTTTCCCAACAATCTAAAAGTGGTATTTTTTTTTTTTTTTTTTTTGCTTTTTCTTTAAACTTTCATATTGGCAGTGCTACATGCAAATGTTTTTTTTTGCCACTCTTAACATTGCTCTGCGTGTACCAAGACAGCTCATCTGTCACATGCTTAATTTAATCATCGGTCCTCATTTAATTATTCAATGTGATATGCAAATTGGATCCTTAATAACTAACAGATGCTAATTCTGTACATCAGAATAATTAAATTGGATAGGAGCAGAGAGGAGAGTTTAAGTGCCATAGACTTTCCCATTAATTAGAATTAAAGAATCTGGCAAATTAGAATCACTAATCAGCCTATAAATTGTTTAAATGTGGGTTGACTGTGACTGTGCAGACATAAATGACATATCAGAGGTTTGAGATGAAGCTGTGGTTACAGCTTGTGTGGGTCAGGCTTAACGCAATCAAAGCCTAGCCAACTGTAGCATGGATAATCAGGGGCCCAGTAGATGGGCCATGCATGACAGCCAATTAAACAGCAGCCAGGTCTGCTCCATCACATCCTGCTCACTTCCAAGAGCTCCCTAAGTAGCTGTAACACAGAGGCCAGCATGCTGCCCTGCTTCAAGAAGAAGGAACAATGGGTCACTCTGTGGGGCAACAGACAACACACAGACCAAAAGCAGGAAGGTGCCAAGACATGAATCTTTCAACAGGTACTTTTTGTTACAATTAAAATACTACACCCTTTTTCTGACAAATAATACATGAGCACAACTAAAGTAAGATACTATTACCTAATACTGCATTTTTGACCCAACAGTTTTTCAACTGAAAGCATTAAATACAACTAGAACAATTAAACTGCTGGAGGATTGACAGAAAACAAGTATACTTCAATTTTAGCAATTAATTGTTTAAATATGCTAGAATTGATCAAACAGGCTAAGTGATTAACACCTCTATCTGACAAAACTGAAGAACATATTAGAATAAAACATGTTAGAATATAGAATAGTTTGTTTTTGATCATTTAATTTCTGTGTAGATGCAGGCCGATGCTGGTTTACCTGGTTGTCAGGGTGGTTAACAGTGAAGTATCCCACACAGATGATGACTTCATGCAGCAGCTCTTCAGAGGAATGCTGGCTGCAGTACCAAAGCAGAGAGCTGACAATGTGCCGGAAAGCTAGAGACAAGCCCTCAGCTCCTAGGACAGACTGACAGGTCACAGGCATAGCATGTTATTGCGTACATTATCCATAAATTGTCAATGATTGTGATTACAATGAGCTCAATACAATAACAATGCAAAGTAATAAAAGCTTATATGTTCCACTGGAGGAAACACAGTTGGTGTAAGAGTGTAAGCAACTCGAGCAGGGTCCCACCATAAAATACCCCAATCCTGCTCAGAAATGAGATGCTAGGAGCAGCTCACAGACAGTATTTATTAAACACGTCAGTGTGACAAAGCACCACAAGATCATCATGTGAGTTTGGGTGTGTAAGGACTGTAACATTCATTAACTCAAAACCTGAGAAATTACTTATCATTTTCATCACTATCCATGTAAAGTAGAAAACACTAACTGAATCAACAAATTTAGCAATTTAAGGAAAATATCAAGTTTGAATGTGGACTTTTTTTCCACATTTATCACAGATTTGTTGAAGCATATTCTGTTGATATTTAACCACAGCAAAACCCAGTTATTTATACTGGAATTCACTCCAGAATTATTAGGAACTGATGCAGCAGAAGATCAAGTTAAGGCCTGAATTCTGACCATCTATCCACTGCAATATGTATCAGCCGGTACTGTTAGTTAATGTGAAACACTAGGTGATTACAACTTCTAGCCCAAAAAAACTCCAAAACATTATTTAAAATGTTCATAAAATGGCGGCAGTGAAATGCTTTCATTTACAGCTGTTTTGAGTTGCCTGAATGTGGCAGGTCAGTGGGAGGAAGCCACTTCAAAGTAATTACCACAAGACATTAAAATAATTAACAGCATTCTTGCTTCCTCATGTGCCTTTCCCCCTACACGGTGACTTAGCACAGTGAAGCTGTCGCCCTCTCTTCTTTGGGTTGGGTAATGTACGGCCCAGCATACAGTACTAATCATCCACACTCCATCCTAACAGCTGACCTATCGGGACCTATTCAACCTCAACAACTGACCTGGGGTCAGAGGGCACCTGTGTTTATGTCCACAGGTCAGCTGTGTCCTGAGGTGGGTAACTCCGTTTCTAATGGCGCTTAACAGAAGGAACTAGCATCAATCTAATCATGCATACAGATTTATTAAATACAGGAAGGAAAATTTATATATTTGAAGGCCTTTTTATGATGTTGTTTTATTTTTTTAATGCATAGCAAACCACGGTGAACGGGAATTCAACATCAGACAACATCAATGTAAAAACCTACTGGATCTATAGGATTCTTTTGTATTTGTGAAATATTAAAACAGAATTAATTTTAGATTTATTATTAATACCTGGAAGGCAGATAGGTCAAGCAGGGCAAAACTGTTGAGGAAGCGGATGCCATGCAAAGCCACCTGGATGACCCCAGGCCCGTAGGGTTCCTGACTCTGGGAAGCAGACTCTGGTACGAAACTGTGCAGCAGGATACAATACAGTGTGTGCACCACTCCCACCAGGTCTGTAGACTGCAGCAAGGCTGTTAATCCAGTTGGGTCCTGGCGCTTATTGTCAAATATAGTGGGAGCACTGTAGAGGAAGAGAGAGGAAATGTACTGTATGGTCAGCAAAACCAAAAACAACTGCCCCTTGGTGATAGTGTTAAGTGACAATGTCAGCTTCTAGACTTATTTACCAGCAAAGAGCTTAGTAGTAACTTTCCCTTTAGACAAGAGATATTACTATGTTGATGTAAAACCTTTTTAAAATGTTTAAAATATGGTGGGGATCACAGCTGCACTTCTGTTCTTCATGCTCTTCTCTTATTTTTACAGTTTTTCCATTCTGTTCAAATATGTTTCACTTTTTCACTTAACCCGTAAAAGTCGTTGCCAGCCAATTTGGCTGCAGCTGAAGAGTTGGACTTTCAAGATTCAAGATGGGCTCTTCCGCTCCCTCTCCAGCTATAGTAAACATAGGAATGCCGTGACATGAAGCTCATGGCAGTGACTTCAGTCTGGCAGATTGTGCTGTGCCGCCTGACATAGTTCTGAGTGCTCAGGTGTCAAAGCCTGCCTGACAGGAATCAAGCTGATATGATTTTTTTGTTTCAAAGATGCCCCCTTGTTGTTTAAAGGGATTGGAAACATCATCCTCTCACTCTGCATCACATTTGTGAAAAAGAAACAGAGATGATGATGGTTGGGAAGACGAGGTAAAAGTTTCGTTGAGTACGGAGAAAAACTCAGTTTAAGTCAAAGATTTAACTACCCCGGAGATTTAGGTGTTTTATATAATTACAATTTGTCTAAAATGTATTTCTTATGCAGGATATTCAGGAGGCAAATCCAGTCTGAACAAGAGAAAAATTACATAACAGAAATTTGAATTTGCAAATGATACCCAAATACTTATGTGTGCCCATGATTAACTTAACAACACATTCAGCATACATGCATTATCTGACAATATAACAATAGATATCAAGTCAGTCACATTACAGAAGACTGCAGTGAAAACCCTCAGCTAGTACAGACAATTTAAGACCACAGCAACAGCACCATCTATGATTTGCAGTTATGTTGAATGGAGGGTGTGTGACCTCTAGATGGAACCTACAGTGCATGCTGATACTTGATGTTAGCCAACAGGCTCTGCGTGAAATATGCTGCTAGGCAAGAACACAGTCTCCTAATGCCATTATAATCCCCTGACACAGCAACTGGCATGGACAAAATATTCTACAAGCCCACAGAGCGATCTTATACATGACACACAGAGAATGTTGGCAGGACAGAGTTTGCTGGCTACAGTACTGACCATAACACTGGTCCTGCATCATCTGACAGTATGGTTTCTCACAGATATACAGTGACAAACACAGAAACATACTCCTACTGTGGCTGTCTTCTACCACACTTGGGTGAAGCAGCTGGTCATTGTTAGTGCAGCACCTTACAGCTGGCAAGGTATAGCAACACACTGAGTGACAATGAAAAAGCAAAGAGAAACAGTAATTGCTGCTGTGACATGATGACGACTGTTGCTCAATCACTACACACATTAAATATAAAAATTTAAATGCATAGTGTTTGCTCCAGTTCCAATATTTTTATAACGCACAACATTAAAGCAGATCTGGGACTGCTGCTTTATTAGTATGTCTTTCCCTTTACACTGAGGACTTGTGGTGCCAATGTCCCTTGGTGTGACTGTGCTTAGGCTCTTTCAGAGTTACTGCTGAACCTGCCTAAGTGGAGGTCACCGTTTCACACGTGGGTGGCCCCCTGTGCTACAGGCTAAGGTTTATAGTGAGTGACGTGGCACTGGGTCAAGTAGATGCCTATCTCTATCTGCAGTAACGACAGCTTAGCCAGTTAGCTGGCTGTAAGAGACAACCTGCTGGCTGACTGAAGCAGAGCCACAGTCATTCTTTATGTAACCATGAGCCTTTACGGAGCCTCCTGATCCTTATGGATCTGAAGGATCCTTCCTGACAGTGACTGATCCTCTGTCATTAGATGCAAAGACAGGTGTGTGTTTGTCAGAGGGAGATCACGAGATCACAGAGAGATGTTTAAGGTGTGTAACAGAGGAAGATCTGCTCACCGTCCAGTTACGACAAAGCACAGCTTACACATGCTGTGCAGCAGAGCTGAAGCTTGCTGGAGGAAAGCAGACATCTTTGGGTGTTCGTCTACAGGACCTTGGACCGACAGGAAGCACCCATACAACTTGTCAATCAAACCCATGTTTACCACATAGCTGCAAAGAACACAGAAGAGAAAAAAAACATGCAGAGGTTAATAGCATTTTTTCTAAATGTTAAACCAATTTTAGCATGGGTGACTTCATTTGTAAAGAGCTCACCTCACACAGGCAAACAAAGGCCTTTACTGTGCATACTTCCACAGCACTGCAGCTGAAAACAGATACCTCACCTAAGCTCTCCACCCCCTGCTATTACTGTGATATGTCCAATTTGTCTTTGCCAATGACAGGTCTCATGATCATGTTCCCTGTACTCTTTCAGCCACAAATCACTGCTAATAGTGTCATTAGAGGGCTGATATGGCCCCTGTGCAAGCCCAGTTCTGGGCCCTTGACAGTCTACTGACCTGGGGCTGTCTTCTCACAGCTCCAGTATGCTTGGGCCTTCGGGCTTGGCTCAGACAACAAAACTCTAGTGAGTGCTATGGCTACTAGTCAAGTCTTTCAAGACACTGATGTGGTCACTGCAAAGCCGCTGTTCCTCATCTTCGATTCTTTCGCGTACAAGTTTTGTTAGAACTGTCACTCATTGAGATCCTCTTAAAACAGTTAAATGCAACTGTTTTTAACCTCTACTACAGGTCATTTGATACTTGAACCAAGTCCCATTGTTTTGAATTGATCCTCTTCCGCAGCTTTACTTGGGTTGAAAGAATCTTTTTTCATACTAGCTGATTTGCTTTCTGTTTGACAACCTGCTTGGGGGGCAAACTTGCCCTTTTGTATCTCATCATATGAAAACATTTACAATGACAGAACTGAAAGCACTGAAAGTGAGAAACTGGTGAGAGGAAAAGGAAATGGTGATCTCCCTTCTGTGTGATATATAGGTTGGCATAATGGGAGAGTGTTGCAAAAGCTAAAAGTGATCTTTGGTCATTCCTCACTAGCATATACATTATAGAAGTCAGGTAAGGGTATTTGGGATTACCAGTCTGACGACACTATTTTTCTCAAGCCCTCCCCTGTCTCCAGGGTTACGACTGGGTCAGTGGATGAGAGTGGTGGGCCGGTGCAGCTGCTCTGTCCAGATGAAACATTGCTTGTGGGAGGGATGGTGGAAAGACTGCACTCTTCCACAAGGCTTCATCAGACTGGGTCTGTCTTTCTTCACAGGCCACATTTCTCCAACACAGTCCAACTCCTACAGTCCAGATCCACATGAGTAGCTCAAATGCCAGGTTCAAGGGGACCTTTCAAAACTTTGGAGGTGCACTTTGTTTATGCTACTTTGTGCCCCCCCAAAACTGCTTTTACTTCAAATATGCCCCTGAATGTGTGGAAAAAGTACAGGCTGGAAGGATGCCAGAATACATCATTATTCTCACACTACTCCTATTCTAGCAATACACGAGTTACACCAAGAGATCTGACATTTTGTCAGACTATGGTGGTGATGAAAACTCAACCAAGTGAAAAGACGTACAGAGGGATGTACAAGAAGCAAAAGGCAGTTAAAAAAAAAAAGAAAAAAAAAAAAGAGGTGCCATGTAGGAAGAGAAGAAGCAGTTTAAAAAGTAGTACAGAGCACTATGACATAAATACCTGATTAGGTCTTGTGCACGAGTGTTGAAGGACTCTGTGGCAGAGCTTTTGACCTTGGCATCTGGGGAGGAAATCCACATGTTTTCGCCTTGTCCAGACTCAGAAATACGTGGCCACAGGGACCCCAGGATAGTAGCAATGGTCTGCAGCAGGCCTGTTGTAAAACCCTCAAAGACCTGTTTGTTCACACTGCGTCCAAAAATGGACTTGTCCTCATCTGGGACATATAGCTGCAAAACGGAAATAATGGAATGAAAAGAAAAAGACTTAGCCATAACACCTTGTTGGTGGTTTATTCTATCTTTTTGCAACTTTATTATTAGGTTACATCCTGACGTAGTTAAGCATTTTCCTTT
>JAUBNQ010000025.1:13641582-13655748 GCA_032353495.1 Ctenopoma kingsleyae | reverse complement strand
AAGCACTCCAACCACTCAACTACCATGGCGCTCCACTTATGTAATCTTTTACGCAAAAATGCTAAGATCAATGACAGCAATTATAAGGTTTCTAGCAACCTGTAATGGATTTTTTCACTATTTTCTGAAAATATATAATGGAGATATAGCTATAGAAAATGATCCACATATTAATGGTTAGTTGCACCCCTACCTAATAATAAAGAGGAACATACTGTTTAAATATGTTTCACATTTGTTAAGGGATTTTATATAATTAAAGCACCTGTATGTGACTTATTAAACAAAATAATAATAAAAAATAATGCGATTGTCCGTTTTGTCAGATATCATCTCTCCAGGTGATGCTAATGACAGTGGCTGTATAAACTCTGCATAAACTGATCTAGACATTCCAGTGGCCACAGGGTTACACCAGGACATTAGCGAAGCCTCACAGGGGAATTAGCTCATTAATGTAATGGTAACAAGATGGAATCAGCCTCTCTGGGGAGAGATATGGCCGGAGCATCTCTGCAGCTGCCTTTTTTGGTAAATCACTCTCCTTATCTGGTAGGAGGAGGTGATCAATATGGCAGCATCACTGTAAACATATAATGTAGCGCACTCTGGGGCTGGCATCTGTATAGCAGCCCATTAGGCCACACAGTCATTCAGATGATGGATAGTGATAAGTAGACAGTGGGACTGCGTCCTTGTGTTGCATCTTGACACCAGCTACTGAATACATTGACTGAGCTGAATTACAAGGTTAAAAGGTGACCTTTCATGCATTTTACATGGTTTACAAAACAGAACAAAAGAAGTGAGATTTGTTGGATTAAAATTTGAACCATTTTAATCTGTACATGGATTTATAAGCATAAACAGATTGTTGTTTACATGCACTTGCCCTGTGCTTTTGCTCAAATTTCACCTTGTATGGTGCCAAAAAATGAGACTGTTTTGTTATTGGAAAAATCATAATTTTGTTTGTGTCTTTATTTTAAATTTAACAAGGTATGCTGTACAGCTGGAAAACAAGATATTTCACTCTACAATATAGAATAAATTGTCTCCATGAGCCTGGATTGACATGTTCATCAGGGGCTTATTACCAGTTCATATCCCAGCTGACAAAGCTCTCCACCAGTATTAGCAGCACAGGAATTTGATAATAAACAAGCTACTAAAACACCGTTTTAGACCTTGGGCATACTGTTGTGTGTTTCTATCACTGGGTTACTTTTATGCTTGTGGTAAACTCTGCAGAAACAGTTTAATAAGGTTTAGCATGGAAGAAGAATTAATTCCTTTGTAGTCATTTATAACACTCCAGAATTGGACTATATTAGTATACAGAGGGCAAAAACACATAAGCATAATCTTCACCTCAAGAAGAAGACTTAAAAGCTAAGGAGGTATTGTGTGCATTTAAGCCAACACAATGTCCTGCATGGATGAGCAAACAAACTCTGCAAATAAAAGCTTTGTAAGACAACTGTTTCTCCGTTTAAAGATAACACTTTTCCAATTCAGAAGTCTGCTTGAAATTCCCTCAGATTACAATGAGTGAGGGACAGAGAGTACAAAAAAAAATCAATATACATGTGATGCCCTTTAAAAGCCTTATAAATATAAGAAGCATTTGTCCATTAGCAGAGATTCAGAGACCAGTAAATGCTAATGAATGGGAGAGCAAGGCCATTCAAGTCCATTACAGAGTCCCACTAGTGACTAGAGCAACCTCCCTGAGGTTATCTACTGGCAGCCCATGCAAACACCAGACCCACAACTCAAAAATACTCTGCACTCTAAATGATAGATGGGACACATGTGCTTTTTGTGTTTCCAGAGAAAAGAATGAACGCAAATTGATTATGGAAATGGAAACTCTTCCCATTTCTAGAAGTCGAGCTCTGTTACTCATGAATACATTGTGAGAGTATTTATTGAGATGGAGCAACTATAAACAGTGATAAAGTAGGTTAGTTGAGACTAGCTCACTCACTTACTGCAATTACAAAAACAATCACAAATAAGGAATGAAGCAGCAGCATGAGGTCAAAGGAAGGATACAGTCCAAAAGAAGTCACTGAAAGTAGAGTGTGACAGCTGTTTTAGGCCTTTGTGAACATCCAACTGAGTTCATTAAACATTTTTCAGAAAAAAAACAACTAGGATAACTCTTTTCTACATCAAGTAAACCTGTCTACACAAGTTTTTATCTTCCTCCTTGGTAGGAGTTAGTACTTTGTCTGATGTAAGATCGGTAGAGAACATAAAAAAAACATTTGATAAACACAATGGATGAAGAATCATCAAAAGTGTGGTGTAAACAGAATGTGTATTTTCAGTGGGTTCATCAATCAGGTACTGCTCATAGACCATTCATAAATGCAGGCCCACAGGGGTTTTCTATCATTTCAGAAAAAATATTACTATAGACCTGTTCCAATCCTGACAATGAACCTAAATTTAGACTGACACCTACTCAACAAGATTATACTCACTCATGGCTAACATGTTCTCAACAACAACTTTGTCAGCATTTCCAAAATCAAATTGTGTCAATCATAAGCTGAAGAGACAGCTCACCCTGCTGGTTTAAAACAGAAACTTTATTAAGTCACGTTAATAAATTGTGGGGCACAGCAACTGTTTTATCATGCTGTATTAAATAACAGAAAAATACATGAATATATCTTCCACTTTTTATGTATTCATGTTTATATAATCTAAATTAATGTATATGTATTCATTTACAAAATATAGACTAAAATGTTTGTTTATAAATCTAAATATTGGTGATGGTACTCACTTGAGAGGAATGCGAGGGACTGCAGTGGGTGTGGAAGCAGCAGTGACAACCTGCAGAATTTGCTCCAGAGCCGACAGGCCTCCGCCTACTTGGAAGGCCACTTGGTCTGCATTGTTCTGTTGAGGCGAGAACAGACAGAGAAAGAGAGGTACAGTCAAGGGACAATGAGCCACCGGCTGGACAGGGGATTACATGGCTCTCACCAGGGAGGGAGCCTGTCTTTCTCCTACAGGGGCGAGGGATTGAAATCTGAAACAAAGTGATCCCTGAAGTATTCCTGTTTAATCTCAAAAGTGCACAACCTGACTCCGCCCCACAGCAGTCAAGTTTCAGTGGAAGGCAAATGCTCTGCAGGCTCCACACATAGCACACGGGTGGTCTCAGCGGATGACCGCAGTGAAACTGAGAAAATGCCACCAGGCCAAACAAAGAACAGCTCAATTAGAAAACTTTAAAACTGAGACAATCAATCACTCCAATAGGACAGTATACACTAAACAATAGATTATTATAATAAGCAATTTTTGGTTGAGCATGATGTTTTTTGATTAGTGTGTGTTAAGAACATTTTTAGATTTTAAAATTTGCTGTACTGTATTTATGGAAGTTTAAAATTATGAAAACAACAACAACAACAACAACAACAACAACAACAACAACAACAACCGTTGAATTTCTACTCAGTGGACAAAGTATAAATGACAGAGACGGTGATCCTGTCACTCCGTATCGACTTTCTGGCTCTCCTCGGAATTTTCACATTAAATATTTTACATTTTAATTTGTCCTGTAACTCAACTATAACTGTAACATAGTTACTGCTTGCTCAAGCAAACTGAGCAGGTTACATTTTTCACATTTCACTTGCAATATAACGTCAAGGTAAAGGTACATCATTCCACTGCATTAGATTTATGAACACACGTAAATAGTTAGGTCCTGTACTTCTGTGATGATAGAGTAATGGGCACTGGCTCAGTTCAGACGATGCTACTACACCGTCTTATAAATCAACAAGCACGATACAAAGCCTGGAGCAAGCGATGACTATCAGGCATGTTTGAGCCTGGGTCGACAGGGAGGAAAGGTGCTCGAGGGGAGCTGCTGATGGAGAGGCCCTTCTTCACATGACTGCAGGGGGCTGTGTTACACTGTAGGTCACTCCTCCACCTAATGAGGTTACAGGCTACTCACTGCAGTGACAGCACTAAAATCCTGCCACTTCACAGTGCTTTTGTTCTGCAGATGGGACGTTGCCAACAAGCCTGAACACATTGAAAGAGAAGCGCTTTACCAAATTACAGATAAGCTCTTCATCTGTCATTCATCCTGGCTGCTGAGGTAACTGCTCCTTGAATGCAGGGGTAGACATATACAGAAAACTCACTGAACAATTATTTAGGGTTGGGAAGAACACACCAAAGACCCTTTGCCTTCAACATAATAAGAAATTTCTCAAACACAATCTCAAGTTTCTAAGACATGTTTGTAAAAAGGCTTAATTCTGACTTCCTTTCTGTAAGTTGTGAGCAGTTTCCATGCCTAATCAATTGGGTCTCAGTCACTGAGCTGTAGATAACCCCTCTCTTAACGCACCCATCAACACACCTAACTAAAAGCTTCTAGGGTAAATGAGAAAAGGCAGCTCTTTCATAGCAGCTTATCAAATGGTATTAAAGAAGGTAACTGAGACCTGCCCGGTCCTGGCTGTCTCATGTGAAAACCAGACAAGAGTTGCTTGGCTAGTCAGTAGCTTTTTTTGCTATGTTGACAGATTTATCTGTTGTGATGACGGAACAATACGAGTGAAAAGGATTAAGTTTAAACTACCTGACATACTTTCTTTAGGTGGTCTGCACATGCAATGCTCCACAGAAAACACTAAAGCACTAAAGTTTTGCTATAAGGACATACATTTCATCAAAAACGTGATGTTGAAACAAGGTTTGTTTCACGTGATAACAGCTCTGTGGTCTGCAAACATTGAGATTTCTGCTGCAAGTGACTTTCTAAGGACATTAATCATGCATGTGGTAGTATCCTTTCTACAACCCTAACCAGGCAGGAAATAGAATAGAATAGAAATAATGTTATATAATATGAAATAATGTAGTAATGCATGTAATTACAGTGACAGTGGTATATACACATTAAACTGAATTTGCTTACAAACCTAACACGATGAGCAAAGACAAAACCTCATTCATGAGAAACAGTTACAATAAATATCTTCTACACAGTGTTAATCTAGGGGTATTCCAACACTTTGGGGAAATACATGTTTTCAGTCTTTGCAGGAGCATTTTATTAAGTTACATTATGATTATGACGTGAAGTCAATATCGTGGCATTGGTCCACCAATTTGGTCATGGATGGTTTGCCATGCAAATTTCACACATTTAATTCATGCTCTCCAGATGATGGCACCCACTGACTTTTCATCCTAAGACCGTGAACGTGGTAATCATTATTACTGCTATACATCAGCTCAATGTAAAATCAGCATGTTAGCATTGTCAGTGTCATTCTGCAGATTAACATGCTGACATAAGCATCCATGTCAAAGCACTCTTGTCTAAGCACAGACTCACAGATACTGTATATTAACATTGCTGTAGATTAAATCTTGCAGGATTTGCAGGATCACTGCACAAAAGCAATTTACTAGTCACAAGGAGTACTACTATTAGTCTATTAATGTAAGCTAACTTATACTAAGACTTTGTGCCAAGATACACTACACTCATACAAGCATATTTCCCCAAATTGACTGTGTTTCTTTAAGTTAAAATCTGTCTGTGTCTTGTCACAATCCAGAAGAAGAAGCCAACAAAACACAGTAACAGGATGAGGAACCAATATTCCCTAAAAAGGGGAGGGGATGTGGATTAAAACATTGGAACAATAGCATGAAGGATAACTCCTGAATTATACAACAGGGGGAATCTTATCTTATCCAATTAGCAATTATTGTCCAGGGTGATCATTGTTGTCCCAGCTGATCAGAAGGCCAAAGCAGCTGGTGATCCCTGCCACAATGTCCGCAGACCAGCCGACCAGCCAAGCAGCCAGATTGCACTTTGTAGCCCCCTCCCACTACACACTTTAATTAAAGCGGAGAGGAGGGCACAACCTCAGTCATCCTGTCCCACCAACAGATGGACAACAACTGGCAGAGTTCATTAATGACTGGCCTCAACTTTGATCTGCACTCTCAATCCATGAGTGCAGTCCTTCACAACTAAAACCTAACAAAGACTGAAAAAGGGATACAGCATGACAGATTACCCCGTCCTTACATGAATTTTATCATTATACAGTCTTATAGAAAAGCCTGAGCGTTGTAAACAAAGCTCTGCAGGCCAAGTCGACTATAAACCACAACATGGCTACAGGAGTAAACATCTTAAAGTTGAGTATAAACTTGTGTGTTTACAAGACATAATGGCATATGATTTAGCACATTATGAGAGTGCAGGGTGAACATGGAAATGCATAATTCTACAAACCATGTTTATTCTATAAAATGAGCCAAGACTAATCAAAGGCCAGTATGGCTCAAAATAAAACGGGCCACAGAAACCACAGACAACCTCCAGTTGTGACTAACACCAAGAAGCTTAAAACCATTTCATTCTCTATTGTTCTAGTGGTGAGGAAATACAAATGAGGCTGTTTGGGAACAGATGACAGTGCAGAACAAGAAAAATATAACAACATTAGAGTAGAAACCATTTTAGATTACTTTCTTTTTCAATTAATGTTAATGTTTTTCCAGCTAATCATTGATTATTCTGTAGCCAAATGTCCGTGTCCAAAATAATGATATACAGGCAAAAAATGAAAAATGATTTAAAGTGGCTTAGGCTAACAGGAAATGTGAGAACATCCAGGTTGAAACTATCAATTATTTTATTAAGGAAACATCCTATTACTTTTTTAATTTATACCGTTGTCTTTACAAAATAAAAATAAGGTACAAAATAAGGTACTGTCATATAAAACACCCATTATGACCTCAACAATGAAGAATTATCAACTTTCTGTTAGTTTCAACAAAATTTCACATTTTAATTCAATTCATGGCAGAGATGCTGTATTGGACTGCATTAGATTGTGCAGGTGTACCTAATAAAGTGTCAGTAAGTATAAATTCATTGTTAATTATATGAAGCTAAGAAAACCAAGCAAATTGAAATCACACATTTACAAGCTCTATCATCAAAATGTTTGGTAGTTTTGCCTGATGAAGGTTTAAGATGAATAATCTTGGTTGAAGTTGCAAAAAATATTAATCATATTTATAATAATATATATAATATATTTATTTATGTGCATACTACAAGCTTACTTTGCTGCTTTTGAAGTTTTAATGATTTTTAAAATGCTTAGTTTAAAGAACAGACAAGGAATATTACTGAAACCTAAGCACAACACCAGTTTTTGTAACTTTACATTGTGAAGTTTTCTTAAAAACAAAGAAGTAAAGTACAACACAGTAACTGTCTAACTTAGGGGTTGAAAAACCTTTTGCCCAGAAGAAACATTTCTAAACTAAACTTAATAGCATGCAGCTCACTTTTGCAGTCCTTGCAACTGGTAGTCTGGGCTGTATCTGTCAGTCTGCTGGAGGCCCATGCAAGAAACCCAGTTAACCACAGTTAATTGTGCCCTTCACCTTCCCCCCATGCCCCAATACAACTCCCACCAATGCTGCAGCTCGGCCCAACCAGGTTCTGACAGCTGGTAAATGAAAATGTAAATACAGTCTGCAGTCTCAGAGCACCATGTTCCTGACAGTTCTTTACCTGTCATACTTGTGGCCCTTTACTAGACAGGCTTTAATTAAAGAGTGGTAAACACTTTGAGCAGTATATAAATACACATGTTTAATAATAAGGCAGGCATGCAAAAAAAAATGCAGCACACTGGTGGAAATTGCTCTTCTCAATCACGCGATGGTAAGAAAAAAATTAGGTTTGACACAAAATAAACCATTAGAAGCCACAGAGGGAGAAACAAGTAGAGGTCAGAGACTAGACGCAGCCTAGAAAGCAAGGGAGGAGTGAAAGGTGGGGGGTGGGAAGCAAACAGCAGTGCAAGAGGGGATTGTCGGGTGTTGTCTAAAAAATTAGTAGAGAAAGTGGAGACTGAATCAGATACGGGAGACAAAAACAAATCTCTAGGTGAGCCAGTGACATGAGAGATGCTTGTTAGGTCAAATAATCTAAATGGTTCAGACTTGAAGTGACTCGGGGGCCAGACAGCCACGCTGACAGAGACTCTATTTATTTGACTTTGTCTAGGGATTAGAGGGGGAAGTGCTCCTCCATCTGCCTCACTGACCAATCACAGTTCTGTTCTGATTTGAGTGGATGTTTCTGTAAGAAGCTGGCGAAGCAGAATTTGACAGAAGTGTTTAAAAGTGTCCTTTTAAAGCGATGCAAAAGACAAAGCCCATACACCCATACAAAGTTGCTGATCTACCCACGACACCACTGTGGAGTAGAACACATCTATTGTAGCCCATTGACCCCTGACCTACCATTGGGAGCATGGGGAGCTGATGGGAGGAGCGCTCATGTAGTGACAGCTTGTGAGCTACTCACATCACACTGGTCTCCTCCTCTCTCCTTACAGGATGCTGTGCCACCCACCTCAGCCACTTCTTCCTTTGCCTCTCTGGGGAAATTCAGTAATAGCCTCTCCAGCCATCTCTCTCGTCACTGATGGGACACCATAATCTTTCTATCCTCACGCTTACAGGCGTGCATGGTGGGATAATATGAGGTCTAAAACCACAACTAGGGACAAAATTTATGTTTCATTACAGGAAGTAGGTTGTATATTGTTCTCATCATAAACATGATGAGGCAGGTGCTTTACTTCCACCTCTCTGTCTAAAAATGATTGTTTTAGTATAAAAAAAATAAATAAATCATGCAAAAAAAAAAACCCCAAGATGTTTCAAATCACCAATAGTTGTACATGTCTGCTGTTATATCTGATAATTACACATATTTACATAGTGTACATGTAAAAAGTATGATGTGTAAAGGGCTGAAAAGTTTGAAAATATTTCTTCTCTCTTTCCTTTGTGCATCACTGACATTTCATCTGGAAATCCAATTTACCATTGTCTAAACCAGTGACATCTGAGTCATGCAAGCCACAGACACAAGACAATGATTGCTCTCGTGCTAGGAAGCTCCACTATTGGTACCATGTGCACAATGAAAACACAGTTAATCTGGTCTTCATTAGCCAATAACCAAAGGCAAGTTGGTTTGGAGTAAGTAATACTCTATACTGAGAGGGTGAGACTGATGGAGCCAAAGCCAAACACAACTTATCACTGTAAAGACATGCCAAAGGGCTGGCATGACCTTTGCGCTGCTGCAGACTGTTCAAAAGCAAAGCGACAAAGCAGGAGACTAGTATTCTGTGCACCAGAAAAAAAAACAAACCCCACTGTAACATATATATACACACACATACACACACACACACACACACACACACACAGTACGCTAAAGGACACGAAAGATATTAAGGCGCATGTGTTATAAACCCATGGAAAATATACATATAACACAATGACATGGTCTACTGTATCTATGTGATCTAATCTGTGCTCTACCTGTTTCTCTAAGATGCGAGAGATCTCTCCCAGAGTTCTGTCCAGACCAGACACTTTGTTGTTTGCCCACTGGCCGCTGTCCTGGCCTTGCAGCTGCTTTAACAGGTCTTTCACCAGGCGCTGCAACCTGAACATACCAAAGCCAAATGTTATCATGAATCTGTTTACAAGTCACATTTCCATGCCGTCTCAGCCAACCGTTATCCTACAGAGTAGAGCTGAAACAGTTGATTGGCAATAATTTTTAAATTTAATATTACAAACTATATTTAAAAGTGAAGACTGGCTGTTTTTTGTTTTATATGATATGTAAACTTAACATCTTTGGATTTTGGACAGATGATCTGACAAAACAGTGTAAATAGAGTATTAAATTCATCTATCAAACATTAACCTGCAATGAGAACCGATAACTGATTTATAGTTCTGTGGTCTAGGAAATTTAGATTTTTCACCATTTTCTGGTATGAATCTATCCATCTTGATTAAACAATTTAATAATTTTAGATCACATTATTGAGGCAGCAAATTAAGAAATTATAAACATAAGTTACTCATTGCCCTATATCACATCATCACAGCTCACAGAGTAAAACATTAAAAATATTTCTTTTCATGAAGAAAAATATTAAACTTCAAATTCAAAAGCACTTACTTGGCCTTATATGGGGAGTCAGGAACCTGCGTCTTTGCTTCCATTGATGTCTCATATTCCTTTGCCCTGCAGGAGAAGTAGGAAAAAGTCTTTGAATCCATGCAAAAAATCTTTGGCCTGTCAGTAAAGAACACAACGGATGAATGTGTAAAAAGAGAGAAAAAAGTTCAAGCTGAGGCTTCAAGAGTGTTTATTTGGCCTGTCAACCATTCACCAAGTTTAAAATATTCAGACATTGGTTCTGTGGGGACTGAAATCATCAAGACCTAATTATATGTTTAAATCATCCTGTCTTTGAGTCATTTTAACAAGGGAGGCTCAAATTTTACTTCACTAATTGTCAAAAAACAGTTAATGATTTTATAAGCAACATAACCAGTGTTTTGAATGTGTGACCTCTGGAAAGGTCATAGTCATTAGGGGACTGGCATCTCTGTGGCATTACTCCAACAGCCACACTGTGTATATGTGTATGTGAGTGTGTAACTGAGAGGGGGACTATCTGTCAATCAGACATTTCCAGACATGATAAGTAACTATTGATCAGAGTTAGACAGATGGTTTTCCGGTTACCAATCTCTGCACTGATATAATCAAATGCTTCTTGGAAGACGACAGGTGAATTTGTTTTGGAAGATCAGACCTGGGCCAAACAAAACCTGATCTACTGTTCACAATCTCTTGCATTCAAGGGCAATCATCTAACAGCAACTGATAACTCACCTCACAAGACTAGGACACAGAGATAACAAAAACCTTACAACTGCTCACTTGGGGAATATATTCTAGCTTTCAGAAATATGGTAATAATATTACTAATTAGTTAAATTGTTTACTGTATGCTGTATGCTGTATTTATGTAGCTGTTACAAAACCCTAAAGAAATCAGTTTTGTTTGGTAACAATATACATGTATCATCAGCATTAATTCTAGAAGGGTCTGAAGTATGTGTCATATTTGTAATTTATGATATTACAATATTAATCTCCAACAGGTTTATAGCTAACCACGTTAAACAAGGAGCAATAGCTGAGCAATTTATAACTGTCAGAAGCAGCTCAAGTGAAATGGGCCTCAGGCAATAAATAAAAGATCAGCAATAAGTGAGAAAGCACAAATCTATAGTGTATGACATAACATACACTATAACATAACATACAGAAATGTTCATAACATTTCTGAGTTTTTTTATACCCCTATTTCCTTTACAGAGACATACTTCATTATTGTCATAAAAACACAGTCAAACCATGACTGCAATGAACACAACACAGACCTATAATATAAATCCAGGCATAATTTCGCTTACAAAAGAAGGAGCAGAACTCTATGAATAAATCTGTTCACCTAAAAAAACATTTAGCTTAAGTGTACATTGGTAAGGATTTATGTTCATTTACAAGCAGGACCTTTTCATCTTAACCTAAGGCTGCAGACTGATTAAAATGAGTCACAGCCATGCTCACCACCTCATACTGTATTCCATATTGTTTACAGAAATGTCTTTACACACACACACACACACACACACACACACACACACACACACACACACACACACACACACACACACACACACACACACCTGAAGTCTACATACAAACACAATAACACACTGGCCGCTCTATGAACTACAGAGAATCAGCTCATACCAGAGCATGAGTGGAACTTAAAACACACCCCAATACTATATACTAACTGGTACTAACACTTACTAACTGACAAGACACATAACATGAAATGTATATATTTATTTAATTGTATATTTTCCTTCTCAAAGAAACTTCCCCAGCAGAGCTCACTGCATAGGGTTGCTTGTTAGCCTACTGAAAATTCTAGTGAGAACCATTCACCTTTTTACAGACACCATACAGTGTTGCAATAAAACGGTTCACTTCCACTCTGTGGTGAAGCAGCTCACCTTTATGTATACTGGGGCTCTTTGTTATTTATGACCTCTGAAATCCTGCTGCTTTTGAGTGCTAGTCTCAGCAGGGCTGGTGCATGAGTGACGGTGAACACAGACAGATCATGTTGTCACTTTCTCAGTACTGCGGAGCCTCACAAAGCTAACAGCAGAGACACTGAATAAAGCATTTTTCACAAAATGCATGTTTCAATTTTAATACAATGAAAATTGGTGACTTTGAGAAATTGGTTTGAATGCAGGTTACGATCAAAATTACCATTTCAAGCATGTGGGAAATCAAAAACGTTAAATAGACCCTTCTTCACCAACTCTATAATTCACCATCATGAGGTTGCCATTTTTGCATGTACAGTATATAAAAGCTTTATTTTTGTGTTCTTGCTGCTGTATCTATTACCACTGCATGTATTTTGTTCCAAGTTCATAGCATTGCAGGTTGAACTTTTCAAAATTAAGTGGTACCACAAGCAAAACAATTGCCAGTTACACCCACACACAAAAACAGCATTTTATAGCATAATTTCTGGACGTGTGTAGAGTTTTTGTTCTTCTCAGCTTACCTGCTATTAGTAGTATAGTAGTATACTAGTATAAAATATAATAAGATTTATATAAAACTCACATTGTTTATGTTAATGTAACTCATTATACCATCACCTATTGAGGCCTATATATATCCATATAGCCATATCTTGCGTCATGTCATTTGATTATTTTTTATATGCAGCATAACCTTCTCTCAACCTATGTGGGATTCGCCTGGTTAAATAAAAGTTAAATATAACATAAATCATGTTTGAGGTAATATCCAATAATCTGTATCAATAACATCTTACAGCAAGTACTGGCAACATCGTGTCTCTTTCCACTGCACTCCACTCCACTCCATCCTGTTGTGATGGCCAGTTAAATTAATTGAGCTCAGGTTCAGGTTCTGTCACACAGCAGCTCTGCCTCCAATTTGTTGATTACTATTGATTTTCTTTGATACTTCATTTAAAAATCAATAACTCAGAAGAGGAAAAACAGGTATGGCTCATACATACTTCAACATACATCCAGTGCACAAAAAGGAAGGCTTCAGATTTGGCAATGCCATGGCATCAATTTGGGGGAAGGCTCTTCACAGGTAAGAGTCCCTACAAATCGATTTGCAGTTTTACCCTCCAATCACAGAAAGTGGTCGTAAAATAGGCTCATCAGTGTTACCTTGTAGACAGCCAGAATGCACCTAACATTTGCTTTTCATCTTTTTATCACTCATAAAAGACATGACAGTTTTCTCCTCTTTGGCACTGATTAAAGACAGTGACAATGACAAAAAGACAGAAAAATGTATGTATTACCTGGAGTTCATCCTGGCACGGAGTTTTTTTGCCTTCTTCCGTGCCTTCTGCCGCTCTTCTCCATCCTTGGTGCTCTCAGAAGAAACAGAGCTGTCGGTCACTATGTCCACAATGTATTTCTTCAAGGAAAGATGCTCCTAAAAGTAGACAAAAACAATGCATGAAAGACATTGCTGGCAAAGATTTGGAATATTAGCAACAAAACACTATTAAAATAACAATGTATTTGGAACACAAAAAAAACTGAATACTGTAAATTAAATAGTAGAATCACAGAAAAAAAGGGACATAATACTGTAATCTACTGTTGAAAGCCAGTGAATTGTACAATAGTGTTATAGTTTATCAATACAGGAAAGATTACAAAACAACGCAATTTATCGATTTCAATGAAAATGCCAATCAACACAAAACAAACAAACAAACAATATAAATATATTGCTAACAGTTGAGGTTGACATTAAAGAAAACACTGAATTTATTATATGACAAGTAGATCTGCACCTCTCAATAACACCATTGTATCCAGTAATTACAGTCAGGGAAAAAAAAATATTTGAACCGCTGCTGATTTTGTAAGTTTGCCCACTAACAAAGAAATGATTAGTCTATCATTTCAATGCTAGGTTTATTTGAACAGTGAGAGACAGAACAATAAAAAAAAAAAAAAAGCATTTCAAAAAAAGTTATAAATTAATTAATTTTCATGAATGAACTAAGTATTTGATCCCCTATCAATCAGCAAGATTTCTGGCTCCCAGGTGTATTTTATACAGGTAACGAGCTGACATTG
>JAUBNQ010000025.1:13618054-13631818 GCA_032353495.1 Ctenopoma kingsleyae | reverse complement strand
TCTAGTGAACTCCATGCCCAAGAGAGTTAAGGCAGTGCTGGAAAATAATGGTGGTCACACAAAATATTGACACTTTGGGGACAATGTGGACATTTTTTACAGGGGTGTACTCACTTTTGTTGCCAGCGGTTTAGACATTACTGTGTTTTGAGATATTTTGAGGGGACAGCAAATTTACACCGTTATACAAGTTGTAGACTGACTTCTTTACGTTGTGTCAAAGTGTTGTCCCATGAAAAGATATAATAAAATATTTACAAAAATGTCAGGGGTGTACTCACTTTTGTGACATACTGTATATATTAATTTATTTATTTATTTTTTACAGTGGTTGCACTGTGGTTGTAACCAGCAATATACACTTTAGGTGGACTGAATCAAATATAGCCCTGCTGTTAAATTTAGGGATAAATAGCAGGTTCCCTGCAGGTTTGAGTTTTTACCTCAAAGTTTTATTCATCACTTGTCAAATTCTGACAGAATCCCACTTAGATGTGTAGTCCTCCTCGATTAAGCACTGAGCTCTGTGTTTACACACTACATAATACTTAATATTAGTGCCAAAACCTGTGTAGATAGACAGTGTTTGCCAGTGATTTGATGCTTGATGCACATAATTTTAAAAGTGGCCAAAATAACCAAAAAAAGTTGGAGGGTTAATTTTGGGAAACACCCTGGGAGCACTTGCTTGTGTACAAAAGTCATCTACTCACAGCTATTCTTCACAGTGACTGAAGCTATAACAACACTACACAGAGTTATGCAGTCTTGCCTGCACATTTGGTCTGGAGGTTTCTTAAGACTGACTTTGTTTAGGCGATAAAGGACCCTCAGGGACCCCTGGTTTCCCCACCTTCCCCTCCCTCTGCTCCTCCATCTCTCAGCACTCACAGGAGAAAGCTCTGTGGGGTCCAGCACACTCTCCAGTTTCACCGCTGCCATGGGAGTCTCAGCCTGTCCTGGAGCAGATGTGGCCATGCCCTGTGACGCGCCCCCCTCAGCCACACTGTCCCCCAAGGCCAACAGTGCACCAAGTCCATCCATCTGGGGAGGATCTGGGGATGGGGAGCAGGTCAGACCAGGGACTGGGACTGATAAGGTAATGTCTGTTGGTGAGGTTGTGGCTGAGGATGGGGTGGACTCTGGGACTGTGGAAGGGCTATGAGCCGCTATGGGGGGAGGCGCGTCTTCACAGGGTGCGTCAACACACTGCCCTGAATCTTGTGCAGTCTCTGCTGGGGGCTGCACCGACAGTCACACACAAACACACACACACGCAAACTTAATTAAAGACATGCATATTACAAGCAATTCTTGAGAGCAATAACAAAAAAAATCTAAACAATCAACACTCAACTGACAACACAAATCATGCTAGGAAGCTGGTACTGACATGCCCTGAACATCCAATTATGATTAAATATATATTATATCAGAAATACTGATGGCTATAATACATTCATGTGTCTGTGAGGCAGGAACAGCGTATTTATTTCATGAGAGTGAAAATGGGTTTTCTGCCTCTGAAATGTCAGTATACAATCAATCGCCTTAAAGCTGATATGCCCGTCTGGACAGCCTGTCTATGAATACCACTGAGCCCAAAACAAAAACAAACGTGGCTGATAAAATGGTGTAGTGTTACTCTGCTCTTCGTGAATAATTGATATCCCAAGACTACTCTGTGAGAAAGACGTCACAAGGTACTGAACCTCAGTACCTCCATCATGTTCCTGTTCTCTGGATGTCCAATGTTCTCTAGGGGTTTGGGCTCTGCAGGGACGCTCTGCTCAGTGTGCGTCTGGGTCGTGTCCTTGGCCGGGGGACACTGAGGTTGGATTTGTTGTTGTTCTTCCTGTAGTGGCACATGTGACTGGTTACCCTTCGTGTGGTCCCGTTTTGGGGTGACATGGGCCAAAACAGGACTGACCTTGGCAACCATGGCAGCAGAGCGAGGCTTGGCAGTTCGGCCTCGCTGGACAGTCTCCCAGCCCTCAGCATCCTTTTTGCCTAGAAAACATTAAGCAAGTAGAAGAGGACTTATCACTGTGATCTCTATGCTCGAAGAAACCAGTCTCTCTTTGAGTACAATCTCAGATGGGCTAGAGGGAAATTTCTTACCAGGTTTTTCTACCAAGGTTGTCGTGGGTTGACTAGAGCTAGGGATGGAATGAGAACACTTGACTCGGTCTGCCCAGCTGGGTCCTGTGTGGGAGAGCCGGGCTGCTGCCAGTGTAGGTGGAGGACCACTGAGTAAGAACACACATTATTCATGAGAACAATAAAATGTACACATGTACAAGATTCTCAGATTTATTAATCATTATTAAATCAACTTCGAAACTTCAGTGGTCTGAAGACCGTGCCTATCTGACCACCCAGCACTCTCCGCACAGAGATATTATGGAACTGTACTGGACAACAGCCTCCGTCATGATCAATATCCATTTCCTGCAGCATCCGATTACAGAGCAGTGCACATATTGAACCGATGCTTCAGCAGTCTTTAACTGACACTTTCATCTACACCTTCCACTGAGTCTGTGGCCAAAGAGTGAGACTCAACAAACTGCATTAAACAAATGCTTCACCATCACCGATCAATGGCTAAATTGCCAGATAACATAATCTGCATTTCCTAACCCTTTTGAAAACAAGCAGACATCAGACATATTGATTGGCTAACAACAGGATGCTTTATGATACAATGATAATCACATAAAAAGTTTGTCTTGAAATAATGACAGACAGAGCTTACCCAAAGTTGAGGGTGCGGCGGGCACCTGGAGAAGGAACCATTCTGTCTGCAGAGGGGCTTGGTATCACGTGGCGTCCTGGAGACATCTTACGCACCTCCCAAGCTAAAGAGGTCGGCCTGAACAAAGTGAAAGTGGGGAAGATTAATTAACTAATACAAATTACAATTCTTAGTTGCCAAAAAACAGGCTTGGCTCACACTTTGGCAAATCATTCAAGTGGCTGATGCACTTGCAGCAATTTATGCAATAAATGAAGCATGTAAAAGTTTCAGGTTGTCTTATTGATTAACAGTAAGCTTTAAATGAACAAATTGAGAGGTAGCACTGGGAATTTCATTTCTTAGTCAATTTACGGTTGCAGTGGTCACTGTGTTAAAAAGAAGCCAATATATTCATGGATCTCTTTGAATTAAAGCCAGGACTATTGATCCATTCTGTTTGTGACTCAAAGCCAGGGGCCAGACACAGGCACGTCCAGTTTCACCTCAGGGAGCAATTCAAAATGGGGAATAAATGAGAGTGAGAAACAGAAACTGAGCATCACCTGTTCTGGGCATCGGTTTTCTCCAACTTCTCCTGAAGTTGGATCCAGTCTATGAGAGCTTTGAAATCACGTACGTAGTTGTCCAACATCATCAACACCTCCTAAAGACAGAAGTTACAATATGATGATAACAGAGCAGGCAAACTGAAGAATATATGTATGTATTTCTTCAGTGCCACTTACTGTATATTTATTGGACAAGAAAATTTACGATTTCTATTAAATTGACTTGAAATGCACTGAAACCATATCATTATTTTTTTTAAACTCAAGACCAATAACTGATATTTCAAAGAGCCCAAAAATAGAGAAAGCAAATTCCTACATGGAATACACATATGTATTATCTGCACTTGGACTGACTCACAGTGTTCGAATTCAGAGGTGGTGAGCTCTGTGTGTGGAGCTTTTTTCCCAGTGCTCTAATGAATCGGACACGGATGATTGATGGGGAGCGTGAAGGGAGTGGTAATTGAGAGTAAAGCTTCACAGTGCTTTTAGTTAATAGACAAGTCAGGCCAGTGAAAGATGTGTCCAGAAGAAGGTCTGCTGATTAAAGCTAGTTAACAGGCACCTGCACCACTGTGGCCCAGTGTTCATTTGGCAATGAAGGCCAAGACAGAGATAGGATTGCCTCTCCTCTGACACATAAACCAACAGTGAGTAAAGGCAACATAAAGTAGCTTTCACTATGTTAACAGGCACACTTAGCTAAGTATAATACCATCACATAACATTTCATGAGGAATGACAAATATTTAACCTTCTAGAGGTTTTGCCATATAATAGGATGGGCAGTAAAGCCTGTGGTCCAAGCAATGAAACAAGAATGAACAGGCAGAGCAAAGGTCTGAATACTGACCTCAAGTAAATAATTAACAGTTTTCTTCACTTTAAAAATATAAGAATTAAGGACACTTCAGAATCTCAACTCCAAATAAACAGGAAGACAAGTACCTTTCCTGTCTGGGTGATATGTCTAAATCAGATGATGGGATAAAAGAAAAGTTGACAGGAGCTTATTAAAGAGATGTGGGTATCATTAAAAAGCATAAATGAATCACTCTGTTGGGTGAACAATTTCCTCTGCGTTGGAAAACATATTACATCAGCACGGCACTTTCAAATTTACATGAAGTATTACAGTAACATAGCCTCAGCAACAAATTAGGCATCACTTCCTGACGATGATTATGTTTATGCTCATAACTTTTTAGCTGGAAAATTGTTAGCCATTTGTGTGAGAGCACACAACGCAGATTGCCCACAGCTACACTTGGGGATTGTGGCTGTGGGATATCGGAGCACTCTGCTTCCCTACTAGATGACTCCATCATCTATCAGTGTCCATTAAGCCCAAGTTGGGTAGGTTGGGGAATTAAGAACTGCACATAGATCCATGGCCATTAGACTGCAAGTGGGTGTAGAGAGATACAACAGTATGAGGAGGAAAAAAAAACATCTAGTAGCTAGATGTCTTACACAGTACAACTGACAACACCACAGGGAACTGCACTGTGGCACTGACAGCAAGCCAACCACACCACAGGGAACTGGGCTACGGTACTGACCGCAGACCGTTACCAGAACCATGTTCAGCATAATGCAGCATGGCAGAAGAATCAATAAAACACGGGACCAGCAGTATCATGCCAGTTTGCCCTGGAACAACATCACACACTACCAAGGCTGCACCACAAAACAAAGAATCATGTCAAATATGTTTCTTATTTTATATGCAAGATATAGATCAAAAAGGATCCCATATTGTAGTACAATTCCAGTGACTGCTCGACAACTAACACAACATATATACAATATTGTTTACAATCCGTCATCAATTTTCAGTCAAGTCAGCCAGACATAAGAGAGAGTCCTGTGATAATTCTCTCACCAGCAAGCCTGCAGGGAGAACCTCTGACAAAAAGCAGAAACCAAGAGGAATGTGAGATGTAAAGTAGGAATTTTGTTCTGTGATGTCCCCCTCTAGTGTTCATGAATCATATCACCTTTTAGTCTATCCAAAGAAAAAAATCCTGTTTGGTCAAGTAAGATCTACAAGCCACAGATACCAAACTACTAATTAGTTTGACACAACTAACCTTGCATTCTACGACACTCTGATCGGATTCACACGTAACATAAATCTCGTCCACAGCTCGCCGCAGGTTGTCGAAGAGAAATGCCCAGTAGCGTGCTCGCAAATCCACCTTGCGGGGCTGTCTGGCTTTGGTGGGGCTCTTCTCTGACCCCTTGTCCAACAAAACACCAGCTGTGCCCACAACAGCATTCTGTGGAGATAGAAAAAGGACCAAATAACTGGCAGAGCAGGTGCGGCCATTATATTACCTATACATATATATAACTATACACATATAGATATATCATGCACTTGTGCCAATGCTGATGGCACATAACACCCCAGTGGCTTCATCCACAGTGAATCAGTAAGTATATACAATATTAAAATACAAAGCATCAATCTGGGAACTAAAAAATGTATTCGATTATAGCATTTTACTGCTGCAGTCAGTGATAAATTATTGTTGGCTACACATCATTTGAATCCAACCAGTTTGCAAATTTTACAACATTTTATGCAAGAGCAGCTAAAATATTACATAGATTGAAAATGTTTTGGTTGGATGCAGCTACAGGAGACACGTCACAGACACACACGTACACACATACACACCAACATTCCTCCCTTTTTCTATGTGAACTCAGCTTTGCTTTTCAGCTCAGCTGATTCACTCAATGCAAACACAGTGAGCATAATGACTCTTGTAGATCACTGCAGTGAGTTAAAATGTATTTAAATCACCAAGACCTGAGGCAGAAGAACAGGTTGAGTTAGCTTGGTGAATGGTGCCCTCTAGTGGAAACAGAAGATACACCAACCTGTTTCTTATTCCTCTGTTGTCCAGAATTGATCTTCTGACCCCTGGAACTGCCACTGGAGTTGCTTTTGGACTTTGCTATGTAAAGAAGAAAAAGAAGGCTTATAAACAGGCATAGCTGAAATAAACAATCTAAGCTTCAAGTTAACATTCAACATGCTCATGATAGTGATGGATAATTATTTAACAACTCAGTAATATGAATTTGAGTTGATAAATACAAACGTCACAAATATACAATATAAGACTGGGTAACAGTATGACAACCTTATGTGCTGAAGGTAAAAGGCTGACTTTTTAGTTGAGGTAGATGGATGTGAACCAGAATAAAGTATTAAGACGATTTCTGGCTTTCATGACAAATTCAACAGCAGAAACGCAGTCTTAAATAAATAATTGAACTGACCCACAAATAGGAGGGAGAGCCAGACTAAAAGTGAGAAATGATGGGAGACTCTTGTGGGGTGTCTAAGTAGGCTGAAAAGGCTAAAAGCAGCTTTCTTTAATATAGAGCCTAAATAATGTGAAGGAGAATGGGAAAGTACATTGTCAATCTGAAGAAAGAAAGTAAAAAGCTACCATTTTAAGAGACTTTCATTTCAAAAATCACATACATCACAAGTTATCTGAAACCTACTGCATAACGGCCAATACACCAGACATCCAGAAACACAGTACTGTATGGCTCAGCAACCTTTTCAGAGAATGACGTAATTTTTCAGCCAAGCCATGAGATGAAAAATTGTGTTGAACACTGTCTTCAAGAAAGATGTAGTCACTGTACAGCACCAAAAAATGACTATTTTCAAAACAATAAAATTGTCATACTCCATTTGGTCTATTGATATTAATATGAATCCTTGACAAGTGGCAATAACAGCAAATCTGGCACCCAGCACAAAAGTGTGTTTTGCATGCAGTCAGCTGCCAACCTTCCTCCTCTTTATTCTCTAGCGGCACACTCCAAGCTATGAGGTTTCGAGCAGCACGACCCTCTTCAGCCACTATCTTCCGCACCTTGTCATGGCTGTTGGAGCGCTGAAAAGAAGCCTGCAGGAGACACAGAGTGACAATTTACACTTTATGCAACAGACAAGAGAACATGGCAAAAAGCAATGCGGCTTCATAAAAGTGACAAATAGGTGTGGGTCTTGTAAGATGACTTTCACTATGGCGTCATGATATGCTGCCCAAAGACAATTCTGAGAAAAATGATACATCGCAAACACAAGGTGTCTCAACATTCATTAAAGGCTAACATTTTTAACTTGCTTTGTGTCGCAAAAACGCACATACTGTGAGATCCGATGCTGATTAAATTGTATCATCGTGTCAGTTTGCTGTTTAAACTATAAATACAAGCAGTAATCAGTCAATAGAAATACAAGACAGACATTTCGATTATTGATCTGTCACATATTTAGACTGTCAGGACTGAAAAATCTGTGCAGGTGTTATTTTAGTAATCTGAGAGTAATCTGTGATTTAAAAAGTCTACAATCTGCTTTTCTGATAAATCATAGCATGTATTCTGTAATGGAATCGATCTTCACAGTGAAATCGCAGACTAGTGAATCAAAAAATTTCAAAGTCAATAAAAGTAAAAACGTTTCCACTAAACTTCCTGTTGTGGATCCAACACCTGAACCAATCAGATCTTAGATCAGGTGAGAGCAGGCGTTTCCCGTCATGGTAAATAAGATAAATAACATAAGGCTGTTTAGGTAGTTTAATAAAAAGGACTGTATAGATCTGTTCTACAGGAAAGGCAGACTAAAGTGACTTCTGTTGTGATCTGGCGCTCTTCTCTCAATCAGTGAAAATATGATTAACACCCACTCATGCATGGGGATAAAAATACCGTTGAATACCGTGAAACCGTCATAATTTGAAAAATACCGTGATATAGAATTTTGGTCATACCGCCCAGCTCTATGTTTGAGGTTTATGTACTGTATATTAAACTATTATGTACAGTTAAGGTGAGAATTATTAGCCCCCTGATGAAATCACACAAAACCCTTAATATTTCTATGGAAATGACCATACCAAAAACTGTTCATACTTGCATTGCTTCCAAAAGAACACAGACAAAATCTCCACAAAGTTTGATCAATATAGTCCAAGTGTTCAAGCGCTAGTGGCACTTGAACAATTTTCAGCTAAAAGCAGACAGACATTTCCTGTTGTGTGCTGCATGTGTGAACTACCAAACGAGTCCGGACATTGTTCAGACCTGATTCTCTAGACACTGTATGGAGTCCAAATGTGAAAACAGCTATATACATGTACTCACCAAACTAAAAACATGAGAAGAATGTTAAAAGTGGGTGAATATGCACTTCAAGTGAATATTGGACACAAAGCTGAGGTGCTGAGGCCCATTACTTTCTATGTGGTAACAAACTGGAACACATTATGGAGCCCTCACAATGGCCACATGTAAACAAACACAAAAAGCTCCACAGTTGTCAAAAAATAATAAATGCACATTTTGTAACAATTTTGCTCTGTGTCACGTTGGTTCATTATGCTCAAGCTGCCCAACGTCTTCTGAGTCAATTCAACATACAGTCTTTTTGCAATAGACACTGAAGAGCACTGTTTGCTAAAAACTACAGTACCCAATGCATTAGTAATATTTTATAAATAAGATTATACATTCATGATGAATTTTGTCTTCATTAGGAACAAACTGACTTGGGGCTAAATGCCACAGTGCCAAGGGAGAGGATTTTGAATAATCATAATAACAAAAATAAACATAATGGCCAGCATATTTCATTAACTCAATTAGTTTTATGAGTTTTTCAACTAGTAATACATCATGAAGAATAAATATTGTTGCTATGGTTACCTCCACTTTAATATCCCTAGACACTGATCTACAGTTCTGTACAGTGTTTAAAGCATAATGCACAGCAGTATACTTTGACATCCTAGCCCTTTAAATGGCAACAATACATTCCACAAACTACTTATTGTACATATTATTCAAATCCAAAGAGACATAACTACACCAAAAAGCAAAAATAAATGTTTGTTTTCATAACTCAAAACATTTCAATATGCACAAAACATATAATGCTAAAAAATTACTCACAAGTATTAATTGCTATTAAAATTACATTAGGTGCAATCTTTCTTTCCTTTTACACACCAAGTGTGCATAACATAATCCTAATGGTAAAATATTTCAACAGTTAAGGAACTAGTGGTATGATACTGAGCACACATATGTATACTATATATAGTGAAATTACTTGTATACATGTCTATACAGTGTATTTATTATGCCACTATGTTTACTTTCTGATTTTTATGTTTACTTTCTAATTTTTTTATTTACTTTCTAATTTTTTTATTTACTTTTATTACTTGTGTGTTTTCCTACTGTCTTCCTACTATACTGTGACCCAGATATACGTAAAAGAATTCCAGTGTGCTTGTACTTGACTGTACCTGTGCAAATGTCAAATAAACTTTTCTATTCTAAAGCCACAACTAAATGAGACACCTTCACTTCCCACACAGCATATTGTAATATGCCATTTCAACTATTTGTGAGCATGAGCAAGTGGTTGAAGTCACAATATCAGCATTAAATATACGTATGAGGTCTACTGGCACAGAACGTGACAAGAAACACTTAGAAGCAGAGGCTCTAAACCCATTTTGTGCCCAAACCTACACATTGATTATGCATCAGTGAGCTTGATTGTAATCTTGCATGAAGCACATACAGTGAATCAAAATAAATGCTGGGAGAAGTCATTCTTCATATCCATTATCAGTGGGTCATTAAGATGGCCTGTAATGAAACATGGCATCAACATTTCTCCTGACCTGACTGAGAAACATTTCGTCACGTAACAATTTGGTCAAATAGGTCACGCATTACTACATAAAACCTATTTGTTAAACAGTAACAACTACACCTCCAAAAATACATAATGTACCAGACATACTCTGTGCCTTTATAATCTTACATCACTAAATAATCTGACTTCTGGCAATCTGGTTACAAAACAACACAGAAGCTAATACCTAGAGGCTTATCATTCTCAATCTTCCACTGACTATGTTCTCTCTCCCAGATGAACGACCTGTACCATTTTTGTACTGCTCATAAATTATTCTAATGTTGACAAAAATCCAAACTAATATTTGCCATTTCAGTCAAATAACTATAAAATGTGGTTTCACACTGCTACCTGAAACCAGCACAAAAATCAACAGCCAGTTCTACTCTTAATAGCAAATGAGTCATGGAACAAATGGTTCTCTCTTTTCCTGGCTGTCTCTCACTAGCACCACTATTCAGATGAGAAAGCTACAGCAAAATTATTCCTCTACGACACGCACCTCTCTGTCCAAAGCTATGAGAAAAGAAATAATAATAAATGTTATGTATTTATGCAAAAATAACGTGTAACAATGCCAGCCTCATTAGGTGTTACACATGCACAAACAACATGTGTGTATTGGTCTGATACTATTTAATGTCCCTAAGGGAAATATCCAGCTGACCTACTTTTAGTAAGCAAAATTCTTTACATGTTGAGTGGCCTGGGCTTTATTCCGCCAAGTAGAAAGAGACTGCAAAGAGATAAAAGAACATCAAACAACACAGGGCTACTAAAATGAGTAAGATATAATGAGGAAGGCCAACGTCAATGCACCATCTCCCATTTACTAACTGTAAATATTTACTCTGTGTTTCCTTGTTTTGGCAGACACTGGATGACAGATGAGTGAGAATGGCTTACCTACTCACAACTGATGGCTAACAGTGTGCAGCAGCCTGAGACAAAAAAGGCTTACAGCAACATTCTTGTAATCCACTTAATCAACTACAAACAAGCTGTCTCCTGGGTTGTAATATAAAGGAATAAGATACATAGTGGAGCATAAAGTCTTCTATATCAGCTTGTCAAGCAATCCTTCCCCATGCAGCAGAGAGAGCGTTTATCTTCCAGTCTGTGCTGAGTAAGGGGCAAGTGTAATGTTTCCCTTTGGCAAGCAAGCAGGAAGACAGTGGTGACAACTAGCTCAATAAGAGAGACACAGAGAAAAATCAAAAGATCAAAGGATACATACAGAATAGAAGTACAGTCTGTAAGCAGGTTCCTCGTCTTTATCCACCCCTGACATACTTTTGCAGCCCACTTCAGGCAACCTGTTCCCCTTCACCAGCACTCCCACTTGTGCAAGGTGACATCGTCATCTGACGGCAGGACCAAAATAGACTCCTACTGTGTAGTCCACGCTGCTACAACTTGCCCAGCTGTGTCAAAGCCTCTCCTAGTGTCGACTGAGGGAGACAAGTGCCAGTACCCTGCCAGTCCTGGCTTTCACTTTGACAATTCTGTCTGTAATCTAGACTGAGCTGTCGGAGGTTTGCTGAGTTAGCATCCTCTACTCAGGCCCAACTGGCTGCCTGCTGCTGTCTATCTGCCTGCCACTCTCTCCTGTTCTCCACTGTATGCAGCCTCCTACATTTACAGCTTCTCTCCTCTGCTCTCCCGGTGCTGCATCAGAGCCCTCACTCTCTCCGTTTCTCATCTCTCACTCTCCTTCTGCCAAAACACTGTGCAGTCATGTGCACACAGCAGGCCTGCCGCTCTGCCCCCTACTCTGTGTTGCTAGTGATGAGAGTGTTGCTGCAGGCTCAGAGGCAATGTGTGCTAATGCAAGTCGTGCATTAGCCAAACTGAGCGATGCTCTGAATCTGATTGGACTCAGGATATGATGATTCATAGGCTGCTGGCGGACAAAACACACATGGTCCACATGGTCTGTCTGCCTACAAATGATACAAACTTACCAAGTTTGCAAGGGGCAGTAAGTTGGGACCAACAGTAAGAGCAGTATACTTTTATACACGTGTGTCATTAGTCTCCAGTTAGAGAACATAACAGTTTTCTAGCTATGACATACTTTAATGATCATATTTAACGATCCATTAGCATATTTACCATAGATCATAAGCCTATTTGTCATCTCTTAGTAAAAATGCACAACTGGATGTGTTTAACAAGGTTCAGGTGGAGGGAGAAACATTTCGGAAACTAAGGAGGCAGCCACACCTGACAACATGATACCTGGAGAAGGTAAGATCACCCAAAAATCCTCCTTTCTTCTGGAAGTGTTAGCCATGTGAACCCACTTTCAATTATCCAGTCACATAGTTAGCTTAAACCACCTAGGGCTGCAAGCGGATATGTCATAAATTATCAGTGTATTTCAGCTAACATCAATTCTCTAAAAGCTAATTAACGTTACATACCTTCAAAGCGGTTATGGATGCATTCTTGCTTTTGCCTCCTCCATGCGAGGAGCCTGAGCTGTTGCTACCAGACCTCTCCCTCCCGTCCCCACCTTGACTAACTCTCGGACCGAGACGGTGTTGCCCAGCCCCACGCCGTCGTCCATCGTGGCGGTTGTCTTTGGACATCGACGCGCTGTATGTTCAATGTTCAGTCAGTGAGAAATAACAGAGTACAGACAAAGTTGTGATGTTGTCAGGACTGATGAAAAAACATGTCAGATAAATACATGACAGTGAGAACAACCTAACAAAGCAGGAAGACCGTTGCGTTTCCATTTATTGACTGGCGATGTGATTATCCAATGAATTCAACGTAACGGTGACACGACATACGCGTTGACCAATCACGTTCAGGACAATTTGGGTCAAAGGGTGGGATACGTTTTCGTAAGGCGGGACTTTAAACTTTCTACCATGGCAACGGTGAAGATCGGGCGGGACGTTTGGTTGAGTTCACAGTGCTTGTCAAGTTATCTAAAAATAGCCGGAACAAGAACAAAACCAGGAGCATGCCTTCAAAATAATGCATATTGTCCCTGTGAAATAAATTTATTAAAATCTTTTTTCATCCTGTTATACTCTACTGGTCCTTTTGCACTGCTAGCCTATTGCACACAATGCTGCTGTTGCTTAAACGTACACCAAAAAATCAAAATAAAGCTAAATAATACTGTTATTGTATGGTTATATACTCATGGATGAATTACTACTGGTATGTGAGGTCGGGGGCCTTTGGTTTGTGCATCTGGAGTGTTTATATTTCTTGTTTGAATGTCACAGGCCCAAGACAAAATGACCAAAATAAAGTCACTGCCTCATTTGTCGTTGTTTTGTGTCTCTTTCAATCTAGGGCTCCTATATTGTATTTCCAGTTCTCCTAATCCATCAATAGATATATTGAAAAGTAAAAATATTTTAGGACAAGCACAGTCCTGAGAAAAAGCACATTCACTTATCAACAGAACCCAACCCTTATGCATATCTTCCATGGTTGTACAAATTGCAAAGACACGTAAAGTCTTGAAGGCAAAACCAGTCCTCCCATATGTGCAGGTGTTATCACTGCCCCACTGTATATGTTTTGTCTTTATATGCTTATATCAGCCCTGTAAGCATGAGATCCTACATAAGTTTGTACAGTATTTACACATATTAATCAGAATAATTTATTTTGAACGTTATGACCGGAAGTGTCATACCTCGTTCAGGGCACACAGATCAACCATTATA
>JAUBNQ010000025.1:13595141-13617954 GCA_032353495.1 Ctenopoma kingsleyae | reverse complement strand
TAATCAGAATAATTTATTTTGAACGTTATGACCGGAAGTGTCATACCTCGTTCAGGGCACACAGATCAACCATTATATGGAGAACTTTGCACGGTAACAAAAACGTTTTATATTTACATTAGTAGTCAACTTTATCGCCTTTAATTTGCTGGAGTTGGTTGTGTTGTCTTTAAATGTGTTTATCTGGGCTCACGGTGTTGGTCTTGCACTCGATGCTGCGTGAATACCGATCTACCGATCTGTCATTCTCACTCTCTCTCAAATACATAAACGCGAATTATTTAAAACAAGAGAAGAACCATTACACTGCGAACAGCTGAACATGTGATTTTTGTTCTTCTCTTTCTTAAGCTCAGGTGCAGTAATTTAGCAGGTTTTTGTCGGTCAGTACTTTGTCTGAACTTCTACCAGATGGCCACAAGGTCGCACAGTTGCATTTTGGTCATTTTGAGTTTTCAACCAGTGAGAGACTAATAGCACCTTGTATTGTTTTTACTGCTCAGCGTGTTACAGATGGCCTCCCCTGTGTTATTGCTATTGCTGTTACACCTGTTTGGATTTGGACAATGTTCTCATAAACATCTTCATGAAGATCATTATACTGGACAGCACCACAACCCTGAACACAACATGAATGTTCTCCTGGGAGATGAGGTTGTAAAATATTTTCACTTGTTTTCTTGCACTCCTCATCTGAACTCTTTTTTAATCACCTGCTCACACGTTTGCTCTATTTATTTTATGCACTTCTAGGACACAGATGAGATAAAGAAACTCAGCCCAGCAGAACAAAGGAAAAAAATTATGGAAATCATTAAGAATATTGACACAAATGCTGACAATCTGCTAAGTGGAGGTAAATCTGTTCGGCCAGTATTTGAAAATAAATCAGACATAAAGAGAGGTGATTAAACGTCATGCTCGGCCTGCTCTGTTTTTTATTTTAACCACAGAGGAGCTCGCTCTGTGGATTCAACATGTCTACCGAAAATATGCTATGGATGATGCAGAAGAGCGGTTCCCTGAGTATGACACAGACAAAAACGGTGTTGTAACATGGAAGGAATACAACATGGTCGCTCACGATCAACTCATTAGTTTTGATGACAGTGATGTTCTGGATGATCCAGAGCAGGAGTCTCTGAGACATGTAAGCATGTTTTTATTATCCTGTTAGAAATCACACAGTTGGACTCTAAATTACAATAACATAGATTGATATTCCCACCAGCTCTTTCTGAAGGAGAAGAAGCGTTTTGACTTTGCTGACGTGGATGGCACACCTGGTCTTAATGTGACAGAGTTTCTTGCCTTCACCCACCCGTCTGAAGTGGATGCCATGGCTGTAAGATAAGAGTAGCTCCTACTCCTGCTAAGCCTAATATAATAATGCATTCATCTACCCATTTTATGGGTGTTCCTATTTCATGTTACAGTTTAATGCCTTACCTTTTATTTCTGAAAGGATTTTGCCATTGAAGACGTGTTGAGTGAATATGACACAGATGCAGATGGATTCATCAACCTAAGTGAATTTATTGGAGATGTTCGTGGTGATGGTACGAACACAGATATGTTTTTAGAACATAGAATCATTTAGAATATTTATTGCTAAATAACTCTACTAAGCCCCTTTTTCACCACCTTTATACCACCACTTGTATTTTTATCAGAGGATTCCCCCTCACAATGGGAGATAGAAGAGACCGTGAGGTTTAAAGACCTCTACGATCAAGATAAGGATGGCAAGTTGAATAGAGAAGAGCAACTTCGCTGGGTTGCACCTAATAGCTACGGCTCAGCAAGAGAAGAGGTAAATCTGATTTTGATTCTATTTAGCAGGAAAAGTTACAATAAAATGATTCACTTTTGAATAAAGTAGGTGTGTCAGTGCTATCCACCAGCTATTGTTTGATATGATTCTATTTCCTTTCTCTCCGTGATTTCATGACAAAATATTCATACATTTCTTTTCTTTCTTTTGCTCTGCTGTCAAACAGGCTCTTTACCTTATCAAGGAAATGGACCATGATGGAGACGGGCAGATCTCAGAGGCTGAAGTTTTGAAAAATCAAGAAACATTCATGAACAGTGAAGTGACAGACTATGGCAGACACCTGCATGTGTCACACGATGAATTATAACTATATGTTCATGTTTATTGTAGAGTTTTCTCATTTGTTTCCATGAAGATGTAATGTAGTTTATTTTAAGTCTTATACACTAACAGTCGTCATAGGATTCACTTTCACTCCCCGGTGAGAGGTGATCTTGTTAAGTTACATTAGTAAATGGTTAACAGGTAGGTAGCAGGAAGTCACATCTCGCACCACATTCATTATATTGTACATCACACATGACGTAAGTTACATGTTCTAAAATGTCCAGTGTTTCTTCACCTCGCTGACAGTATAACAAACACCATCAGAAACTGGGTTGCAAGGCTGTTACCATGGTTGAGTGTTCACACCAGTACTACTGTATTCTAGTAGCTATGAAAGAGTTTGTTGTGACTTTTAGAAGAGGTTTGTTCTAAAATTGCAGCTTTGTGTCATTATTGCATGTCCTTTCACATGTGTCTGCCAAGTAAAGTAAAGTAAAGTAAAGTAAAGATGTGTCAAAAGTGAACTGACACGAGTATCAGTCCAGCTGTGGTAACTGCTGACATGTCACAGCTCTTCCTCATTTAAATCAAATGAGCAAGTGAGTGCCTGTTGCTGTTTGAATGCTGGTTTCCTGGATGTGTCATGATCCGTTTCACATGCACTGAGCAGTAGCCTGTCATGGCGATGTAAAGTAATTTAAAGCTGAGCGGATTTTTAAACAAGGACTATTTTTAACCATCACCAATATGACATTACAGTTTAAAGATGCCTTTTGGGTGAGTTGTTGTGATGCTACTAATTCCAACATATTTCTGTACTTCAGTGTTAAGAACTGAGCCTCACTGAAGATTTTACTGAGCTGTGTAGTTAGCGTTGTGTTTAGACCGTTCTGAATCACTGGTATTTTGGAATAATGATTTTTCATGTAGCTTTATACTGCAGTCGTCTTTGCTTTCTTTCATTTCACTTTTACTTTGAAATTAATTGTATATATACTGAATTGTTGTGTTCGTTAAAATGTGATATATTATTATTTTTTAATCTAGTCTTGCTTAGCTGAAACTGTTGTTTTTGCCTCTGGGTTGTGGATATTATTTATTTATTTCTAAAACCAAGTGTGTCACACAGACTGTAGACTTATTCCATAAGTGTAGGAAGTCAAAAACAACTTCATTGCATAATTTAGTATAGTGACATAATAGTGGTAGTCTTTACCATTATTAGGGGTTTCCTTTTTATCTAAGGCTAATATAATCTGACCTTTCCATATCTGTACAGAGCCCACTATTAATTCCTGCACAACAGTGCCACAAATCAAAACTTACAATGTCCATGTAATCAGTTACCAACACAGTACATATCTTACCCTGTAATCTTGCAAAACTTTACAAACTGCTCAGTTTCTACTGTAAGGTAATTGTGAACTTGCGTGCTTCCTTTTTCCTCTTATCATGCTGCTCACAGTATTCTTGTGTAGTTCGAGACTTACAAAAGTAATTTTATTTCCACTTAAAGTCAATCTTCAATAAAGTACATTTATATCATCTTTACAACATCTTTTTGTGCTTGTCCCACCTTTCCATTTCTAAATACCACAATACTAACCCCTACCCTATAAAATTATACTTCTAAATACAAATACTGAATGTACATGTGTACAGTTTACCTGTAGCATACTTTTATACTACCAGAACACTTTAATCAAATCAAAATATGGTTAAAAAGAGCATTTTAATTTGACATATAACACAAATACTTATGAAGTCACCGGGCAGTAGCATAACGGTGACAACAACCACAGTGCCTCAGTAGCAGATAAGTATGTAACATAGTTAATCTATAAAAAGTATTATTTAATACTTATTTAGTGATTGAAAAGGATGTCATTCTATGTAGTTCTGTGTACTTCTCAGTATACCTCAAATATAGTTTAATTTTGTCTGGTATATCTTTGATGAGTACATAAAAAGTAAACTATTTTTAGTTTAAAAGAAGTATATTAATAGTATACTTGAGTGTACTTCTTTTTCATAAGGGAAAGAACAAGAAACTGCAGTTTTCTTTCAGATCAACATAAAATATTTTGGAATATCAGCATTTGTTCAGTTTTTTTTTCTCCAAAATGTAACGTTTTGAAGGAATTCCTCTGAACATTTTCTTCTGTCACAGACAGTTTAAGTATTACGGTTTGGTATTTATTGTTGTAGGGACCAGACTTCATCAGCAATATTGGATATGAGACTATTATTCAGAGACTTAACGATGGCCGACGGACATGTAAAGACATGGAGGAGCTCATGAAAATGAGGTGAACTCACAAGTTTCTCGTTTATTATACATACACATAGAGAGTGACATAATTGTGACGTGTTTCAGTTGTATCATGGTTTTGTCTTTGTAGGGCATCTGCAGAGGAGAAATATGGCAAAGAACTGGTCAACATTGCACGCAAAGCGGGGGGTTTTCATGAGATCTGGTAGGTGTGAGTGCTGGTGCATTTGAGCATTAATATGTAATACATTCCAATATGTGAAATATAATAATCTTCCAAGGATTTCCTATGTTTTTTTTCTTTGTTTTCACAGCACTTTGAGAACATCTTTTGATGAAATGAAAACACGTAAGACACACACGTTTCCAGTGTAACTGCATCTATGCAGTGTATTTCCCAGTTAGTTCTGATTTGTTTATTGCATGTTTTGGTGTTCTTTAGAAATTGAGAGCATAGGAAACTTGCACATTAAGCTTTCTGGACTGCTAAAGGAGGAGGTGAAGAGAATGGAGCAGTTCAGAGACAGACAGAAAGAGCAGAGGAAAAAGGTACTCACAAGATTTACATATTTGAATAGAGAGGAAGTCTAAACAGAGAGCCCTCTCTCAGTGGTTTTGTGAAAATGAATATGCCTTTTCTGTAACATTTTGTCGTCCTTCACGTTCTAGTTTGAAGTCATTATGGAGAAGGTTCAGAAGACAAAAATCTCCCTGTACAAGAAAACGATAGAAGTAAGTTAAATTAATATTATCATATTAAATTTACACTAACAAAACAAATAACACTGAAGAAACAAATCATGTATTTAAATGATGACTTCTATGATAAGAACTACTGTGTGGAGAACATTGTTTGTAGTTTTACCACGTGTCAGTTTCAGTGAGTATGTTAACATATAGATTCAAGATTTAAAAAACTTTATTAATCCCAGAGGGAAATCATTTAATATATAATATACTAATAATAATATACAATATATTAATATATGCCCTCATGCTCAATATATTATGTTATGGCAGCAGTCACATGCTTTAATGATCTCAGAAAAAAGATAACTTTAGTAAAGGTAAACCCTGCTGTGATGTGCAAGACAAGTGCATAAATTGGAGAAAAGAAGCATGCTAGATATTCAAATTGTGTAAGAGGAAGATGGCTTTGCAAAATAATAAGAAAATGACACGTGTAACATATTAACATACACTTTGAGGAGCCTGAGCTTATGCCTGTGTCTGTCAGCTTAGAAGAAGGAAGTGAGCCCTTACTTGATGCACTTTGTTTTCCTGCACATGCATGACACCCCCCACCCCCTCACCCATCCCCTTCCTGCTAAATGTTCATAGAGCGAAGTTATGATGAACAGCATGGGTATTTTGTTGTTTATTCTTTGGTTTCTGTTCTGTTTCCTTCCCAGTCTAAAAAATCTTATGAGCTGCGCTGCAGAGAGGCAGATGAGACAGAGCAAATGACTGAGAAGATGGGAAGCCTTCCCACATCCACTCCCAAGCAGATTGACAAGGTAAATCTGTAAAATCTGCACTGATTTCTATTCAACAACAATGACTGAATCATTGACTTTTTAATTGGGGGATTATTGTCTTTTGGTTTTTAGGTAGTTGTTTTTTTCTTTTAAAAGCCAACTACAGAATGTTTTAAGACATAGCTGGCTACTCTTGCTATTGAAATTAAATTTAAATATACTCCTCTTTCCATGAATAACCCAGAATCTATGAATATGCAAATATTGTTTATTTCAAAAGTTTAACTACTAGACATGCCTCGTACCTCACTGAAAAGTTCATTGTTGGTGTACATGAGATAGAAATTTTAAGTTTCATGACGTGACACTTGTGTAAGTTACATACTGGACCACGATTGGCTAAAAAGCTAGTTGTGATGTCACAGAATCATGCTTGTAGATAGGTTCAGTGAAACGTGTCTTTTAGGCAGGTGGATGTAAACTCTATTTTTGCACATAAGCTACACAGTTCTATACAGTGACAGACAAACATCCATGTGAAGCAACAATAAATACATAGTATTTTTTGTACTAAGGATGTCAAAATGTTTTATGTCACATCTCGAAATACATCTCTTTCCATGACTCTGTCTGAGTATATGCATCTTTCACAAGTTTTAGAAAGAGTAGTGTTTTACACAAACTAAATAAGGTAACATAGTGGCCATGATAAGAAAGTTGTACAACAGTCTGTGTGCTACAAATTCATAACTGTCCTAATAAAAATGAATTACTGTTGCTGGCAACCAACTGCTGGCAATCAGTCTCTTGAAACACTGACAGAAATTGTGACTTTAATATTCTGTGTAGTCATTTAGAAGATGTGATTTTATTGTTGATCTTGTTTTAATGTACACATGTTATGGTAATAACCGCAAAACTTTATAAAACTACGTGATATTTTAACCATATTCCATTTACTGTGAAATCAGATATAAAAGCACTATGTGATTTAGCAATCTTTTTTTTTTTTTTTTTTTCAGATGAGCTGCAAAGCTAAGCAATGCAGAGAAGCTGCAGAGGAGGCTGGTAAGGTTGAATAAAAAGTGAAAAGCTGTATGTTGGCGTGTGAAAGCAGTAATGTAATGTAGGAAGCCTGGATGGTTTACCAGAAACAATTTTAAGGATGGTGGTCACATTACTTCCCCTTTAATGAGGAGAAATGGAGATAGATGTAATATAGAAACCCATTTGATGAGTATGACATATCAATATGCTGATGTCATGTGAAATGTTGCATCTGGGTGTGTAGAAAATCTTGAATTCTCATTTGTTTGTTTTTTTTTACCATTAATTATTTCATTTGATTACAGATAAACAGTACAAGTCAAACATTGAACAGCTAGATGAGATCCGTCAAGAGTGGGAATCAACACACATCAGCTCATGTGAGGTAAATTATACCACTGGAAGCTGTACATCTCTTACTGTATTTATCCAGGAAAAAATACACACTCTGGCAAAATACATTTTAAAATGTACAGACTTAGACAAAAAGTAGTATTGCCTGAGGCCTGTTTTGTCAGTGAGGATGTGTCATACTTCCTATAAACTGAATGTGAAGTGAGTCACTAATCTATGAAAATTTTTCTTGGCAACAAAGTCTGTTGCAACAACTATACAACAAGGCTGCATAAAGCATTACATGCTGTATTTATCCAAAAGTTATGCAGCCTTAAAATGCAATTAAAAGACAGTTATGAACCTTTAAATGGACTGCAGAGAGATACAAGACCATAACGTACCCTTTTGTTTTGCAAGAATTAGTGAGTTGCATCACAATACTGTGAAGCAACTGTTGGAATGTGTTGTACTTCAGTGTTTGCAGGATTATTTACAATATTTCCAATCACCCTGTTGTTTTGCAGATGTTTCAACAGCAGGAAGAAGACCGCATCAGTGTACTAAGAAATGCATTGTGGATGCACTGTAATCATCTGTCAATGCAGAGTGTACAAGATGATGAGGTGGGTGTAGCTGCTCTGCTACACATCTACAAAATGCTATATACTGTACAACCATTTCATTATAGAAATTTAAACTTCTCTTTTAGTGTTATGAGGAGGTAAGACAAAAACTCGAAAGATGTGACATCATCACAGACAACAACAGCTTTGTGGAGATGAAAATAACCGGCTCAACCCCACCAGGTAGGCTCCCACTCTACAGGCTTCCTGATTTGGATTTGAATATGTGCTAAGTGTGAAATTTTAATATTATCTCCCAACTGCTGGCAAATCATAGAACAGGATGTTCTGTGGAAGATGTGATGCATGGTGTGTAACAGAACATTATTCCTTAAGCAATTTCTTTTTTATTTACAGATCCAATTGAATATCAAAACTACTATGAGAGGGATGGTACGGCTGACAGAAATGGCAGCGCTGGATTCGTAGGAGGTGTCATGAAAAGGTTACACAATAGAAAACCCTGTTATCAAATCAATGAAGACAATGAAGTATTTTTACAAAATGTTATTACCTTTTAAAGTATTATGTTTTTCTCAGTGAATACTTTTCCCAATTTCAGGTTTACAAATCTTCTGCAGGGAAATTGTTCAAGTGGCTCCAAACTCAGCATCAATGAGCCAGTTACACAACTGACTGGTACAGTATCACAGTCATTCACGTAACACTGCAATTTCCAAAGACATGACAGATGAAAATCACTTCATACTAGCAACAAAAGGGGTGGTGCAACTGTACATTACATACACTAGTTCTGATGTAAAATGAAGAAGAGGTTTTGATCATTCTGCAGAATTTGTAGGTCAGAAACTGACCATGTTAATTTGTTTGTACAAAAAGTCAGATCTCTTTGAGTTTCTCAGCATCAAATTATGTCTAGACTGAAGATGTCTAAGGGAGAAATGTGTGGTACTCTTAAACACATTGCAGAAACTGGATCAGTTGTATCCAAAGTAGCATCATGCAGACCAAAAATGACAATATGTAAAATGTGTTCACTTTTCTTCACTTAGAGAGAAAAAGCAAGCTAATCACATATATGTTTGCTAAACAGCTGTGGTGCAAATATGGTATTAGTATTAATTCAATAAGGCGACATAGGTAAGTAAATTATTACATATCAATCTATAACAACCTTTTGTGCATTAAATTGGAGTGACAGAGGAAATGTTTCAGTAAGAGAAAGCTTTGATGGCAGTGACTGCTTAAAAATTACTCTCTCACAGTGTTTGTAGGGATTTGGTGCATTCTTCTAAGCAGACAGTTTCTGGGGGATCCATTTATCATGAGTTCCACCCGATGGGTTTAAGTCTGGTTGTAGACTAGTAGATTCCAAGACCTTTGTTTTCTTTCTCTGGAACCAGTTGAAAGTGACTGTTGTCTTGTTGGAAGTCCAGCATACATAAAAAAGAGGTTGCTGCCCTCAGGGTGATCTACTCGGTTCAATAAATAAAATTTAAAAAGAAAATCTTTTTCCACCCCATGTAAAATTATCTAGATCTACCACTGCTTGTCTGATTACACCCCATTCTTCCAGTAATCAACAGGCTTCTCCAAATGTTGTGTAGCCACCTTCAAACGAGCTTCAACAAATCTTTTCTTATAAGCTGATGATGCATAGCACTGCTTATTGTTTTTCCATTCTCAGTTATACCCGCTTCTTTAAGGTTTTTATGGAGCTCCCTTTGGTGAGTTCTTGCATCTTGGGCTACCTTTCTTGACTCATTTTCTTAATGCCCAGTCAGAAATCTTGCCAGGATCTCCCTGTGTGTAGCCACTTGCTGAAATGATGCCCCTTCCATGTGCAAATGATGGCCCCAGTGGAGCTTAGGGGAACATTTAGGAGTTGAGAAATCAGTCTGTAACTTGTGTTAGTCCTATGTTACTCAACGACGTTGTTGCGAAGGTCTTGGGAGAGTTCTTTGCCTCTGCCCATAATGTGTCACAGCTTGGTAACAAATGATGTATTAATAAATGTCTAAGGCTTTTAAAAATGGTGCAAGAACTTTTACACAGATAAGAGAACTAGTTAGAGGACTCTCTTGGTCAGTGCATTTTCTTACTGCATGTTCAGTACTTTTGTGTTGTTCCAATTTAATGCACACAAGTTTTTTGTTAATGAGAATGTTCTGATTTCTTCAACAAAGTTGCCGTATTGAATTAATAACAATGTCTGGTCTTAAATTCATGTGAATAGCTGCACTGGACATATATTTCCAGTAATTAGTAATTCCAGTAATCAAAGTAATATACAGTAAATTAATTAAAAATATAAGATAGGTGCAGGCAACTGGACACACAATTAGTTTGCAGTGCCTGTAAGAAGGACCAGTTACTGGTGATAAGACAAAGAAGACTAGAAGAAGGTTCTGGTCTGGTAAGACCATAACTAAGCTTTTTGGTAATCAGACTAAACTCTGTTTGCCATGAACCAAACACTGAACATCACTGCAAACACTTAGTAATGTCAGAATTTGCATTTGAAAATGACTGTTCACTTAGAGTCCTTATGGAACCTAACAGAGCTTGAGCAGATATGCAAAGAGGAATGTGTGAAAACTGCACCAGTGTCCTGATATGTAAAACTAACTAAAACCTATCCGCACAGTGTACGGCTGTAATTTTTACCAAAAGGTGCATGTGCTAAGTACAATACAAGTACAATTCAATTCAGTAATTCACGTACATCTACTTTAATATTATTATTAAGTTGTGAGTAACAGCCAGTTCAAAATTTAATAAAATGTTGCTTGTTTCAGTAAGAAAACTGAATATTATCAGTGGCTTCACAAAGTAACTGACCTGGTGCTGATTATGTCTGTAATCCTGTCAGACCCCTCCACAGAAAAATCAGAAGGAGTATATGCTTCCATTCCTGGATATCAGGAGTCCCTGCTAAACAGTGACGAATACAAGGCCATGTATGACTATGTGGCACAGGTCAGCTTCTTTGCTTTGATGTTTAAATTTTATGTGACACATTTAATGTATATGTGCTAATTCTTGTGCATTTGACTGATAATCAGTTGACAGAATACTTCTGTTCTTGTTTAGGGAGACGATGAGCTTTCTGTATCTGTTGGGGATGTTGTGGTTGTCACAGATAAAGGTGAGGACGGTTGGTGGACGGTGCAAAGAAATGGCCTCACAGGATTGGTTCCTGGCTCTTACCTTACTAAATAATGAGTTTACCTAGTGACCACAGGCTCTGTATGGGGACTACATTTCCTTTCATTAAGACCTTGCCATTTCAAGTTTCCTGGTAGTTTATCTGCTGCTCGTTTATTTCTATTAGGCTATATGCATGAATAAAGCCCCTGTGTGTAGGATTTTAAAATTGTCCACGTTTGGCATCCCCTAGTGGTTGCAGAATTAAACACAGTTACAACAAAAATTGTGCTGTATTCCAAAAACACCCTGTGGATTTGACCATGACAAAGCCTGACAGCAACATATATTTTATTTTTACAAACAAATCCTAACCAATTAAAAACTCTATTACCATATACAGATCCTATACATAGGGGTGTTTAACATGAGACTCCTTAATAATTATTTTTTGCTGTGGCACATAGACCTTTCCCTTAGTGCTGGTATATTGACTGCTTCCCAAACTAGTGACAACTGGGAGATTATCTGTTGCACAAGGTCACTGCACTAAGTTTATACTTCTTGTAAATTTAAAGTCCAAAATGTTGGGCAGAATGTTGTATGGTGGCTTGTACATACTTAATTTCTATGTGTAGTTATTGTTTCTGTTCTGAACAGTAAAAGTAATTTGGTGCATGAGAACATATGTATATTTGTTTAAGATGACAGACTTATACAAATTTCTTTAATGCATAAAGTTGCTTTTTGGCCTCTGCTAATTTAGCATTTTATAAAACCACATAGCTTTCTTTCTTTATATGACTCATTTATTACAGTGAAGACTATTCTTAAATCTAGGCCGCAGCAATCCAAACAAAGTATGCGACTAGGGGACTATTCTTGTGTCAGGTGGCTGTGGTATCTGGTTACACTGCAGTGGGTGGTGCATTGCTAACTGAGTCAACAATAAAACCAGAGCTGACATGTCTTACCACCATTTGGTGTATAAAAGTCCACAATGGTTGTTCAGTTGTCACACATGTTCCAGAAGAAGATGTAACTACACTTAGTGACTACTATAATAGTTTTAATATTCATGTGTCACATACCTGCATATATTTTAATCTTGCGACAATCTAAAACCTAAGTTAAAGGTGTAAAGCTAGAATGCATATCAAATTAAACAAGCACAGACCAAACTATTTTACTGACTATATGACTCTTAGCTCATGCACACCTCCACAATAAATAAAAACATACTCATTTGATTTCAGACTTCCACCTCACATTTTATTTACATTCTTAAGTCTTATCTTTGCTACATAACAAATGATTATAACAAATCTAATTGTGAACTACCATCAGTAGACTGCTGACACAAAAAACAGGACTAAATCAAACTTTGTTAAAAATGCATTACTACTTTTAGTATCCCAAATATGAAAAGGAGATTACAATGTTTTTCCTTTAAAGAAAACCCAGATAAGCAAAATTTCTTATAGTATCAGTTCATACTGTGGAGTCCACCATTTCTTGACCGAATATTGCTGGTGAAAAGTGAGGTTTTAACTAAACCCAAGTTGTAATAGTAGTAGTATAAGTACAACAGTGATAGCAGTAGTAATGATAGTGGAGGTACAGAGTAAAGTTATACACCCTTTCATTCAAGTACATGACAGATTTAAATAATATGAAAGCCGTACACATAGTGCAAACCAACATACAAGGAGAATACTGTGTCCCTACTTTACTCCTTACTCCTAACAACATTTGAGTTCGGTAAGAATGAGGTCTTACCCCCTCGTGTCACCCTCAGAGTGACACAAAGCTTTCTACATCTTGTTCTCACTGACCATTACAGAATTTGGTCATCAGCTTTTTTTATTGTTGGAAAATACAGGTAACTAGCTATAGCTTTAGTGTAGTTAGTGTGTTAAGGTTAGTGTAGTAATCGGTTATTTTCATGCTCTCACAGATGACAGAGGCAAATTCTTATATGTGTTATAGTGCTCTCCTTCAAGCATAGGTTCCCCCTGTGATAAGAAGCTCATAGGCAGGATCTCTGCTTCTGCGACACAGCACCACACATGCACAGAGCATCCCCAGCATCTAAAAGACAGAGACAGACACTTTTCAGTAAATTTCCTTTCAAATGTTACAGTAGTCAGTTACAACATCAAAGACGTGTTTTGTAGCATGACTTCAGAAGTGAAACAGAAAATAAATAGACCAAATTCACAAAAACAAAAGGGAAAACAGATAAGTAAATGTGAAAACAGCACATTTAGAGTAAATACCACATTTACACATTCTGGTAACTGTTGCTGATGGATATCAGTACAGAATTTTCTAAATCTATACAGATAACATCAACTGTGAACGACTGACTATTTTAATGATGCATGAGACTGAAACAGATATTGTCAGGTACGATCGTCTTTACTTGTCTAACTTCATACTGGGCGTCCCCCTGTCATGTTTGACCTATGGTCCTTACAGGACAGCACTGGATAATAAAATAACAACTCAAAGGCCATGTGGCTTCTGGGTGATATAATATATAACAAGACATCCTGATGAAAGTTAAATACCTGGATGGCAGCAAATGTCAGTGCAGTCCAGATGACATACATCATGATCTCCTTCAGCTTTTTCACAACAAGAGCCTCACAACCCTACACACAAATACACACAAAGAATATCTTTGAACATATTAAACTCAAGGAAGTCATTCTAATTTAAAAATAATTATAATTAGTCATTAGCATGGACATGTGATAAAATCAGAGGTGCTTTACTTCTTGGTAGAGATCTTCAGGATGACTGAGGGACCCTGTGCAGCTTCTAACGCTTGTTTTGCAACAGCTGATGGGTACACTGTTGTTCTTTGATTCTTCATACCAGTGTGTATACTGCCAGTCTGAGTAGTTGTGGATCCCACAGCAATGAAGCTGTGATAATATGAAAACTCAGATTACTGTCAACTACTTCTAACAATTCTAACAGACATACAAATGAAAAGAGAATATTATTGGTGGTAATGGAGACAGGATTTCTGTCCTCACCTGTCTCTGAACGTAGTCAATAGCACGGCTCTGTGCATTGCTGTTGATGCCGCTGTACTCATCATACACTTTCTTGATAGTACTATTAACTTCATCTTCAACCTGGCAAAGGTGAAAGAGGACAGATTACAAAACAGCATGGTTGCAAACACACACACAGATGAGATTATGTCATCTGTCGTTCACAGATTATCTGTTGCTCTTGTTCTTGGGTGTTATCAGGAAGCTCTGGTGGTTTACTATTTCCATATCGAACAAGACCGAGTGAAGAATACACTGTGTGACCGGTAGTTTACTTTCTCACCTTTGCTCTGTAAACGTATCCGAGAACCACCACTGCCACTTCCGTCATGAACACAAGCAGGAGAATGATGACAAACTGTGGAGTCAATTTCAAGATTAAGATATGCAGACTATAGACACTTTGAAAAGCTAACATGCACGCACTGTGAAAGTGGATTGTCTGCCACTTTTGCCTGTTCAAGCTACCTTCTTTATATGTGTTATTTCTTGCCTTTCAGTTTTGTGTTCAGTGAAATGTAATAAATATTTATATCTTGTTCTCATACATCCTGAATTCTTACTTTTGATTTCTAAATTTATTGTTATAACAACATCACCCATGGCAAAGTTTGAATACCACTTTTTCTGTCAAACTAAACTAACTACTGACCGTTGTAAGTCCACAATAGCTCTCTCTCACTGTGGCACAGCATCCAATGAGCCCAATAATGAAAAGGAGGGCTCCAACTGCAATGATGACCACTGCTGGGATGAGAGTGTACACATCTTCAAAAAAATGATCGTAGTCATCATATGTAATGAAGACATAGGCTCCAACGTAGCACAGGATACCAGCAGCAGCCTGGGGGCGACACACACATCAACATTTTATCCAAACCCATGCGCAAAGGCAAATCATGTGGTACATGCATGATAAACAATACAATGTAGTTTATTTTGATAGTTCATTATTGTTCACTAACGCGCAGCAGTATACAGTATATCATCAGTGACAGTTCACTTATCCTCAGTGATGGAACGTACATAACTCAAAGTACGAGCTTCATGTACTTTTCTTTACTTGAGTATATCTGTTTTATGCTATTATAAACTTAAATTCTACTATGGTGAGGAGAATAAGTATTGCACCTTTCACTGCACTACATTTATAATTACTTTGCAGATTAATATTTTACAAAGGCATAAGTCGTTCCTACCCATGCTGTGGGATCAGTTAGTACAATATGATGCATTAATTCAGCACCAATAATACCTGCACATACTACTTCACATAAACTTTGAGGTTAATATTGACATTTTGGACCTGTAGTTTACCAGAATAAACTTTACTAAACAAACCGAACAAAATAAAATTATAAAGTTTGTGAAAAGGTAAATGACACGTTCTTAGCTCCAGGTGAGACAATTAATTTTCTCCCTGCTTCTATTTTCTGTTACTGATGATACTAACAATATACAACTGGTCATAACAAAAATGTCAATATTGGTCATGTTATTCTTTCCTGCCTTGATAAGCTTAACTAGTTAGGAGACATTTTCATTGACTGCTCTTTGTTATCAAATGCATTTACATAAACTATTCTTTATTATCAAAACAGGTTCTGTTTAGATCAATGTATTCACTTTAACACCCACTTTATTGTGCCTATAAAGAAAATGTTTGTGAAACATAGTAAATACATTTATGTATAATTATGTATTATATTTCTATTTTTAATACTAAGGGATAACATCATCTATTAACAATACTACAATATAATTATAATTTAATTCAGATCTATGATATCCTGTCATCCTTATCTGTAGGTGGACTCTTCGTGCAGCATGTTCATCATTTGTTTTAGTTCTTGTTTGTGAAAAAAACACTGCAGTGTGTTGTTTGGGAGCCCTGGTATTCATCTTAGTTAAAGTCATTACATGTTTTGTGTGTTTGTCTGAGGACCCGTCACGAGATGACGCATTTCCAGGACTTCTCCCTGAAATTGCATCTTTAACATAAAACCGGTCACGGTTAGATAAACGGCTTCCTGGTATTTCTATCAAACTTTATACGTGCATCGCTGATTCATACTCTCCATGTGCTGCTTTCTGGAATAAACCTGCTCCGCACAGTGGTGGGGGGGCAGAAAAGTGATATTTAACTTTAGCAAAAAAAACACTGCAATGTTTTGGTAACAGATAGGTCTTTTTTTTTTAAAAACGTGCTGTGAGCTTGTCTTAATGAAGTCTAACCATTTAACCTAACACATGATATCTCTGAAGTGCTGCGACCATAAATGACTCCCTCCCTGGTCAAACAAAGATCTGCTGCAGCAGCTAGCAGCTGACTGGGCACGTAGCTAGCTAGCTAGCTAACTGCTGCACTGTGACGCACGTTTAAAACAGCCAAAAACCTACAAACTTACCCAAAATATCAGGTTCAGAAACACCAGGACCGTTTTCGACGACGTGATGCCGCACTGCCCCATCTCAGACACGGGGATTTAAAGCCGTACGCGATGAAAATAACGCAGGTTTTCACTCAGACATGTCCTGACCTGCTGCACCATCCCAGCTCTGTTCGCACCGGCGCCGCAGCGCCACCAACACCGTAACAACAGTAACAAGTAACCACCCCACATTTAAGTTATGGCGAGTTACCAGATTATACTGTAAAGTGTCATTTCTTTCCCTTTAGACAACTGTCTTATTTGTAATAAGTGAAGTTAAATTATTAAAAATAAAAACAATCACCGTAATGACTGTAGTAGATAAGCGCTTTGTTGACATCTTGTGGTGTAATTTATCATTTTACTTACATTTTACATCATACATAAAGCATTTTAGAGTATCAGTAACCTGAACAGGTTTGTAGGATTACTGGCCAGTTTACATGAAATACAAACACGTTTGTCTCAGCACCTATAACTTGCAGTGTTTTTTTATTTGAGATCTGAATTTTTGACATCAAGTACCCTGACATGTCTACTTCAAATTGTATTTTTCCAACCACTGCAACTCTGTCACAAAGTTAAATAATTGATTTGGTAAGTTCCACTACTGGTGCAAGTTGTACCACAACCAGGTGTAACCTATCACCTATCAATAAGATAGGATGTCTTTTCACAACGCCTGACAACCTGTCCTGTTGTTCTCATCCAGTGACTCAGGGTGTTCCGTGTTGTACTTCACTGTAAGGTGATGTGCAAATTTCCTGACCCAAAAGAAAGTCAAAATAGTGTCTGACTCCAAACCCAGATGATACAGACTAATTCCTACATCTAACCCCTTAGTCTGCACCTGTCAGATGAAGAGAAGAAGAAATCTTGCTGTACACTGAGGACTTTTCAGCAGTTGTCTTAATCTTTGTTCTCTGTCTTTTCCTACCTCACCTCTTATGCCAGCATTGCATGTTATTAACTTTGTGTCTTCTCTCTCCCTTAGTTGTGCTTCGTCGTCTCTCTCTCTGTATCTTTCTGCAGGTATTCTCAGTCTTGGAGCTGTAGTTACTGGTCCTACTAACCTGCCCAGTGCCTCGTCTGCTGCTCCTTGTTGTTGTTTTGATCTCTGTTGCCCGCTGTTCTTTTCTCTCCGCTCTTTCCACTCACCCCACTGGTCGAGGCAGATGGCCGCCCACTATGAGCCTGGTTCTGCTGGAGTTCTGTGTAAGGTCTTACACTGTAAAGTGCCTTGAGATTACTTATGTTGTGATTTGGTGCTATATAAATAAAGTTGAATTGGATTGATGCCGATTGTAAAATGTATTCAGTTATCATTGCGGACACTTCTTAAAACCGTTTTACAATCATTCCCACCCTTGTCAGTTACGTTAGCTAGCAGTAGCTCCATGATGGTCTGAGATTAGTAGAGATGAAATACCTCACCTTTCACCCTCGAGACTACTTTATCTTTAACAGTACCACCACGAGTCAAATTCTACTCTTGGTAAAAAAACTAAAAAAAACTCTCTGTCACAGTGATATACCTGAAAAGAAGTTTAGAGAGGAAATGTGATCAAATTATTTATTATCTGGGCCTAAAAACACAATAAAATAAAATGAAATGGAACCAAATGCATTGAAATTAGAAACATGTAGGGTTCAAAAGATATATTACTTATATAAGGAAGGCTGTATTATGTCTAAACATCAGGATCAATTTCAATGCAAAGAAACCACGCACACTAGAATATGTGTTTAGTAAATATTTAAAATGTGCACAAAGTTCAAATAGAAGCTTTTCATATGTAATTGCAAAATTGAACTGTAATCCCCCACCACCTGCCTACCTTTTTAATATGCACACAAATTCATAAAAGTACAGGTAACTATTTATGCCTGATATTAGCATGTTGATTTATTTCATAGGTGTGGCGAAGCTGAAATCAGCATGTGTCCCTAATAGTTTGTCCCAGTGGCTGAAGTGTGGTGCAAAGTTGGTGTTGGGTTTCTGATGGTGCACATCATGCTTGCTGGGTCCTCCATAGATGCCAAATGGTATCAGATGTGATGTGGACCAGGGGAAGTCATAGCCACAGTGATCCTCTATAGAAACATACACATGCAGTACCATGAAAATCCATGTGGTGAGAAGATGGCATCTCAGGATCACAGGATTCAGAGTGGTCCAAAAGCCAACTGTCACCAGCTCCCAGCCTCCAAGACACTGAGTGGCTAGAGCAAAGGGAGCTGAGTATTTGTGATGGATGGCATGGAAAGTAACATACAACCAGCAGATCCTGTGATGGAGCAGGTGCCAGATGAAGTACTGGAAGTCAAAGAGCAAAAGGTTGCCTGTCACTCCAGCTATCAGCTCCAGCAGGGCAGGGGCCTGCTCCGGCAGGTCCACAGGTGGCCTCCATGCCCACTGGGCCACTGATGCTGGGAGTACAAAGAACACATGGTTATATAAGGTGACACCTGCACAGTGAATCAGCATAGAGGCTGTTGGCCGACGACCGGGTTGGATCTTGAATTGCTGGACCCATGCCCACCTGTCCCCCATGATGTCACAAACAAGAAAAGGAAGGCAAAAGACAAAGTACGAAGACACAGTCAGAATAACGGGGAACAGTGGTGATCTCAAATAGTCTCTGTAGTTGATCCTTATGCTGTCCCACAGTGGCTGCAGCAGATAGTCGTTTCCTAAGCATCTTATCCAAAGATCTACGATGCTATCTGTAAAAGGCATCCTGTGGGAAAAAAAAACTTAAAGTGTCAATATCTTACGTCTAGTGTCTGCGTGATGTAGATGGTTAAGCCTAAAACAGCCGCTATGGTAACGTCTTAATCCACTGAGAATCTGCTTGTGCTTTTCTCACTGCGCGATATCAAATAACAGCAAACAAATTATTCATACACCTCGTGTAACTGTATATAGCACTCCACATATTAAATCTTTCACAATGGAAAATTCACTTTGTGTTAATGGTATATTTATGTTCAAGTTTAAGCGAGTTTAATCATTAGACATCGTCGTATCTTCACACATTTGGAATGGAAAACGCGTCTGCGTAAATCCTACCTACAGCGGCCAAAACGCGATGGAGATATGGCTCTTCATATTTTCTACTGGGCTAATATCCGTCGTATATCATGTTCTGCCCAGTGGGTCAGTCCCCACAGTACCACTAACATGCCAGTGCGAAGACTGTGCACCTGTAGTGTGCTAAAACTGGACTCCTTCTCTGAGTTTCTTCGGAAATCCTGGGCTGGCTTGTTTTTAAACATTGCATCCCCACTCCAGACTTTTATCCTGGTAATACAGCAAATCCACCACCTACTCAGCCTTTGTGCTCACGCTAGACGCTGCAGTGAGTCAATCAAGGATCAGATGACATCTTAATCTAAAATATGACCTGTCACATAAAGGACCACAACGTAAGTAGATATTTATTACTCAAGATGTAAAGAAAAAGGGGGAAAGGAGACAGAAATGTAACATGACTTCTGACATCAGGTGTCAGGAAACTGTTCAACATCAACCTCAAAATCAACAAAAAAAAACTATGAAAAATATTTAAGTGAGCTGATTTGATGTTTGAAACAGTATAGAATTAATCCAGTAAGTCTTGTGGCTGGAATCCAGGAACATGGATTGAACACTTCATAGAAGTGAGCTGGGTGCCATCTTGTATTCCAGGTACACAGTTCTCCTTATAGTGAGCATTTCCATTTTGTGCAACTTTATACTACTTTATAGTCTGATATATTACAAAGAAAAATATTGCTTACAGCTGTATAATGAGAATTAAGCTTATCCTGATCTACTGGGTTAACCTACAGGGACGCTGTGTTGCAGGAAGGTTGGGAACATGACAAAACAAATGTTTTGTAGTTTTGAGTCGTTAGCACATGCGAAGGCTGAAAATGCAGGATTATGTGTTATAGCTACAGTACAGCCCAACAGTCCCACTCTCAGCCATCTGTAATGCCACCTGTTGATTTAAGCATTCAACAGAAACTAAAGGAGAAACACAAACTGAACTTTATTGACGAGTTAACCTTATTCAATAGGTGGCTCCAAAGACCCAGAGAAAGGACACAGAGGAGGACAACAGACCATTTGTCAGTTTACACAGTAGAACATATGTCTACTTGCAATTTACTGGTTGCACAACATGGGTTTGAAGGTTTGCTTCTGTTTGGTTCCTGCCCATATAGGAAAGGGGGGAAATGAGGATGTTGATATACTGGCCAAGCAATCACTTAATGTGCAAACAACTGAGATGCAGATTCCAGTAAATAAAACTGAGCTTAAATCAATCATGAGAAGTCATATACTGTACATAGAGAGTGATACAGGTAGAGATCTTTATTAAATCCAAAAGCAGATTAGTAATGGAGGAAGATTGGGCAGAAGCTGAAAGGAAGAAACAGTTATTACTCCCCATAGGCTTGGACTCAACCAGATAATATATAAAATAGTCCAAGTGGGCTATGCATGCACTGTAGTCAACAAGAGTTGGTTCAGCACCTATTGAGCAACTATTGAAGGAGGATGTGGCTACAATTGGAGCTCGGCCTTCCTCGGATGTGTGAGGAGGAGAGGGAGAAACTTAGATATGTGTAAACAAGGTAAACTATAATTTCATTAGAAAAACCTCTTGGACAAGCATCATGGAAAGTACACAATCACCTAACTGATTATGTAAAACAAACAGGTAGAAACAGGTGTAAAAGAAATAATGCATTTGTCCAGAAGGTGGCGGTAATGTACCTGCAGGCTGGTTTGCCGTCCGCCAATAAACCCAAAGAAGAGGAAGAGGATCCGCCACAGCTGTTAGCCAGTGTAAAAGGAAAATTGAGAGCTTTTAAAAAACATTTATAGTTTTGTAATTTTGTCACCAGAATAAACCTTTACCTGGACCCTTGTGTGCTTTTGAGGTAATTTTACCTTCCAGAAATAACTAATTTGATTTGAACGAACCGATCAAAACATTAGCGACGTTAGCATTAGTTAGACTGTTCTCTGTGACTGACGTGAAGTTTAACCTTAGCTAGTTAAGTAAACAGATAACGTTGGTACCAAGTTGTTATTTTATCAGGATGATATGCTGGGTAACATTAGAACAAAATGCCCAAATGTCAAGCTGTTGTTGTTAGGAAGGTAGTAAAATATGATTTTAGACGTTGTGGACGTTAAATAATCAAGTAAACTTTTAGCGTTATTCTTATATTTCCTGTGAATCATTTACGTGGAGCAATAAAGCAGATTCAAGTCCATCTGCAAACCAAGACCTTTGAAAATCTGAAGTATTTATGGCTTTGGATGAATGCTGTTTATTTTAATGGCATCTGGTTCAGGACCGCTCAAGACAAGACGAGTCACCAGCTGCTTCTGTTAAAGAAAATCATGCATATTTTTCAGATTTCTTTTTGTGAAATGCATTGAACTAGATTATTCAAATGAAACCGTAAAATCATTGTTTTGTTACAGCTCGTTTCCTCTCCAAAGCTGTGTAAACATTACTCTTTTTAAGGGGCTATGAGCCAAGAAGGTCGTGAACCACTGATAGAAAAAACTATGTTCTTTCAAAACTGAAGGAAACTTTGTTCTTTCCCTTGTGACAGTGTTTCAGGAAGCTCCGTGCCTGTTTTAATATGACAGTGAACCTTAGTGTTAGTAAATTAAGCAAATACATCTGTGTTACTGTATTTGTTCATTCAGGTGTCAGTAAATATGGAGACTGGTGATGGAGAGAAGACGGGTGAATCAGAGTCGGCTCCTCAAACGCAGCAGCTGTGCCGCTTCTTCTCTCAAGGAAGACACTGCAACTTTGGGAAGAAATGTAAATTTCTACATGTAAGAGATGACGTCAGTGCTCATGAGAAGGATACATTCAAGACACCCAGCCTGCCAGATGTAACACCTCCAAACTCAGAAGACCCTGGAGGAAATGTGGGGCAGAGGCCTACTGCCACTAATACCTCTAGGGCTGCCCCAGCAGCTGGGCGCCGTCCCTGTCGCTACTTCATCTCAGGCCAGTGCACCATGGAGGACAGATGTCGCTTCTGGCACCCACCACAGTTCCCCTCACTGGATGACCTGCCTGTTCCAGGCAATCATACAAGGCCAGCTCAGAGGAGGCCACCAGTACCGCGCCCCAGCATTCTCCAGGAGGTCAAGCTGTGTGACCTGACAGAAGATGTTGCCAAGGAGCTACGAGACACAGAGATCAAGCAGCTGAAGAAGCGTTTTCCCAAAGACCAGCTGATTATTCAGGAACAAAATGAAGTTACTTATTACAGGGTGACTGTAGAGGCTACTGACCCTGACTGGGTGAATATTTTCTT
>JAUBNQ010000025.1:13578402-13590986 GCA_032353495.1 Ctenopoma kingsleyae | reverse complement strand
GCTACTGCAAAAACTCCTAAGGAAAGTAGGGAAAGGACTTCCATAACGCTACAACCCTGTTTAAAACTACTGAGCATCTTGTTGCTGCTGTTAAGTTTCATTCCCCTTGTGACAAAAAATTCTTCGCTTTCTTCGTCTCACACATTTTACTCCAAAATTATGAATCAATTCACTTTCCTAATGCTATGTCAAATGAGTTGTTTCCATCTGGTATGTAGTTATACTCCCGTAAACATTATGTGTTCTGTAAAATCTTTTGTTTTGCGTTTTTACTTTTTCTTTTTATTTTATGTCATTTCATTGTTTCACAATTTTTATTTATGAATTTTCTAACCATTAAAAAGTGCTATATGAATGAAGTTTTTATCATTACCTGGACAATAAAAATATTAGTTTAATGTGAATAGATAAATTAAAACAAATCATATGTAAATGTGCTAGTTACATCTAAAAAGGATATTTTTTCTGTAGCTCCTGGAACTGAAATGAGATCCCCAGGAACACTTGTCTTCTGTGCGTTAAAAATTGCCTGAAATTTTAAAATAACTTATCAAAAACCTGACACAGAACTATACAAATAGGTTACTGACAAAAACAACTTTCCAGGTGCCGGAGTCTGTTCAAGTTCACGATCAGTAATGGGGGTCTGTGCACTGAAAGATGTACTAATAAATAAAATTAGTAAAGCATGTTATCTTCTAATGTGATTATTCATTTCATTTACAGGGAATGTGAACAAGTAATACAAAAATGACAAAGGAATAGAGCACGTGATTTTGTAGCCAGCAGACATAAGCCATTACAAATACATCAACAGATTATTAGAACAAATCATAAATCAAATCATAAACTCCAGAACAAACCATCTGCTGATTATACTGACAAAACCATCTTTCACTTCCTCTATTCTCCTTCTTGTGGTCAAAGAATATTTATTTATATGCTGTGGATGTTGAGCAATGCTAATGTCAATCTGTGACATTTGCAAACATCACCGGGTTCTTTCTATTCCAGCACTGTGCAGCAGAGTCAGATGACAAAGTGACACAGGGTGTAACCGAGTTCCTATGATTTGCCATTTGGGATATATGGTGAAATATGTTTAAAAAGTGGAAGACTGTAAACATGACTGGGACCAGCAAAATCTATATACCAGTAGAACAAACACTGATGAAAACATACCATTAACACATCTTGTGTGATCTTGTCCAACTCGTACAAGAAGTTTACAGATGACAACGGTTGCTGGAGTGAAACACAAAGACCCATTACAAAGGTGGAAAAGGTAAAAGAGCAAACATCTACACATACTGAAAAATAAATGCATATTTATGTTCCTTACACTCTGAGTAGACTGGTTGGGTGGAGGTGCTTTTCTTTTGAAAAGTGCATCAGAAATGGCTTCAAGTGGAAGCACATCGTCTTTGAGGATGGTGAAGAGAGGACTGTCCCATCGGTTTCTCGAGTCTGGAGCTTCAAATCTCAAAACTAATGCATCAAAGCTGTGAAAAATAAAATGCACGAGGCAAAAACAAATTCACTAAATGGCATTTAAATAGCACACACACATACATAAAGGTATTTCTGAAGTCAAAGTCATATCAGACTTCTCACTCACATGTCCTGGGTGTACTGCTCAGCGGCATCTCTGCTGATGTTCCATGATGAGCTCTGTTCATCTGATGTCAAACAGTATACCTTCATCGAAAGGAAGCATAACATTTTGACTCATTTAATTCATGTAAATACTTGAATACTCTGATAAAAAATAGTAATTCCTCTTGCATGCTTGCTTACCAAGCAGTGTGGTGTCTGTGCATGTTTAATGAGACAGAACAGTTCGTAGCGGTAGCCTGTAACGTATTTCAAGTTTGAAACATGACATAAATAAATCACAATGTTTTCTACAGAACCTGCACAGCATACGTTCATAATACAACTGACCTTTTATATAATTTAGTGAGTCCAAAATGACAATGTCATCCTTGTTTATTTTCCTAAATGACAGATAAAAGTTAGAATGGCAGAAACAGTAGAACATCAACAATGGATCAATCTTAACCTGATCAAACCCACCTCTCTACTTCAGCTTTCAGAGCTGCTCTCACATGTTTTTCCTTTTGGGAATCTGAAACGTAACCAAAGGGTCACTTTGCCAAATCCAAGGCAGCAGAAAGAAATCCCGAAAGCAGGAAGCAGTATTCTTAGTTTTACTGAAATGTCCAAAACAATACAGTGCTTCTGTTTGTTCAGCAAACAGCTCGCCTCTTTTATTCAACCTGCTAGAAAGGCTTGATCATGATCTTGTGTATAGTGTATAATGTAATGTATAATACAGGGCAGTAATGTTGTCACACGCCAAACTCTATTCACAATACCACTAATTTAATGCTGCCCAATTCATGGATAACTACACATATTTCGACTGTAAAACTCAAATTAGTTTTCAGTATACACTATTTCCAGAACCACAGAAATTAGTCCATTTAATACAGGCTATATTTTTAGTCATCTGGTTCCTCTGTTAATCGCATTTCTTCTCCATGTAACATTAACTTCAGCTCAAGTGTTTTGGTTCATTTGAAAATATATGAACAATTTTTTCACGGAAAGCTAACATGTAACTATCTCTGACTATTCATAAAACTACATATTCGTACACGTACACGGTATTAGCTTAACTTGCCTGCGTAAACAGAGTTTTTCTGAACGTCCAGGACTTCATCTCCCACAATATAAACCTTACGTTCAGTATTATGTTCAAAATAAGTCTTCAGTTCTTCTGCCCGTCGTGTTTTACCACTACAGGGGTAACCACAAATTACTATTAGAGGCATAGCTACTGTGTGTTACAATAAACTTGCCTAAAATAAAATGAGCAGCATGTTGCCACTTTAACCCGGATATGATAATTAAAACCATTTTAAAGTCGACCGACAGGAGGCGACACAAACACATCTTCAATATCAGTTTCCGCTAAATATAAAAATATTCTGTTAGAAATAAAATACGCACTACCACATTCTTTTCTCTTTTAATAAAACAAAACAGTCAAAACTTTCAGTGTTAGTTTATTCACAGACAATACATGAACCCAAGAATAACGCAGTGCTGATTGATTGGTTTCACACCCTCATATCCAATGACACATAACACACACACACACACACACACACACAAAAACAAAAAAAGAAACATTTTTATTTTACAGCCTATTTTCGGTTTTTAAAAAGAATCCTCTTCATCAGTAGGATTTTGTATGAAGTATGGTGTAACGGTTGGTTGAAATGTTCCTCAAACAGGATCTGCTCCTCCTCTAAATGAATGGGAAAATCTGATCAGTTGCACAGTGGTTATGAATTAACAACAACAATAATAATAATAATAATGATAATAATAAACTAACATGTCCAGTGCCTGTTTCCGTGGTGTTTGTCGGGCTGTTTTTAACATCTGAATGAGCAGCTCCTGCAGGTCCTCTACAGGGCGACCAGCTCTGACTCCAGTGGGAACATTTACATCTTCAAAGCCAGACTCCATAAAGGAGCCATCCACAACACTTTTCTTGCCCATGAAATGCCCTTATTGAACAAAGCATTTAATCTCAATTTTTTAAAAGAATTTTAATAATAAAAATAGTATTTACTACAACAAAATACAATTATTTTCCTTACCTGTTGCCCACAGATTCCCCCTTGGATTCACCTTGATTTTTGAAACTTTATTTCGCAGTTCAGTTAAATCAAGAGTCATCGAAGATGTCATTGCAGTGTATGCGATAAGGATGAAAGAAGACAGGAGTCCTGCTCTGCAGATGTTTGTCAATGTGCCTTTCATTCCTCAAATGTGCTCTACGCAGTTTTGTTAATTAAAATCTCTTTCCTCTTGTGTTACTTTGGAGACAGTCAGTTATACTGAGATGGGACAGGCTTAATATTCTAACAGCATGAAGTCATCCATGTGTGGTTGGCTTCCTATTGGATGCATAAGGCACATCAGCCTGCCTTGTGCCATTTTGATTTGCTGTGACGAGTGAAAAGTATGCAAATTTAAAACCAGTAATTGTTGCATCCAAATACCATTATATTATCCTCTCATAACAATTGTCCAGTTTACTTAGAACAGAGGTCTGTAACACAAGACAAAAAAATAATGCAGATATATAATTAAATGCACCAATTTATTTTTAAGTACTTTACGTAAACATAACAGCAAGGCACAAGTACCACTGCATGCTGAATAGATGTAATGGCTTAAGAAATGCTGTGAATCCTGTTTATTGACTACTGTATGTACAAAGGTTACTATCCTATACAAGTCCTCACTGTACACAGTATCAAAAGTACAAATATCTTTCAACAAGCATTATAAAAAGTTATTCTTTTCAGCCTCTGCAGACTCTGCAACTGCAGTGTGGTGATTTAAGGACGCAAGTTTACAGAGAAATAAAGAGCTCACATAGCACTTCCATAGAAAAGTTCACTTGCCAGTTAAGTCAATATGACCATACAGACTTACTATCATTCCCAAAATAATTTATAAAATTGAATAATGTGGGATAATACTTATTTTATAAACTAATGTTTACATTGCACTAAGATTAGTTGCGACTCTTCAAAGCCTTTCACCGTTTAACAATCACTGCCATTTACCACAGAGGTAGGAACATCATTTACTCAACAGAAAACAAGACATTCTGCTTTACAAAGCAGGACCTGTGGGTGAAAAGGCATTATTAGCAATAATCTTTTAAATTTTCTTCCTCTGAAGTCACTGTATTTCACACATTTATTGGTTCTTACTAGTATTTTAGTATGAGTGATTTTATGTTACCAGGTCCTGACATATAAAACAAGGTCCTGATGTATAAAACAACATCTCCAATATGGCACCAAACTTCACCTTCACACATGCTCTGGATTATCCAAAACAATGTACCCTGATTTGACATTAACATTGACCGCTTACATGCCTAAAAAAAATACATTTCTGGCAATTTGAGGTATTTTCAATACTGCTGCACCACACATCCAATACCCCTTTACGTTTCCCCTGCACACTCGTTCAAATAAAATAAAGAAATTTTGTTTTAAAATGGGACAAAATGTGCACCCATAAATCAAATATGTTTAAATGGCTGAAAACAAAAGCATTTCAGAATGCTTAAATAGTCAAAAGAAACTACTCATTTTATATAAAGCCAAACTTCAGCAGGCTGTTAAACAACTGTTTAACCATAAATGCAGAAGTAGAGCTTTAATGGGTACTGAATTATACCTATTTGTAATAAATGGACACTAAATATTCTATTTCAGTACTGCAAAATAATTGCAACACAGTCATGTCATAAAACCTGCCACCCAAAACCTATTCAGGTAATGGAGTGTAGCAATTAACACTTGATTAAATTTAAACAATTTAAATTACTGTGATTACAAAGGCAAAGACGCATCCCTTGAAAACAGAGAGACTGCCCTGAGTCTCTTGTTAGGGTGAATAGAAAAGAAATTAGAGAAATTAAGAGCTTCATATTACTGCAATGATGTATGAAAGGCAAAATTAATATATCACCAACATGCAAAGTTAAATAAAATGAATATTAATTTGTCCTCTTGTTGATGAAAATACTGTTTGTTATTAAACATTAAGGATTTGCTTGAATATACTGCACAGAAACTGAATGACTTGAAAATTTAAAAATAAAAAGGGCACTTTGTACCAACTCCATGCAGAACATCACCCATCCCCTGTTGCTTTCAGGGAGAAGACGTAGCTTTAACTGAAGACGTAGCTTTAAAAAGGAGTTGAGGTGACTTGTCACTAACAGAGGGAGACTGATTGTGTCTGAGAATGAGTGCTCAATTTTAAATTACAGTCCGTGGTCTTGTCACAGTGCATATTTGTTGATTCTTCTGCCTGTGGGGGCTCAGTTTTGTTTTCCTCAGGTAACCAATTATTTACCTCATCAGTCTCTGCTGATCTAATCGGCTGATTATCCATCTCCTTCGCCATAACCTCTACCCTCTCCTCTTTTTTTTCCTCGTCTTCCTCAGGATCTTTGACTTTGTGTACAATGAAAAGGTGTCTGCTGAGAGACAGCAGAGATGTGAAACACAAGCCACAGTGAAGGCACTGAGGAGTGTTTTCATCGGTTTTATGCTGAGGTATGTGCTGCTGAAACTGGGTGCTGTCATCTGTGATGAAACCACACTTTGAACAACGTAACTGAGTTTTCAGACGTTTAGCTGTAGGAGCCTCCAGACTACCAGCGTGATCCTGCCCCTCCTCCTGTGTCCCAACAGCAGGTGTTTCTGATTCGAGCCCCTGCAAATCACAGAAGCCACACATTTTTAAATAATGACTAGTAAGAGGTATACCATTTGTACTTGCGCCAGCAGCTTTAGTTGTTGCTTTGTTAAAAAATAATAAATACCTTGCCCAAATGTGCTTTTGATTCCTGAATGGCTGTTTTTGCCATTTGGCCAAGGTCAGGATTTTTGATTCCATGCATTAGACTGATGTGGTTCTTCAACATCACACTTGACGTAAATGTTGTCTTTGTATCCGTGCAGTAGCTTAAGTGTTAAAAAACAAACAACAACAACAACAACAGAAGGAAAGCAATTTAAATGATTTTCAAATAATTAACATGAAGAAGTGACTTGTTCAAACATAAAAATCTCACCAGCAAGTATAAATTTTCCTTTTTCCATCATGGTCACTGCGAATATGTCTTCTAAGACTGGTTGCAGAGTTGAATGACTGTTCACAATGTCGACATGGATACTTTTTCACTGGCTGTTGAACAACAATGAAAAGTTGTTCAAGTTTAAAGATCCAGCTTATAATGTGCTTTTTAACTTCAGTGATAAGGTAATTACAAGGTAATCACAGTCACAAGTAACAATTAATAAAGTGTTACTTAGTACTAAGTACTGTTAGTTATTTCAAGTCATAATTAGAAATGCACAACAGAATAAAGACATCAGTAGTTTGTATCATGCCACAGACACATCCATCCATTCAATTAACACCTACTCTGACATAAAGCGAAGGACAAAAACATCATCGTTCAGACATGCATACTGAGAGCAATATTTGAACTCAACAGATCATAATTAAAATGCTGCATTTTCATTATCGGAAGTTACAAATCAGAATGTGATTTGTATTTTACACTAAAGTGCAATTTGAGTGTACAGCAGTTATTACATGTTTTGATTCAAAACACATTCCAGTGAGGTGAATTCATGATCTCCTACCTTTCCATGTTTGGTCTTCACATGAGAAACATAGGATTCTCTTTCAGGGAAACACTGGAGACACTCCCCACACGTCCAGCCGGTGGGCTTCACACGTGGTCTGCTGTGCTGTTCAGCCTTTTTTCTCGGGCTATCTGTGTGTTTAACAAGAGTGTGACTCTTCTGCTGTTGGACAGAATGACCATCCTGGTGCCAGTCAGTCTTGTCAGATTGTTTACTGTCTTCTTCCGTCTCTGCTGTTATGTTTCCTACATGTACACCCTGCAAAACAGAAAATACAGTAACAATTTATGAGACATTCTACTCTCCTTCATGCTCATTAACATATACTGTAGGCCAAGAGTTACTTAATGCAGTACTTATTTACTCAATATTTTACCACTTAGACTACTTCATGATGACATGTGATGCCATGATTGGTTTTACATGTTCATAAATGTGACAAAGCAGTAGCTGAGCTGAATGACAAAGGTTTCAGAAATACATGTTGTAGGGCGTTTATTTTAAATATATGGTAAGTATACAAACAGCACAAACCTTGAAGTGCTGCATTAACAGTTGCTTTTGAGGAAAGACTGAGTTGCATTCTGGACACTTGAATACACATGTAACACGCTTGTTGGCATTCTGATGGAAATGCTGCAACAGTAACTGCTTTTTCTTGAAAATGGTTTCACATGAACACTTAAAGATTAACCTACAAAAGAAAGGGAAAAATCAGTTCAAACAAAGTGTAAAAAGAAGCATACATCTTTCAACAGCTGAGTACTGGGATGTAAACTTACTGAGGGGATATTTTGCCAGCACTGTGTTTACTTTTCAAATGAAGTTCACAGTTGTCAAAGGTCTTGAAGGCAACTGGACAGATGGAACACTTGTAAAGAACTTCACAGTGTTTCTCTTCAATGTGAGTCTTCTGTCCTTGAAGAGTCTTGAAAACCATATCACAGTGAAGACATCTGCAAGACAAGGAACCATAACACCACATTTCTGCAACCTGTATTGTATGTCATAGACTTTGTTTATGTGTGCTTGTTTCCTTACTTGTACCAAGCTTTTCTTGCATAGTGCAGACAGTTTTCCTTGACATGTTTCTGAATGTCTGCAGAGCGACTTAGGGCACCACACTCAGGACAACAGTAAGGGGACTTGTGTGTATGAATGCGTTGGTGAGCTCTGAAGCTGCACTGGTTTGGTAACAACATTGAGCACACCCGGCACAACTGTTATAAAAGACACAACACAAAAATAACAAAAATGTAAACAATAACAAATATTCACAATTTAACCAGCCTTATTTTGTAGTATTTGAATAAAATATCTACTCACTAGTCCTTCCACATCTTCTGAAGGCCTCTGGTAATGGCCTGCAAGTGCTTTGTAGTCAGGTAACTGTTTGTTACATTCCAGGCATCGGAGTCGATGGTGAACAACGTTGTCTGGATACAGAGGCAGGACAGGCTGGCTTTTAGATGAGGCTGGTGAGGTGTAAGAGGCTGTCTTCACAGGTTCCGTACTTAGGGGTACAAACATTTGTTCCTCTGCTATGGGTTTCATATGAACTTGTGTGCACTGCATCACCACGCCACTGTTCTTATGCTCCCGAGCATGTGCCAACAAGGCGCACTTGTTGAAGAACACCATTGTCTTTGCACAGTGCATACATCCTACTTCAATGTGAACGCTCCTTCTGCTGTAATGATACACAAGACTCCTCTCCACGCCAAAGGAGTCCCCACACTCAAGGCAACAGTATCCACGTGGAGGAAGGCTGATATTGCTCTCTGGAGGGGGGGTCAGGTTGGGCACATACGTAGGCACAGGCTTGGCATTGTTCAACAGTCTGTTCAAGGTTCCTGCTGTTTTGTTAGAACTGTACAAGTGAGGATATGGGTTGGCTGTCTTGACCTGATGCACTAAAGGGACAGTACTGTACACCGAAGAGGAGAGTGTGTGTTGGCTTTGTTGATGAGAGGTGGATCGTGCAGCCACCGAAGCTGCAACACTGTGAGGAACCAGATTCAGACTAGCTAAGTGCATTGCTTTGGGAAGAAGGTTTGTGCTAGCTGTTTGGACTGTTGTGGTTGATACTCTCTTTGGTTTCTGCCTCTGATGTGCAGCAGATCTTTTCACAGGACCACCAGTATTATGAAACACCGTTGGAGATCGTGTTGTGCCTGACCTCCTGGAGTATGCTTCTGATTTTTTGTGTAAAAGTTTAAGTGAAGATGTACTAGGTGGGATACCTTTGTTCTGGATTCCAACAGTGCTATCAACAGCCGTACTTTGAGACTGATGAGGAGACATATTGCAGTAAGAATCATCACTAATCATACTCTGTGATGGAGAGGACTCATATGCTGAGTGAACGTCATCTGTTTCAGAATCAGGCAGCACACTCGTGGCTGTGCGCTTGATCTGTCCAGATGTGGTCTTGATGGTCTTAATTCTCACCCTGGGTATGGCAGGGGGTGACCCAGATGCCACTGCTGGTGATGCTTTGCCACTACTATCGCTGCAGATGCTTACAGGGCTATCAGAAGGTTTCATCAACCGTTTCACTGCTTCAAGTGGACTTCTGGGGCTTCGTGGGGATATGGGCACCTTGGGGCTAACTTTCATGCAATCATTCTGAACCACTGATGACTCCTTAGGATTTGTTTGCTCACCAGGATCTTTTCTAGCATTCAGAGCCACAAGAGCCTCGAGGCAGGAGGATAATTTAGATGTCTGAAATTTGGCATGTGAATAAGACCTGGGAACATGCACTGTGGTTCCTGCATTGTAATTTGTCTCAACAGAGTTCTGGTTACCGCTTGGCAGGGGAAGTGCACTGTGTACTCCAGGTGTTTTATCTGTTTTGTTATTGGCACAGATGTCAGAGGGCTCCTGACTTCTATTACTCTCTGGTCTGCTCTGTTGAGTGTTCTTGGGAATATCAGAGTCCTTTGGACAGGCATCAAACATGCTGAGGTCCAGGTTTTTTGGACTGTCTGGGACTGATGGTTCCACTAAAAGTGATGCTTCTGGGAAACAGGTTTGCTCTTGTTTTGAATGAATTTCTTCTCTACTACACTGTGCGTCTTCACACTCAGGACTAGAGATGGGACTAAAATGAGAAAGTGACTGGGAAAATATTGGTGTTCCATCAGGTTTGTGCTGAATAGGTGCATTTCCTAGAAGCTCTCTTGAACTATCCCCATTCAAGGCAGAAACAAATGACCTGGAGAAACCAGTGTTACTTGTTTCAACAGAGTCAGTGGAGGTATCTTGTCCCCCGAATCCATTTTGTAACACTTGTCCTGAGTGAAGCCCATCAGTAAAACCTTCCAGCGACTCCTGTCGATTTGTGTTTTTCACAATAACACTTACAACAGGTAAATCTGCTGTCGGGTCAGCTTCGTTACTCAGTAAGCTGTCACCCAGACATATCCCTGTGTGTTTCAGCTGACTGTCTGTCTCCTCATGACTCCCCTGGATGGGCTCTTTGGCATCCAACCCTGTGGCATCTGGGATGTCAAAGGCAGCCAGAAGATCATCAAAATCTGGCGTTTTCATGTCACCCATGCTTGCACAATCTCATAAACCTACAGAAATCCGTACAGAGTTAGATTAATATATTTAACATCGTTACGGTAGGTAGAGTATAAAGAACACCTGATTACGACGTGATGAATAACTGTTAAGCAGCTGGGTAACGTCCTCTGTGCTAACGTTAGGTTTAGCTATTATGCTAAACGTTTACAAGGTATGTTGCTCTTCGTTTATACAGCTGTAAAACATGCATTAATCCACATCACCAATAACTCAACACTGAATGCAGACTACTATGCGTATCGAGTTACCAAATATCCAGTCGTTCTTAATAATATAAATGCTGTTATGGTGTTACTGTGACTAACAAGATACAGTCAGTTAGCCGACTAGCTACACCACAGAGCAAAGCCTGCAATTTAGCAACCTATAGTAGCAACATGCTAGCCCACAAACATTTACCCAAACTAGTAAATGTGTCACTTATCGATGCACAAATGCACTCACCATTTGATCCGATTATGTTTAACAGCTCTGGCAAGTCAGCTACGCAACCTGTCAACTGTAGGCGCCAAGTGCGCGCCAGCTAGCTTTAGCAGTTGCAGGGTTTCATAGCTAAGCTACAAGCTAACTAGCGTTAACTTCGTTTTTCTTTTCGCTTTCACGGGTGACTCTAACCCTCAGCAGGGTCTCGCAGGCAAGAGGCGGCGCCACTGGAAACGTAACTCACAGCATGTCCCGCGAAAGAAGGAGGAGAAGTAGGACACTGTGTGACTCAGCACGAGAAATATCCACATATTTCACAAATGATGAGTAATACATAAAAGCGACGACGTGCAATGAACCATATAAATATCAAGAAAAATGCAGAATTAAGAGATACTTAGCAGAGATACTCGCTAAATTGGCTGACGCACAAAAAAACAAGTTGTCAAAACTGAAGTTATATGCTTCTAACGTTATATCTCGGCTTAAGCTAAAAAAAAAACCCACTATCATAGAGTTATTAGAATGCAACTCAGCTGCTTATTTTGTTATGCCCTCCTTGACTAGTAAATTATAAAGCATTCAGACCATTCATGTTCTGTCTCTTGTTTCTTACTGTTTCTTAGTGCCCACACTGCGCCTGCTTCTGCTCAAGGTTTCTTTCGTTAGAGGGAGTTTTTCCTCCACTGTCACCCAGTACTTGTTCAAGGGTAAGGATGATGTAAAATATCTTTAAGTGAAGATTTTGCATTACCCAAAGTGAGGTTGTCTGGAAGTTGAGTCGTGGCACTTGGACATAATCTTTCTATAAAGATTAGGCTATATATGTGGGTATACACTCCATACACCTAGACCAAATTCACAATCATGATTACCAGTTGGATGACAACAGAACAATCTATTTATCCTTTTCTCATTGTACTTCAATATGTCGTGGCTGTCAGAGCTTCAATAGTACTTTGTCAGTTTATAATCAGGTTGTAAATAAAGGCGTCAGATCCACTGTTTGTTCTTGTGGAAAGCCTAGATATGTTTTTAATCACAGGGAATTACAGAGAAAGATAAACTATTGTTTTACTGTTTATTTTTAATGTATGCACCTAGGACTCCTTACTATGTAGTATGAGTGAAGTTTTCCGGGGAAAGAAAGTAAAGGGTAATTAAATATACAGTACAGGCCAAAAGTTTGGACACACCTTCTCATTCAATGTGTTTTCTTTATTTTTATGTCCATTTTTATTGGTAGATTCTCACTGAAGGCATCAAAACTATGAATGAACACATGTGGAGTTATGAAAACCA
>JAUBNQ010000025.1:13545122-13569455 GCA_032353495.1 Ctenopoma kingsleyae | reverse complement strand
TTTTGATGCCTTCAGTGAGAATCTACCAATGTAAATGGTCATGAAAATAAAGAAAACACATTGAATGAGAAGGTGTGGCCTTCTCTGAACTTTTGGCCTGTACTGTACTTAGTCCTTTGACTTTTTGTACACATAAACACAATACACAAATAGTTTGTTTGTATGACAGCACACCTTAACATTACAGTGTTTCATTAGCATTAGCCAGTCAACAGGCCATTACTAGTTTTGTCATTTCAGTTTTTTAAATTTCACTTCAAGTATTTATCTTTGAATTGACTGTGGTTTATTTCGTTAATAAGTCGTCATGCAATTAAATGAATTTGTAACTGTCATTGAAATTGAAACTTAAATTTAAGACTGGCTATTTGAATGTCTATTGATCATTAACTAAGAAGCAGTCACGGAAATTCCTAAGGATTTCCTGTTAGTTCCAGTCAGTCAGTTATTTGTAAAAGGGGACTGACTTCTTTTGGAATTTAACCACGAATACCAGTGCCTGTCTATCACAGAAAAGTCAACAACTTTGAACTAATCCCTAGCAATCATTCAAGCCCATGCTGACTTTGCAACTTATAAAAAGAAATAGGCAATGCTAAAGATTGATCATACTGCTGAGAAGCTGTACCAAAAAAACGCACAGCTCTATAGGTCATTGAAATAATAGAGCTGTGAGTTGCCAGCTGCTGTAAAACATTACAGATGTTGCAGGAAACATTCTGTGCATCAGTCAGGTCCAAATAACTGTGTGGAACTCATTCATCTCATTTCCTTGCTGCTGAGAACACACGTGTGTTTGCATGGACCTAATAGGCATTATCATGCTTTAGTTAAACAGCTTAATGGTAAGCCCCTTATGCCTATTGCTGTGGCATATTGTGAAATACGGTCAGAGGCAGTAATATCTATCACCGACAGAGACAAAATAATCAAAAACTACAAAAAAACTTGCTAGAAACAAAGTGCACACAAATATCTCTGACCTAAAATTTGTATGTTATTCCACAGAATGGAACTCAACTTTGCTGTGTAAAGAAATGCTGCATAGGCAGTTCTCATGTTATGTCTTCAAAGTAAACTTTATGTACTACACATTTCAATTCAAAATTTCAGTTCGGTTTACACGGATACTGTACATCGCAGATGAACATGCAGTGGTAAACATGGATTTCATTACCTTAATCGCTTATCTGGCTGTGCTCTTGTACATTTCATACTCCACAGTTTTTGCCATCAAAACACTAAAATGTTAACATCCCCTCAACAAAAGAAACTGCACATTTTACAGTGTGATTTTTTTAGTAGTGATTATTTGAAGTTGACAAATATTACATGGAGAGTTATTGATCTACTCACAGAGCTGATAAGACTCTGAAGCAAGTTTATGAAGTTATTTAATAGTATTATGTCAACTCTAATTTGGCTGCGTGTTGCTTTTCATTCTTTAACCTCAAAAAAACACTAACTTTTCTGTTTCTCACCTTTGTTCTCTAAGGTCAAAACCTTCTGCCCATCTCTCCAAACATCCTCATAGAGCTTTAACTGTAGTAACAAGTTAACTGACAAGCTCAGAAGTGGATGTTTCATAGTTGTAATGCCAACTGAGAAATTCATCATTTTTTGCTCATTTTCTTGAGTCGTCAAGTCTTTGCTGGCTCTGGCAACTGGAAAGAAACAGGTAATAAAAAAACAGTAAAAGCCCCTACTTCCTACCTTGTCTCAAGAGCATCAACAGTTTCTATAACCTTGGGTTTAGTGTCTGACTTATTGTCCTCTGTCTCCTGAACTTTTCTCGCTGCCTTTGGGCTACAGCTGGGCTTTCTAGACATCTGAGGGCTGCTAGAACCCAACTTGCGGTTGAGAAGGGGGCTCCTGGAGCCCTTGACCTTGGTGGGCTGCTGGAGACTTTCCATAGTCTTAAGGGGGCGTAGGCCAAGAAGTCCACAGTAGTAGTTACACTGATGGTGGTTCTGGAACTGCTCGAATATTTCAGGACAGCCACACTCAGTTAATCCTTGGTATCTGAAATATAAAGGACAAGTTCATTGTAGCTGTTCTAATAGCAAACACACACAACATTTGAATCTGCTTATTCAAATACAAACCCTTTTGACTTGGTCACAACTCTAACATTAGTCAGCTTTGTTTCAACACCTGCAGAGACAAAATAAAAGATGATTATTAATATTTGTATTGTATTAAACTATTACTTTTGTCATAAACTTAAAGTGACTTACCCTCCAGCCGAGTGACAAGTAAATTGCCATGTGTCCATTGATGGATCCAGTGCTGGAAGGTGCCGCATTTCTGTGCGATCTCAGAGGCAGTTTGTGTAATCAGCTTGCCTTTAGGATCCATCATACAGTACTTGTCGAAGACACCCTCGGGGGCGGACTCCACTGTGGCATATGGCACAGAGTTGGCTGGCCGGTACATCAGATACTGAGGAATCACTCTGACCAAAAGAACAATGGGATCATCGTGAACAGTATCGTAAATTTAACTATGTATCAATCACTAGTTAATGTGTAATAAGTGAGGTACTTACTCTAGTAAACATCCAAAATTCTCACTAACTCTTGCTTCAGCTGCAAAGATTTTGCAGTACTCACGAATCATGTTTTGGACTTTGCATTCCTGGCAACATAAATATTTCATGAACTAGATGCATGTATTATAATATAACCACTAGGTATTTATTGAGGGAAATGTACCAACAATTTGTTGATAAGAAATACGCCACTCACTTGTTTAGTTATCTGCAAATTTCTCTCTGCAAGACTGCTCTCTTGTTTGGTCCCGTAGGCGATGGGGTTTTGAACTTTGATGATGCAGGTGCTTCCAGACTCAAAGACGGGATCCAGGCCATAAATTACCTTGACTTTGCTGGCTTTGTGACCGCAGCCCTCCCCTATATGCACTGTCTCTGTCATAATGCGGCCAAAATACTTGTCACCCCAGCTGCCAGAGTCAGCCAGGCCTTTGGCGAATAGCATAGGCGTCATCTCAATTTCTTCTCCAACTACAAAACGGATACAGATTTTCGTAATGAATAATTATTTGCAGAAAGCGTAAAAAGGGCTGAAATATACAGTAGCCATCAGAGAAATGTACCTTCCAAATCATCTTTTAGTAGTATCTCAGATAGAACTGTAAAACAGAAAACAAACAAATATTCATGAAAATATATTTGATTTTGTTTGATCAAGTTTGATTTTACACTCCCAGCATACTGTGTCTTACTGTCTACACTGAGCAAGAAGTCAGTGGTGTCAGTCCCATATTCATTCTTGATCGTACAGCCATATACTCCACAGTCTTGACTGGATGCGAGGATAATAGCCAGTGCTACTTGACTTTCATCTCCTCCACTTGAAGACAGAAAAGAAAAAAAAAACCACACTATTAAAAACACATCACACCGAGTGGCTCGTCAGTGTTGTACCTGAAGATTCAGCAACAACCCACAAGGTGTCACTGTGAGACAGTCATGCTGAGTGTGTTTGCTGACGCAGCAACCAATAGCACATATATAGACTTTTAATGCCTACTGGAGATGGGAAAACTAATGTGTCAGGTTACAGTTTCTGTGTCTAGCCAGAGATTCACCTCTCTGTGTCACAGCTGTGGGTTCACAGTCTCATGAGCTGGACGTCTCTGCAGGGAGAATATGAGACTGACAGAAGGCCATGGGATTCACTCTGAGGCCCATATAAATCCTGTTCTTCATTGCAGCATTATTGTATCATATTTGGCACCTGTCAAGTTTTACCAGTCATGTTGGTTGGAAATCCTCCAAATAGCAGTGAAAAGGGCGACAAGTTATTACATTAATACCTACAAATTATTTATATTGCGTGATACTGAGTTTCATTTGGTTCATATGTAGTTAGAATAGTGGTAACATTGGAAGGCAAGAAAGAGATTTACCTTCGCTTCATCTCTAGTATTTCCTCTTCATCTCTGTACCACTTAATAGTGGAGTCACTGAGCACATTGAAGAACTGGCACCACAGCTTCAGGTGTCCAGAGGCATCTGGAAATGGCTCTCCCCTAATCTTACGGATGACCTGTGGAGCTGGTGGTGCATGAGAGAGGGGTGGTGTCCAACAAGGAGGCCAAGGTAAATATATACTGCACTGGAGAGTAGAGACTTTCTAATGTTTCCACTTCCACAAGTACAAGCATACTGATCAGACTCGCATGTTGACAAACTTCAGGACATGCACAAAGAATTTCAAAGAAGGGATGTATTTTGTGAGAACTAAAAGTTGAATAAAAAAAGTCAAAAATATTACACTCAGGCTGAGTATTCATTATTAAATCAATATCTACAGAAATCCATCATTACCTTTCAAAGGGTCTAGTTTCTTTTCAGCTGGCTTCTCCTCTCTCTTGGTGCTGGCTGGCTCTTCTTTGGGCGTCTCGTCCATGACTTTCGGCACCTCCAAGGTGACCTTTCTACGGCTCAGCAGTGGAGAGCGCCTTTCCATTGGTGGGGTGTTTTGACCTGGGGGTGCTTGTAGTAATGCTGCTCTGCGAGCCTGGCTGGGTGACATGTAAGGAGTCTCCTTCTTGCCTTGAATGTCTAGTGCATTAACCACTGTACCTTCTCCATCTTCTTTTGTTTTTGGGATGAAGATTTTACGGCGAGCTCCTGAGGCCAACTCTTCAGGTGTAGCAGAGCGTATTAGTGACAGACTGTCTCTGCGTCTTAGCCGAGGGCTGCTTTCACAGGAGAGGGATGATGTTGGTGTCGAGCCTCCACTGAGATCTTCATCTGCCTTGTCACTTTGATGATCACCCACAGTAATTATAGGGACAGTCTTCACAACCTCGTTGTCTGAATCTGGAGCAGCCTTGGACGTGAATTTGCGAAGACTGGCTGGACTCAGTGATGGGTGTGTCGGGGGTTTAGAGGTGAGTCTCTCAACAGAAGTTTTGTTTTTCTGAAGATCCTCAAGAGACAGAATATTCTCTATCTTGACCTCTGTAAGAGGTTTTAGTGCTAAGATTTCAGTCATATTATCTTCTGTTGTTTTACTGAAAAATGGAACACTGTCTCTAACCTTTGGTATTAGAGCTTCATATAGCGGGGAGGAAGTATGTTTGTCTGTACACTTTTCTGCATCTATTTCTTGAAGGTTCTGCTTTGTACTCTGACTATTTTCAGGCTTTGTGGGCATATCATTGCTAGCATCATTCTTTGTTCCTCTTTGTGTGACAGTTGAAGTTTCAGTTTCTGTCCACTCACTGTGTGTAGGCAGTCTGACTGTAGGATCGTTTTTATGACAAGTGACAGAGATTGGTGGCACCACAAATAAAGGCGCTGTTGGAGTTTCAGAAGGCTGCAGTGGATTAGAATCATGGACATTTATTATTGTACCATCTTCCTTGTCATCAGTACATGAAACATTTATAACAGGAACTGATGAACAGTCCATTTGAGGGAGCTGTTTGCTGCTTTTCACATGTTGCTGCTCCTGCTCAAACATTTTTGTCTTGTCATCTAATTGTGCAACTTCCTTTACTTTCTCTGTCAGTGAGATGTTATAATTGCTCTGCATACCTTTTGGTGTAGGCATCAAGCCCAGAAAATTAGCCATGGTCTGGTCTTGGATTATTATCTCTGACGTTACATCATGTTTTTGCACAATAGCAGGTTCTGACTCTGACTTGTTTATTGCCAAAATAGTTAGTGGTAGAGTGCACTCTTTGATCTCAGGCTCCATTATTTCAATTTTTGGAATTATAAAATGTTTATTTTGGTTTTCATGTGGTACTGTTGCTGTAATATGTGGGGTGTCCTTGGCAGTAGATATCTGGATTTGTGGAATTTTGTCTAAGGGCCAGTCCAAATCTTTCTCACTGCCATCCTGGCATACAATATTACTGTGTCCCTCTGAAACATTAGCATTAACATTTCCCCTGTTTTGTGTTACTGAAAGGAGTTTTGCCTCATCCAAAGCCTCTACTTTCTTGGCTGTCTCCACTTCAAGGTGCAATTTCTCCTCAATCACTCCAGTGCTTTTTCCAATTGTGCATTCTTCTGTTTTTAGATTGTTAACTTCTAAATCTTTCTCCAAAGCAAAATTTAAAACCTCTTTCAAGTCACTTGTCTTTTCGCTGCTGCTACAAGCTGAACTCTGTATTGCACTGACATAATGGGTATCCGTGCGTTCCTCTACTATAGAAGTAGTGCATTCATCGTGTATTTTTAGGTCACCCTTCTCTAAACTCTCTGAGGCTGCATTGGGCGGAAATCCTTCATTTGTTTCCTGAATAAGTGATGTACATTTGGTCTCTTCTTTTACATTCTTTCTCTCTGCACAGTATGCTGCCACAACAGCAAGTGGTGAAAGCACCTGATCTGGCTTGTTAGATTCACATGGTTCTATTCTCTCTTCCAGTGAAAATGTTGTTATATCTGTCATTTCTGATCTGTTTATATCTGAGCACGGCTGTTTGCTTGATTTCACTTCAGTTTTCTCTTCCTCACATAGCTTATTGTATGTGTAACGGTCCTCCTCTGTGTCAGGTTTCTCTTTTTCTCCCACCTTATCAACACTCATCTCCTCAGTTTCTGTGGGCGCTTCACCACTGCTATTGCTAACTGAGATGATATTGTGAGGGGGAGTCCAGCTTTCTTCTAAACTAATGAGGGTCAATGTGGGGGAGCATTCCTCTTCATAAGCGGCTTTGGTCTGTGGAAAGACAGATATGTCTTCCCTGGGTGAAGACTCATCTCTTGCAGTTTGCTGATTAGGATGTGGTGAAAGTACGAAACAATCTGGCTCTTGCCGGTTAACAGGAACCTCTTTGAATACCAGAGAATCTTTGTCTTCCACCTGAAGGAAAGTAAACACAAATCACTTTAGTACTTCATGACTGGTACAGATACAGAAGTGCTTGTCTTTCACAGTAAATTTCATATTTTGTAAGAAATTTTGTATTTTACTTCATATGCTTCTGTTGCCTCTATTCATTTCTGGTAGAAACAGAAATGAACAGAAGAAACAGTAAACAGTCTATGAACAACATTACTCAGCAAAACAGTGAACAATTGAAAAAAATGCTGAGCAACTATAATAAGTCATCCTATTTCAGGAATGTGTGAGGTAACTGAAACCAAGTGTTTACACAAGCCAAAGTCAACAGATTTTTGAACAAACATCTTTTGTGTGTAAAATTCTCAGAATTAAACACTAACTGAACAGCCGCTGTGTATTATTTGTGTCTATGATTTAAGCAAACAAATAATTAAACTGAGTTTGGCTCTGAGATGGCTTGTGTGCTCTGTGTCTTATGTTGAAACATGCACAGGGGAATTCCCACGTTTGACACAGGTGTGCTGTTTACACAAAGAAGTTAGTGGGCAGCAGATGAGCGACAACTTGTCTCTTAATAAAAGATCAGTCATAATATGCATGATTTAACATAACAATCTACACACATGGATCAATCATCAATCTCTTGAGAACACTAATTATAATTAAAAGAAGAATATAACCAAACATTTATGTGAGCATGCAAACATTTCTATTATGTTATTTTGTAAACATTTCAAATATTAAATGAATTAATTTAGTATACATAAGACTGAAGGGAAGATGTAAAGTTTGACATAGTGCTGTTGGGTTTTTCCCCTTACTGCCCCATTGTAGCTATTTACAAGATTAAAATACATGTAGAAAAGCAATGTTACCACATGCCACCTCGTGACAGCATGTTTGGCCAACAGCGACTACTAAGAAAAAAAGAAGTTGTTGCTTTCGATGGAAGGGAACTGGTGTCTCACTCAGTCTAAAAATGAAGCTCTGGTCATCACTACAGCTCCATGTGTAAATAGGTGTCACCCTCCTGTGAGAAAACATTGTTTAGATAAGCCTTTTGACTTCCTCCAATTCGTTCCCTGTGAAGTCTCACATTATACCACCAACATAGCAGTTCCACATTATGGACATATAATTGTGATAATGCTTAAACATAGTAACTTTAGTTCCCTTTACCACATGTCACTGTGCACCATTTAACTTCCTGTTAATGCAAATATATACTATAGAGTATAATTCACTCATTCTATTAAGAACTCTAAATACATTTTGATTTTGTCTGTCAGTAAGAAGAAATATCTAACTAATCTAAAATGTTATCTGCTTTATAATAACCACATAAAGCTTCAGAAATTATCACATTATGTAACTCAATAAATTCTTCCCAATTTTCTCCTTAACAGGGAAATTAACACAGCTTAACACAGCAGAAAATCAATGTCCATTTAATATGGCCTTAAAATTCAATCAATTTAACATGGCCAAACAAAGTCATAAAACAATATTAAAAAGATAAAAGCCCATATTAAAAGCTCCATGTCATAATCAAACTGAACTTAATCAGTGCCAGAAAGCTGGAGGAGGAAGAGGTTTATTTTAAGACGTGGGGGTGGGGGTTGGGGGGTGCAGTGAGGAATGCATCCAATGTGACAAGGCCCTCCTTTCATGCTGAATACCGCTTCAGTGCTCACTCTACTACCGCACAGCCCTCTGTCATGCAAAGACCTGTCTGTAACATGAGAACTACTTCTGACATTCAGTTTCATCATGATCTCTGACGCACTGGGCTCCCGAACATCACAGCCAATATCTGAGATATTCCCCATCCTGTCTTACAGTTTGCAGTGGTGATACACAACATCCCCCACCCCCACACACTGCGAGCTGCCTCGCTTTTATGGTTCCGTATGTCTCTATGTTGTTTGTCTGGTTGCCCTTGAGTGATACTGATGCAGCGAAACCACAGCCACTCACACAGCCAAACTGATTCAACCCTCCAGTTAATGCTCACTGATTTTATACTGTATATTTTAAAGTAGTTAAATGGCTGTCCCACACTGTCACATCAATATAACATCTAACTGTGATATGTCATCTGCTTATTAACAACCACATTTAGAACCAGCAGCAACCAGCGGCAGCTCAAAGCCTAATCTGTTTAATAGTTGGCTTAGTTCTGGTTTTGGCTGTTAAGTATCTCATCTTGTAACACAATAGTGAGCTGACTACTGTACATACCTCACTGGGTACTTGATACCCAGACAACGACATTTCTTCAATTGGACTCTCCACAGACACTTCCATGGCCTCCACAATATCACCATCCTCCTTGACATACTGCCCGGTAGACTTCTCTACACTCTCAGGTGGCAATTTATGAGCTGGTGTCGGAGCTATGTGTAAGACACTGTTGTCATGATTATGTTCATGCATCTCCAGTGACACTGACTGTTGTTCTGCATCCACACTTCCTGAAGATTCTTTTGGTTTATCTGTTTCCATGTCCTCTGTGAAAGGTTTGTACACATCTGGATTATATTGTGGTTGCAGCCGAAATGATGGTGGCGTTTCCGGTTGAGGAGGCTGTGTTGTGACATGGTCAAACTCTCTCTCCTTGTTGTCAGTGTGATCATAAAAGTCCTTCTTACTCTTACCAAAGAAGAAGTCTTTGACTGTGTGGAGCATAGAGGAAATGGAAGCCTGGATGTTGTGGTGGTCATGATCCTTATAAGTTTTGCTGTGATGTTTGACTTCTGAACCATGTTTACTGTGGGCTGTTGTATGCAACATCTCCAACGGACTTTCTTTTTCTTCTCTTACTATGGCCAGATCCATTTCTCTCCTCTTCTCGCTCTCTGCATCTACTGTCTTCTCTTGTTCTTCCTTCTCTTTTTGTATCCTCTCTTGCTCCCTCTCTTTCTCTGTACTGGCATTTATAATATGTATATCTACCTCTTTAGGCTTCTCCACCCGAGATAAGTTCTCTTTCTCCTCAGCAGCCTTGGACTGGAGAGTATCTGCCAGAAATTGTGCCAAACTGATTCCTCCATCATAACAGTTTTCACCTCCAATCCCCATCATATGACTTCTGGTACAGCTGTTGCTACTATTGCTGCTATTAACACCTGCATCTACACCATTTGAGATCTTTATTTTCTTTTTGGCCAGGGCTTCCTCAGATGGGGGTATCTCCTTCTCCAGACCACTTTTCTTGACTTCAGTGCTAATGCCATTAAGTTCTGCAGTTGCACCCAGTTGCTCCACAGCCTCAGGCTGCTTTACGCCTAGCTTTTCCTGTGGTAGTGGGACAGGTCGCTTCCTTGGAGGACGTTCAGGGCTACTCTGTGGTTTCTCCTTCTGAATGTTTTCTTTACCTTCCTTCCTGGTCTGCTCATCCAACTCTTTCCTTTTCTTATCTGCTTTCTGCTTCAGCTTGGCAAAGAACCGCTGGTGGATTTTGTACTCGTTCATGATGCCAACCTCCAAAACTCCTGAGCAGGAGACAATACCTTTGCTATTGCTGGCTGAAGCCTGATAAATGGCTGCATCATCCAATGTGCAGCTGGAAACAAAAAATCTTATTAGTCTTATATTGTAGGTAAGCTGACAATGTTGAAAAAATCAAAGGATGCATTTCTACTACTCTGAACTAATGTAAATAATAGATTATTTTTGATTGTCTTACATACTTGTAAATAATGAGGGTGTGGGTTTTTCCATTCCGACGTATTTCATATTTTGGGAGTCCACAGTACCGATCCATTTCCATATCATCTTTATACCATTTCAGTTCTGGTGCTGGGTAACCTACAGACATGGATTGAGTGTAATGAATTGAATAGAATATACTATTGTTTGTTACGAACATGAGAAGGTTGCGCAAAATGTCCTTTAATATGAATATCCACTGGGAAAAAAATGCAGTATAGAGGTTTTGGCATGAATGTGTTTTTGACTCTTGCGTCATGTTTGCAACATGACTTGATATGCCCACCAATTTGCCTGCAGCTAAAAAGCAGCTGCTATATTGTCTGTTATGGTTCAAGACAAATTCAGGAAGAATGCAATAATTCATTTGGTGGCTTTAAAATGAAATCCTTTCTTGCTTCTCAGATTAGTCACATCCTGTCTGTTCACATGACAAACAAACTGATAAGTTTCAGTTACTCCAGTGAACAACAAGTAGTGGCATACAAATACACTGAACGTACCTGATACCACGCAGGTGAACTTCACATTACAGTTTTCTGATACTGCCTTCGATTTCAAGGTGGTCTCAAAGGACGGTTGTATGTCTTCAGTCAGCTGAGCCATGACGCTGCATAGTGTGCTCCTAAAATTCAATACTATTGTATCAATCTCTTGGTGTCAAGTAGATGGCATATTTATACTTCATTTTATCATTTGAGTGACCTCTTCACCTCTGTGCAGTACATTCCAATAATTTAGGAACAGATGTTAATGGGAATTTCTGGTAGTGAACAGAATTTGAAATAATGACACGGGAGACTTGTGAGATGTCAAGCAAAACAAACTTGTCAATCCAACACTGAAACTGATCAGCACCAAGTAACTGGAACTGAAACACCAGACAAACTGGACACTACAGTAAAATATGTGTAGGTTTCATTCTTGGAAATAACAGTTTTTGTAGTTAAGATGTTAGTTGGGTGGAATGTTTCAAAAATATAGTTTACCTCGTTGGCCTGTAGTGAGAATACCTTGAATAGCTATTCAGAGGGAGGCAAATGAAGGGACGTCAATGATTAATTAATATTTGTGTATATGGAAGACACCTAAATAAAATAGTTCAATTACTGCCCTCCTCCATGACAAATAAAGCACTGTTAAAAAATTGGTTATTGTCTGTTGATTAAAAACATAAATATTCAAAATTTATGTGACATATAAATGTGATTTTTGAGCAACAACGTGATGTATAAATTATAGTTTGAGTTAATAAAAAATATGGTTTGACTTACATGACTTTTTCCAGCTAAATTAATTCAAATATACAGAGTAATATTCTCTGTCTGTCTATGTTTTTGTAACTGTTTTAATCTGTCTGACCTAAATTCTTTTTCTTGAACACTATTCAATGCATATCTGTTTCTTAAGTCACAAATCTGTGACAACAACACAACAACACATTTACATGACAAGATTTGCATGTTTTGTAAATGTATAGGTGTATGACATTTGAGGTGCCTACCTGTTTTCTGGCCTAACATTTGAGAGGTAAGGATTGCGGCTTTCTGAACGGCCATTGGAAGAGCTGCCCTCCTCTTCACTGAAGCTGCTTGTCCTCCCATTGCCAGAAAAAGATCGCGTCATTGGCCTTCTAGAAGTCATCGTCCAGTGAAACAATTAACAAAAAGTAAAATCCAATATAAATGTGTCACCCAAAGAATAAAACTGCTCCGTGTTCACATCCACAGCTTGTCAAAATTCTAATTGAATGGTGTTGTCCATGTAAAAGCCCCTGGAGAATAAAAAGGCAACACTTCAGAACAGTGACAAATCTCCTGACACACTTTGAATTATTTGTTCATACAAAACTCAAACGCAGTTTTAAGTCTCAATGTCTGTCCTTTCTGACCAAGCAATGTACTTGTATTGAAGCAAGTTAAAAATAGGATTAGCTATCGAGTTGTGGTAGGGCTCTTAGTGGTTCAACACAAACCCAAGAAATTGAATTTACATGTACATGTTACAAATACAGTTCTGGTGTTTGTTGGTCACCTTAAAACATGATCAGTTTTCCAACTTACCACTGAGATGTTGTCAGTGTTGCTTTGAAGCCACAGTCTGTGTAGAAAATCTCTGTAACTGCTTATCATAGACAAGCATGTGTTGCCAGCAGGGGCCTATTTATAGCAGACCTACAAATAGGTGCAAGAGCACATCTGATTTTCCAAAACTAGACTTTAGCATTAGCAAATAAGTCTAAAAAGCTAACCAACAAACACGTAACAGGTAACAGAATTTCAACCAGAAAACAGTTCTTTAAATTCCATAATTGCATCACAGTTTCAAACAATATCACTGTTTTGTTTGCCCCATCTTTATAAGTTTTAAAGCCTACTCTACCTACTGGTAGAGCAGGCTTTCAAAATATATGGTTGTAGTTGATGACAATCAGCAGTCTATGCTTTGCTCACTTCCTATTGCAACACACGGTCAAACCTATGACCCACTTCTATGACCTGCTGCTTAGATGACAACAGGCTCAACTGACAAATTCTATGCTTTTAATTTTAATTGTGTAAGGGCATCATAGGATATTGATGTTTTAGTTTTACACTGGCCTTATTTATTTACAGTTATTTAGCTGTTTTGTGGGATTATTTAATTTGTTTCTTTGACAAATCTTTTATCCAACTGTAATAGAAATTTTATTCATTTTATATTAGAATTTCTTTTTAACACAAGTTTGTCTGACTAACTGTCGTATCATTGCCAAGAGATTTTATGTTGTCCATATCCTTTTTAAATAAAGGTGCTTTAAGGTAAAAAGTAAATAAACAAAATGCTTGATCAATTAGGAAAATATATTGATATAAATCTATGTTCTTGCAACATCAAATGGATGCCAAAATAATCCAAATATTCTATTATATACTTATCAGTACAAAAAAGACACTATTAGGGCAAATGAAACATTGATAAACATATTATTTAGATATTTTTGATAGCTATATTGTATTTGCTTTAAAAATTGGCATAAATACATCATAAACATATTGGAATTCATTTTAATGTAAAATGTGCTGCACACTTTATGCACCCTGTATTACACGTAAATATACTGTGCAAACATTATGTGCTATGAAGTTGGGCAAATTAGCATTAGCATTTTGAAATATATCGTCACACACTTGGCTAAATCTAGCTTAATATGATTCACTTATCTCAGTGAACACCCAAAAGTCTTGTGTTTTGTCCTGTTTTAAAGACACATTTAGCAACTTTTCAAACTCACTCTTGAGTCTGACTGTGTGGCCCCTGGAAAGAAGCTAGGTTGCTCATTACCGTAATGTCAGGAAAGTGACTCCTCTTGCATTCCATTGCAAAATGTATAATGATCTAACCGGTGCAGAGTCTGTCTGCTTGGGTGCTTTACAATCTAAAGCATGGCATTCTTTCAAAATAAAAAATAAACATTCGTGATTTCTAGAACATGTTTGAGAGAGCCATTGTGCTATTCTCCCATATTATCGTCTTTACGGTAACGCGTGTGTGTGCGCTGTTTCGTTCCGGGAAAGGGAAGAGTTTACTCGATATAATGTACGTTATGAAGCTAGAAAGAAGAAAAACATACACTGGCCGGGATCCGACAGCTGCTCAACCGGTACGAGGCTGACGGCGGCAGGTATGCACTAAAACATGTGTCGATGTATTGAACATTGATAATCTGAGGCTATTGCATGTTACACTGCCATGTCCACTTAACAGCTGACATCACTAGAAATGCGAAGTTAAGGGTTAGGGCTAGATATATAATTTCAGCACTTTCCCCTTGTACGGAGAAATCATAATGGTTTTCACTTCAGTTTTTTTTTTTTTTTTACTTTTAAGGGTTTGAAGTTTAAATAATTAGTGATTTTAAACTTCTCACTTTAAACTTTGACTTCTTTTACAGTCTTGTAGACTTGGAAAAAGCCTGTCGAATGATGATCAGAGGTAGGCTATGTTATTTTTTCAGTATTTGCATTGATATGGTTAAAATAGTATGATTTCATATGAATGTAATTCTTACTTGATTTGTTTCAGAAATTGTTATAGTGAACCATCCTGTCTCGGTGTGTGTGCCAGTGAACTACAAAGTCACTCTTAGTGTCCGTGCTGAGGGCACGGGTATCCTCAACTACCAGTGGTTCACTGATAATGAGAAGGAGGTATGATTTTACATATGTGTTCCACAAAATTTACACATTTCTCTTGAAAACACATCTTGAATTACACATTAAATAATAAACTACTACTACTGCTATTCTATAGAGTAAAATATGACAGAGAAGATCTTTCACACAGACTTGCAGAGATTTTATGCACTTCTTTGACTGTAAGCATCTTTTTACTTATATATGATCATTATTTTGTTTTCAGGTGTTGGGTGGTACTAGGGCAGACCTGACCATCCAAGCTACAAAAACTCAACTCTATGTTTGCCGTGTGAATGATCACTTTTGTAACTGTGTGTTCAGTGAGTGGGTCAAAGTGAAGGTGTTGGACATCGATAAGTCAGGTATACATATTGTTGATTTATCAGGTTGATTTATATTGGGCAAACAAAGTTCTGGTGTAATTTTTTGCTGTTATCTATCTATCTGTTGTGTCTAGGCTTGACTTGTCAGCTGGCAATGAATCAGTGAATCAGTCTGAATCTGTCTTTTTTCTGTCAAATGTCAGGTTTGCCTGTACACTGGCAGGGTGAGCCACACATTGCTGTCAACCCTAAACCCCAGACAGTGAGACATGGTGCAAAACTCACTCTCCGATGTCTTGCCTTTGGAATACCTACTCCATGCTATCAGTGGTACCGAAATGGGCAGCTGTTAGTGGACATGACTGGTGACACGCTGCAGGTATAGAAAAGATGACAAGCGAGTGTTTATTTACCTTAGTGCTGGTGGTGATTGTTTACACTATGCTATATATGTACTGCATTATTTCATTGCTAAACATTTGATTTATGGTCGAATAATGTGAACATGTATGGGAACAGCCAGAAAGTATAAGAGTATAATGTATTGTGATACTTGCAGATTGACTGTGCAACAGGTGAATACAGAGGATCATACCTGTGCTCAGTATCTAATGTGCTAGAAGAGAGATGGACAGAACCAGTTGATGTTGACGTCGGTAAGTCATAAATAAAACCTCTTTTAAAACTTTTAATAGCACAGTAAATGTCTTTTCCCATACACAGTACTATATTCTCCTCAAACTTCCTCCATTTCCAGTTAAAGTAGTGTGAAGGTTTACTTCACACTCCTTTCATTCCACTGATTTAGCACTGAGGCTTGAAGTTGTTTCCATTATGCTGGAGGTACTTTCCCATTTCTACAGACTAAAAAGGAAGTTGTTAGACTCCAAATACTACTTGGACCTAGCTTTAAACACACAACAGGAAAGTGATGTAAAATGAAACTAGTTCTTTCAGCATTTCTCATGTTTGTTTGTACAAATAAATATATGACAAAAATAGTTAATAGTCAGTTTTTAAATTGTATTGCCTTGTACCCTCCCTGCAGTTCAGACCAAATCCATACTAGTATTTTAGATAAGATTTTATTTTAAAGAAATACTGACTTTGTGCCTCAATTCTTTTATATTCTCTAGTGCAAACCGATCAGCTACTTCCTGCAGCACTCACAGGTATAGTTTTCTTGAAACAATCTCAGTGTCAACCCACACTATTTGTACTGTAGTAGAGAAGAAAAGTATGTGCTAGAATTTCCTCATGATGCTATAATTAGATGTCTCAACTTTGTCGTAGCTACTGATAAAGTTGCCCTACTTATTGGCAACCTGAATTACTCCAACCACCCGGGCTTGATGGCTCCCATTATGGATGTACATGAGCTGGCCAACCTCCTACAGCAACTTGGCTTTAGAGTGGTTTCCCTGCTGGATCTCACCAGGGAGGAGATGCTGGCTGCTATTGAAAAGTTCATTCAGCTTCTTGACAGAGGAGTTTATGGTGAGTATTACTATATTTGTCTATATATGAAATAAGCTTCATTTGCAAGTTCATTCATTTAATTTGTCCTTGAAAAAAATGCTGTTGTAGCATTTAAAACATGACACTGTAGCTTCCTTTTTCGTATTGAGTGCTTTTATCAGATGTTTTCATCTTGTCATGGGTCATGGACCCTTTGGGAGTTTATAATATTTTGCTTAATACATTATGTATATATGCTGAGGGGCAGATAAGGTGTAAAAAGGAGCATTGTTTTTAATGTTCACAATTTTGCGAGTTGGCATTTTCTAAATTCCAGTAAGTGTTTATAGTGTAAATGCTAAGAGTAAGTAAGAGTAAAAGTCAACCGAGCTCATGATTGTCATTATAATTATGACGTGTGATGGTCATTATATAAAGTTATACAAAGAACATTCAGAGGAACTAAGTCACTCATGCTATATTAAATTGATGAGTAGTGTGTCATGTTGAATCAGAATGATGGTGTCAATTACTATTCTCTACTTTCTCCTGCTAATAGTGAAACAGTGACAATAAATTGAGGATGCCTGTGTGTTTATAGACAGTATGATACGTTTTAATCACACATCTTTTTGCTCACCAGTATCACTTTCTTTAAGCTGCTTCAAGCATTACACATTATTTATGACCACAATTGTTATGATCTTACATAATAGTCTTTATGACTGTTGGCAGGCCTTTTCTACTATGCTGGTCATGGGTATGAGCGTGCTGGGAGGAATTACTTGGTAGCAGTTGATGCTCCACAACCGTACCAACCTGAAAACTGTGTCTGCGTGCAAAGGGTCATGTACAGCATGCAGCAAAGACGGACTGCACTGAGTGTAATCCTGCTGGATACCTGTAGAAAATGGTAGGTGAAATAATGAATATCTATCTACATTAGGAGGTGATAGTAACACATGGATTTTCATATTTATATATAATGTGAAATGTGTCTATTATTATGCTATTTATTAGTTTATTATTTACATATTTTGTTTATTGTGGTTTATTATGTTATTAGTATATAATATATAATAATACAGGTATGATTTAGTATGAAGCATGACATGCATACTAGTTGATTTTTGTCATATTACAGTATGCAATTAAGAAGGTCTGCTTCATTGTTCTAAAAACTGTATTTTACTTTGTAAAGGTACAACCAGGATTGCATACCCTCAGTCATCATGCCACAGAAACCTAGCGGGAATACTGTTTACGGTTATGGCACGTATGTACTTTTTTTACTACTTCATAATATTGTGTAAATATTTAATTTGAAATATTCAAAGCCAAGTCATTGATACAGCTGTGACGGCAACAGGTGCATCTTTATTGGATTATAACTAAAGCTTTTTCTTTTTTAAATCGGTCAACCGTCTGTAAAATAGAAAGTTATATATTTTTTGAAAACGGAACTAAGCCTTTTAGTTTCTGTGTTTGTGTAACGTTTCCTTTATTAACTTTTGCAGATGTGAAGATGCTGAGGCTTTTGAGGTCCAGGATGGAGGGAAAAGTACTGGAATCTTTACCAAGTACTTGAACAAGCACATCCTACAATCAGAGAAGGTCACACATGTGTTAGAGAAGGTGTCTGAAGGTTAGTATTTTAAAAAAAGGCTCTAAAATATATCAGTTTAAAAATAAATAAACTGTGCGACAATATAGATATGTCTAATACGTTTCACTATACAGTATGTGTATTGTAGGGAAATGATATTTATGTAATTAAAGTAAAGGTAAAGTATGAATCTGCGTTAGCTCAAAGCACAAAATTGCACAAAACCCTTTCAGCTCATATTTTCATTGGTATGAATGATATAATACTGAATGAATAACAGCTCCAGATCCAGGGTAAACAAATCTCAAGGGGACAGGCTGTTCTTTGATATACTGATTGGACCACAGACACATTTTATTATTATTGGCTACTCATTTTGTCACCTGGGGAATTATCAAGTTATGCAATTTGAAAGTGTGCTGGTGTGTTTAATATATCTCTCTGTAGGAATTAATTTTTGAGGTACAATTAGCATATGACCTCATTCTTTGGAAATTCACATGGTTGGCTAGAGAACGGCAAGAAACCTGAGAGCAGCAGAGTGCAAGACAGCTGCTCTGCCTTTTGGGCACCCCTGCCACCGCTCTCATAGGGTCACTCACAAATCAGCGTAAGGGACAGATCTCCCTGCTGACAGCACTCTGTCTGTGTGTGTGTGTGTGTGTGTTTGTAGACATTTTTAGTGAAGTAATGAGTTACTAATTTGTTTTATCCCTTACACTTTTAGTTCTGTTTTTTATTTGGAATCCAGAGCTACAGTTTGACCAGTAACTTATAAATTCCCAAGTCTCTGTTTTTAATATTTGTTCATCTTGACTGAACTTTAGAGGTAGAAAATTAGATGTTGATGACGTGCTACTGGCTTGTCATTCATTATGGTAGTATAGTGAAATATATTCCTGATGCAAAATCTTCACACAAGCCAAGCATAAATGTGTATCAGTTATCTGAACATGGTCACTACTGTCCAGCCATTGTGCCTTGTTAAGCTTTGCGATTATTCTTGTTTGCTTGTACTGATTTTTACGAAGGGGGGGGGGGGGGTTTCCCAAACTATTTTTTCAAATTTCCTTAAGTTCCTGAAAACCAGCCATGTAAATCTAATGAACATTTTCTAAAACACTCTCATTCTTCACTTACTACTATTGCTAAACCCGGGCAGTCCCATCATCAAAAGAGTGTGAGTGTCAAACTTTTGTAGATGGTAATGATTTTAGAAAATTAATGAAATATAATTATTCTTAAAATGGGTTAAAGTGGACTAAACCCAGGAAGTCTGTATGTGAATGTGCTGTGTAGTTCTTAGTCATACAGGCATCATATTTCTCTGCATTTCTCACTTTTCACCAGATCTGGGCAAAGACCCTTTAATCACAGGCAAGCAGGCAGTGGAGATCAAACACACCCTGAAGGAACCTCGATCCCTTGCAGATCCAGTTCGGTCCACAGGGCACACCAAGGAACTACATTTGAGAGATGCTTGCTGGAGACAAGCAAATGGTGAGATGGGAGAATTTTTTATTCCACACCCGCATGTTTTTCCCCATGCTCTAAGTCAAAGTCTGTTCAAGATGGATGTGTAACAATATATCTACATTTCACCTATAGATTACTTTCCATTAAGGAAGCCAGAATCTCATTTGTTGAGTTTTCTTCTTCAGTTCACTTGTCCCCCCAAATGAGAGAGAGAGAAATTGTTTTGTTAGCTCTTCGTCACACCTCCTACACTATAGCATGTGACAAACCAACTACAGATATTGTGGTTTAATGTGGTATTTTCAGCACCATTCAAAAAAATCTACTCGTTGCTTTTGATAAATCAAAACCGGAAACTCCTTCATTTTACTACAATGTAATTTTGTGTTCAGTGGAAGGAAGTTGTCTCTTAACACCTCATGACTTCCTCAAATTTAATTTTCCTTTTTTTTTAAATGGAATCTTGATACTGTGGGCTTATGTGAGAATCTTATCGTCATCTTCAGACAAGACAAAAGATAAATATCTGTGGCTTTAAGCAACTGAAAAGTCCCTTACGTGATTAGCTAGTGGCTCAGCAAAATCAGTCATTCTCTATCAGTAATGCCACAATAATATAGAAGCATAGAATACTTTTATTGTTATTTTAAAAAACACTTTTCGTGTCTCCTTTTAGAGCTACCGAAGAAGAAGCGGCTGATGTTTCTGTGTGGAGTAGAAGTGGAAGTCAGCTTCTCAGCTTTGTTCTCTAATGTCTTGATGGCTTTTGCCACTGTAAAGACTACAGGCCACCGAACCCAGGACTGCACCGTCACTCTGAGCAGCATACCTGTAACTACTTACTTACTTACTTCTACATCTATTATCATTCTTAGAGGAACTCCAAAAGCTCTATACCGTGACATTCTTACACAAATACACACAAAATAAACATTGGGTTAAAAAATAAATCCTCTAGCCAAGTACGTAAATTCCTTGACACTGAGTAAAAAAATGACAAGCTGTATCTGTATCATAAATTCCAAGTTGCTCCCCATAGCACGTTGTCAGTTTCCATTAGCCAGTAGGAATTTCTTAATGATGACCATTCACCCCCACATTTCACGTGTCTGAGGAAGTTCTGCCCATATATAGACTTCCAGTCTGCTGTAACCACAGAGGAAAGCAGAGCAGGAAGTAGACCGTTAGGCTTCTCTTAGTAATACATCCGCCTCTAGATTATGGAACATTGGACCATACTGACATCTAGTGGCTCATACGTTGAGGCCTCTGTTACACTGCTTTCTAGCAATGATTCTGTTGTAAAACACTAAATTTAGATGATATTTACTTTACCATTTTAATAAAAATGTTTAACAAATACAGATGATATTAATAAACTCTTTTGTGTTCTGAATTCTTAGCCCGTGGAAGATATATTTTCTGGCCCTGGCAGGTCAGAGGAGATGGACAGTCTACTGTTTAAGACGTCTGATAACCCAGATTGTACTCTAAGGCTTTGTGCTCTTCAGAGGCTTAAGGTATGCAATATGTATACGCTAATTCTGCTACTATGAAGTGCTTATCAAGTCTGTACAATAAGTGTGAAAGAATTTATTTGTAATTTGTCTTTGTTAGGAATCACTAGTCATCAAGGTGAATCTACACTATACTCACACGGACAGTAAGCTGCGCCACACAGAAAGTCAACAGTTGGACATAGGAAAGCCTCTGGTGGCATCCTGTAAACTGTACAGAAGGAGGAATCACGCAACAACAGACAAAAAATGTGAAGGTGCTTCTGCTCAAACTATGGGCAACATTTCAAGCAGCAGACCAGTGCTGCATCAGACTCTGGCTGGTCCATGTCGCCCTTTCACCAGGAAAGCAGAGTGTGCTGCTAAAGTTGCAGTTACAAGGAGTAACGAACCTGAAGAGAACGATGAAAATGAACTGCTAGACTTCACTCTTCAATGTTAGGTCTACCCGGCCTATTGTAAATGCTTGTTTTAGAATTTGATGTTTATTATCAGTGTGATTGGGAATTACTCAGCTGCTGATCATGAATTTTACTTGGCAGAGGTTGATGATACTGAATGAGTGCAAATTTGTGCTTAGCTTGCATTAGCCTTAAATTCTTAGCTCAACACTGAATAACTTAACACTTAATTCTGCTAACCACTGATTTATCAGAAATTGTATAATAATATATAATAAAATATTAGTTGTGTATGGCACTTTTTCATTAGTGGCAAGCTGGCTAGCCTAATGTATCAAATAAAGAGAGTTACTGTCAATAATTTATTTAATAAAGTCAAGTATTTTTATCACTATTTGTATTTTATAATTTTTTTTAAACATGACTGTTATTAAATGTTATAGTATCATATCAGCATTTTAGAAGGCATGTTTGTGATGTAACACATTAAATGCAGTTTTATTTATATGGCCTAATATCACAATAATCACACACACAGGGTTTGAAATACACTCAAACTATAATTTAGTCTCTCAAACTATTATTCTGAATGTGTTCAAAACCCGATTGAAAAACTAAGTGGCAGCACTGACACATGAATAGAGGACAGAGGGACAGATTTCCACTATATAAGGAAATTCCAGTTGCAAATGTTCAGCAGTCAGTTAAGAAAGTGAAAGTAAAATGAGGTTTGTTCTAAAACAGGATAACGCTCCAATATAAACCTCAAAATGCAATTAAATATCTCCAGTCTCCTGATTTATACGTCATTGAAAATGTGTGGGTGACTCATACTAAACTTTAACAGAATATATGTAGGGTCTGAACTAAACACTGGCCTCACATTGTAGTTTGTTTCCATATGTTCATGATAAAAGTAACGGTGCATATTTAATGTTGTAGATGTTATACTTAACGCTACATGTTTCCCTTCAGAAAACATCTAAATATAGAGCTATAATTTGCCCCGTAGTGCTCTAACACGTACCCTACGTTACAGCTGCAAACGTAACGCTGTAACTGACTTTAACGTGTCTGTGTAGTAAGCTAGGAAACGTCAGGTAGCTAACGTATGGTTTAGCTAAGGTTTTAACGTATAAAACTTACGTTATCATTCTTATTTCATTCAGTCACTGTGGTGTTTAAAGTTATAGAGCCACAGTTATACGCAAAATAAACTAACGTGTCTCAAAAAATTGTATTATATGAACCTATATAGAAAAAATATCCTGTTATACAACATGTCCCCGCTAGCTCGCCGTGATCGTATAGTGGTTAGTACTCTGCGTTGTGGCCGCAGCAACCCCGGTTCGAATCCGGGTCACGGCAGAGACTCAGCAGGAACACGGGGATATATTTTGGTGTCTCAAACAATTCACTGGTGTAACAATATTAACAAACCTTCTGAAATTTGGCACATTTGTAGAATATAGGGCTTAGATTTGCTATGCCAGACTCACATCTTTCTGTTTGTTTTTGTCACCTCTGAGATGTTTGTCTTATGAATTTAGTCACATTACATGTATTTACATTGAACGTTACTAGGGGAGAGCATCTTCCTGGGGTCTGGGATCTATCTAAATGAGTTACCAAACATTTGAAATAGTCGGATGAATATTCCTAAATGAGTACACTCAGAGCTATGAAAAACGCACCAACAACAGCTGGCCTGCAGGTGGCGGTCGAATACATTCAATTTTGACCCACTATGACGGATGTGTGTTATGACAAATAAACCCTAATCTTCACAGACAAACCCTAATCTAGTGCCTCTATCACTAAAGCCCTGTGACACCTGAAGCCAGTGGTTGTAGCTCAGTCCGGTGAGGTTTTTAGATCGTTTGCAAAGGATTGCCATAAAAACCAATTTGACTGCATAATCACCCTGTATTTCGGATTTTCTGGAATTAATACTTTTTTTTTTTTTTTTTACCACAATTTATGGCTCAAACATTCTTAGTTTAAAGCGGTATGGTACTCATCCAGTACATCCAGTCTATTTTAAATATAAAATATTAACAAACAAGCAAAACAACAACAACAAGAAGACATAAAAAAAACCCCAAATAATAATAACAACACAAAGTCTTAGAGAGAGCACAGAGAAAGTGCCTCACACTCCAGTTGGTTCACTTCAGTTGACGTCAGTTTTCACTGGGACCCGCCCGCCTGCTCAAGTGGCGGCGGTGAGCGGTGAGAGATAATCCTCTGGTCGACCACAGACACACAACACGGCTGAGCTGCCTCTGAATCTGGATGCGGGCATCCTTGGATTCTGCTGTTAGCACGGGCCCACTGCACACACACACACACACACACACACACACAAAACTTAACGGGACAACAATGGTGCGCGCCTCGGCGGCTCGATCGGTGGCTGCTGGTCGTTTAGGGCCCCGGGGAATCTGTTCAATGTGACGTTCACTCGCACGCTGCTGTTGAGTTTATTGTTCTGGTCCTAGACGCAGAGCAGCGATTCTCTGTGAAGATGTTGAGCCGATTTATGAGTGGCAGCATCAGGAATCTTGAGCGGGAATACAGCTGCACCGTCAGACTGCTGGATGATACGGAATATACGTGCACCATTCAGGTTAGTCACCTGTCGACAGTTTATTCACTGGATTGCGCTGCAGTTGTGTCTGACCTGGCAGACAGAAAACCGAGTGTTTGAACAGAGGTGCAGCAAGTGCCTGCATGTCCCGCTGCTGGTGTGTACCGAGAGAGAGAGAGAGAGCGTAGACCGTGGATAGAAATGTGTTGAGTTATTTTTATCATTTCAGATAACAAAAAGTCT
>JAUBNQ010000025.1:13512794-13534029 GCA_032353495.1 Ctenopoma kingsleyae | reverse complement strand
TAAAGAAAAACCTTATTGCCTTATTTTCAATTCTGTTTCTCGCTTCTGACGAACATTCTGGATGAAATCCCTAGGTTCTTTGCAATGTTGTGATGAAAAACAATGAGCTTCATGAACAGCGGAGCTTGATTGGCCAGGGCCAAGGCGTGACTGTGGGTGGCTCCAAAAATCTGATTCGCCACCCTTATGTTAAAACACACCTGACATGCCTGGAAATATGTTTCTATGATACAGTTTCCCTGCCCTGGTCTCTAAAGATGAATTATATAATTTGAGGTATTCATACACACACCACATTAGGTGTTCATCGATTTTGCCTTCCGCGCCTAGCTGGATGCTGTGTTTCTACTGGTCACTTGGCTGCTTGTCACAGTGCTCAGAGGTCACATTCAGCTGGGTTGAATTTTGATCTCTGCACCCAGAAGCCTGCACTATGCATGTGCTTTGCTTGCCGCAGCTACAAACTCTTGTGGGGTAGTGGAAGCCATTTGGAAACAATGGATTTCAGAGCTCATTTGTGCCATTGTGTTGTGTCTGAAAGACCCTTAAGAGTGTCTGTTTTGTAGGATTCACATATTTAGTATGTTGTGCTTTACAGTTGGAAAAAACAGGTTTTCAGGTTAAACTGTGGATTCATTTGTGGCTGCACAAGCAGTTGATGAAATCAGTTTTCTCCTTGTTTTTCTAATTGTGTATAATGTGCCCAGTGTGGTGAACTGTGCTGGCACTGAAAATCTGCAGAATTTTTACAAGGAAAAGACCTCAGGAAATAATGTTAGCCTTTGGTGGCAACGCTGTGTCTTTGTTTTGACTGAGTACACAGACAGAGGTGTGCCATATGGCAGCAGAATTGCAGGCTGGAGGGGATTGTTTCAACAGTGGTGCTTCTGTCTCAATAAATAGTATTCATGGAGCTCCCCACTGTCCTGAGGATGGGAGACAGGTGCCATTGAAGAGAATAAAGAGCTGTTTGCACAGCTAGGCAGCACGTCAGTCACCAAACTGATTTCGAAGGGAAGAGTGATTGTTTCCCTCAGACCTCTCTGTGTATGCAAGAGGAAAAGTGTTTATTCAGTAGAATTTCAGGCCTACACACATTCTGTTTGTATCTTACTCTAGATTAGTTATTTAGCTTTTATTCTGTTATTATTATCTAAGTTTTTTATAGTTAACAGTGGCCTGTCTGCCAAAGGTGGTATGATCACTATGAGACAAAGCAATACATTTTTGAACTGTGAATTGGGTTTTTCTATATCACAACAGTCCATGTATCATAGGAGCTATTTTAATTAACACACAATTAAGATAGAATTGGTCCAATCAATATGGAGATCAATTCTATCCTGTAGGCTGTGGGGATAGTGATGATGCTGCAGTCCAGTTTATGGTGAGCTTTGCTATTTTTAGCACTAGCCATTCCTTAGTGCAGGTACAGCGAATAAACTCTACAGAGGAGTTGGCCTTACCACCTCCACCTACATGCTGCCTCAAGCACAATACAAACCTAATGAATCATGAACACATTCTGTGACTATCATCCTATGATCTGCTGGTGCCTTGCCTACAAATGCTCTGGGAAGATTCAGTGATATGCCTTGGATTGATTGTGTTGCTGATACTGTGCTACAGTTTTTATTGCCTTTCAAGCCAAAGAAGACTTCGAAGTTTACTACATTGCATAATATGTTGCCAATGGCAAATAGCTAATACAATGAGAACAACATGAATCAGCACAGCTGCAAATAAGAAGCAAACATGTTTGCCACTTTGCCATGCAACATCAGGCCTTTTTCTATCATGACAACATTGTAATATAGTTGTGGAAGACAAACAGTGTTTCACTGTGTGCTTGTTTGTGTTGTTATGTGTGCGTTTCTTTGCTTTAGTTAAATTTTTTGTAGCGTTTTTCTACGTATTTGTCTTGTTAAAGATGTTCAATCATTCTTCATTTGTTTGTATAGTATACTATTTACAGTATGATTATAGTAAGTACTATATGGAGGATATATATGGAGTAGTGGAATCACAGTCCTTGTATGTGTCAGGCCAATAAAGTTGATGTAGATTTTATGTACATGGTAGCTTGTTTGAGTATTGAGCATGGTGTGAGCTTTGACATTGCTGTACTGTAAGGAAAACAGTTAAAAGTTAGTCTTTTGTAATGGTAAACTTGCACACCAGAGCAAGTATTGACATCTGCGGAGATTCTGTAATCCAGGTCAATGTTATCGCTTGGTTTATATGTTTGTGTTTAGGAGAAAGAAAACTATCCCCTTTGCAGAGATGCTTCAGGGTCCTCATTGACCAGTGCTCTCACTCCTGCCCACTTTGTGCTTTCTGAAATGTGTCTTATGCAGTAGGCCCTGGTCTCTAAAGGTGAATTATATTATTATTAACTGACCTTTATAATTAATAAGGATAGCTAATTGAAGACTAGCAGCAGAGTTCCTTTCAGACATCCCATTACCTCTCTCATCAGGCAGGAGCAGCCTCACACTATCATGGTTGAGGAGTACCGCAGGTACAATGAAACTGGGATTTGTCTAGCTACAAATAACTCCTGTCAGTACCTTTTTTCAGTCAAATGTGCACTTACTCAATAACTATATTAGCCAGATTTTCTGTACACAGGGAAATTGTGGTAAAATGGTAAAAGAAAAGGAAACTACCTGTATAGTAAGGAAAAGTTTAAGAGCTATCATTTCTGTCAACAAAGTGATGCAATTGTAGAGTGACGTGATTCCTCCTTTGTTATTTTGTGTAAATTAAATAAGTGCTTCAGTCTATTGAGCTAAATGGGGGCTTATGTTTTGTCAATTTTAAAGACAAAATTAAAACCTAAAACTTTTTCAGGTAATCTATAGATCTATTGTTTTTAGTCACAGACTTCTGGCATTTTTCTGGTGCAGGGGGTGGGTTGATATGGATGATGTGCTCTCCTTAGGTGCTGCAGAAGACAATTTTACCTTAAGGAAATGTGGGAACTTTATGACTATGTATTTCCTATACCACATATTTAAGTGATTGGAGTGGACAAAAGAGACAAAAGAGAAAAGATATTTTAGCTTTTACAGACCTTACAAGACCAGTCACTGGACCCGTTTATGTGCACACTAAATATCTGATCAATAATTTCTGGAGTTATCAGATTATTAAGTGATCATGTAAACAGGCTTTATCATATAATGGCAGTTTTCTGATTATGAGAAATCAGATAAAGACACCTAGATTCCTCCCCAATACTCACGCACGAATATGTATGTGCATGTATACGCGTCAAAACGACAACAAAAGACAACAAACAGGGCACATGCTTGCCGTATGAAAGCCAACCGTTTTTTCCTCATGGAGTATAAACAAAGGACAGCAGTGTGTTGCCTGTTTTGCTAGCCTATTAGCTCCCACATTAGACAGCATTAGACAGCTAACACTAAGACCATAGGTGTCTGGATGTTTTGAAAATAACAGGAAATTTGAATCTTATGTCACCTCATATGTAAGAAATCTGATAATGGACTGAAACATGTAAACCAGGGTTTTTCAATTATCACATTTCAAGTCCATGTAAATGCGTCAGATCTGATTATTACAATTAACTGATTACTCCCAGTTATTGGATTTTTATGGTCATGTAAACGGGCCTAATAATGGCTCATGGTACAGCTTTACGGTCACATTTGCCACTTCTCCACATGCCCGTGAACACAGGATTAGCCGTGTACACTGAGTGCTGTAATGGCTGATCCATCAGGATGACTGGTGTACAGTTAAATTATTAGCCTAAATGTTATAAACCTTGGTGACATCTGTAACATACACAAATATAAATAAACATCCTTCTGATCCTGCTTATGTCTGCTTTCTTCCTCTAACTTGAACAGTGTCTTACTGGATAAATCATGTGCTAAATTCAGCCCCAAGCTGAAACTTTAGTATTGGTAAATTTCTATCTGTACCTGAGAAAAATAGATTTTGTTCAGGTTTTAGGATCAGTACTCCAGCTTTCAGTTTCAGATTTTAGTGTTTTGTTTACAATTTTGTCTTTCAAATTGACAAAACATGGTGACCATTTAGCTCAGGATCAGCCAGGCTCTGTCTTAAAGTTGCAAGTGACTGAATAATAGATGAGTGAATATATGAATTATGTATTTGTTACTAAATGCTGAGAGTGTATGCTTAGATATTACTTCCCAGGCTCTTTGACCAACATCAAGGTTAATTATTGCTCAATAATGCCGAATGTCTCTCAGATTTCTCTGAGTTTGAACTTCTCTCTGTTTGAACTGTAGTGTGGGGAAAATATGAATGTTTGAGTCTTTGCCAAGGCTGTGCCCTTCTGCCAGTGGTGCAGTAATTACCACCCGGCTGTCAGGCCCTGTTTGCTCTGTGACAGTGGGCCAGACTTTGCAATCAACACTTCACTGCCCACTTCATTCACTGCGAACATCACCTTGATTTGATTTATTGTGAAGACACTTGTCTGAATCAGACCGTACACAGGACTGTGAAGGGTCAGCTAAAGTTACAGGTGGTTTCTTTGGCTTGTCATACAACAAAATGTTTACTTTATTATCATAGACATTTCATTGCATGACAAAAACAATCTGAATCTGTAGTCAGTTGTTGCTGAACAACACAAATCTCTTCCATGGTCAACCATGCTTTTTGTTATTATTATGTCTACACTGTAAATGTACTAAACATTTGATGGAGTATCTAAAGCATGTAGTCTATCCACTCAGGTAAAAGCTGCTCACCTAGCGCACAGTTTTTGCTGAAAAGTCAATAATGCACATGCGTTAGAATCTTTTGCTGAGCCTTACTGCTGGCTCACTTGGTCCTTCTTGGGTTTTAGGTAAATGAGATGTTATTGTTTATACTGTAAGAGTTGTTTTTTTTTAATGTATGTGATGATCAGTTTTATAGCAAGGTATGTCTTTCTGGACACAGGATTGTCATGTAAATTGTAGCGTGAGATCGTGTGTTAAAATGGCTCAAGACCATACTACTGTCTGTGGAGGCTTACACCTGTGTTGCACAGGACCGTCTGTTTTGGAACAGTCTGCTCTTTTTCTGTCATAACTGGACTATTAGCTATCCATTATGAACAAAGATACAACCTTTTTCACCCAGTTTCTATTATTTCAAAATAAAAGGAATACCTCATGTAGCACTGGTTATTTTATACTCAAAATAACCTCAGGTCTAGTCCTCAGGATACATTGCTTTTCCCTAAATTACACAAGGTGTTCAACATTAGCACCTTTCTTTGGCCCGGTTCAAACAGACACAGGCCTTTTGGCAATAAAGACTGTATGTGCTGCATATTGCCTTTGTCCCTCAGGACAGTGTTTGGCATATTGCACTGCTCTACTTTTCCACTTGCATATTCATGACAGATAGTGATAATTTCCTTGTGGCTGAAAGTAATTCATATTCACTTAACACAGAAATTCACTGGCTTTCGACTGTATGAAACCTTGATGCACAGCGTTGACAAGCTGTTCAGCAAGACTGAGTCACTTCACTCTGAATGCAGGTACACTATGAAGTTGCCTGTATTGTCTACTGTATTGCATTAGGAAACGTCTCTGTAGTGCACCAGGTCTCATCAAAATCCATGGTATGTGTTCAGAAAGTGAATCATGACTATATAAATGTTTGGAGGCCTACATAATTGTGAAGATGACAGATGGAAGGAAACGGAGGCCAGTTCTAAAGTGCTTTGTAAATCTTGTGAGTGCTGCTATGCTGAATGTGGGAGCTGAAGGTCATTTGTCAAGGTTATTGCCTGATGAGTCACTGTGGGAGGCTATGAGAGAGAAAGGGGGGGCACAGCAGACTATCCTTCAGTATGTCAACATCAAAGAAAGTCAGATGGATGCACAGGTCACAGAAAGGCAGCAGAAATTTAATTTGCAGATATTTAAATATGAGTAATATTGAAAATTGGTTTGTATTATACTGCTTCTGTATTTCTATTTTTTTTAATACTGTCCTTGGAAATAGAAGATGACTGATAGTAGATTTTCTGCTCGGAGCATGAACAGTTAGAGAGACTGTGGTCTGTTGCAGCTGTGCAGGTTTAATCCAGGTTTTCAAGCTGTTCTGCATCTCCACTTCCTTCTGCACACAGCCTGTTATGTTTAGATAACAACCCACTCTGCAGGTTTATTTCTCTGTGACCCTGTTCTGATATCCACTAGTGGATTATTTCTCTCAATCAAGATGTTTTATGTAACTGCTAGCCTGAGAGGATTATAGAAAAACATTCTGCTTTTAGAATTTAGTCCATCGAACCATGAAGATGCGGCCCTACTTTCTGTCATATGTTGTATGCAAATAATAATCCTTCTGGTGTGAAATGTGGTTTAATATTTGTGAGGGATCAATGGACAAACGTAACTTTAAATGTTTGAGAAATATAGCTAGAATGTAGGCTGCTCCATGATTTCTCAATCCAAAGCGTCTTTACATTTGTACATATGAATGTTGTACTGCACCTTAAACATGCAATTACATTGTAATTTGTATTTTTCATTTATGTTTCTGAGGGGCAGCCAATGAAAAATGACATTTCCATGTCCTTGGAGTTCTGGGATGCTGTAGCAGCGCATCACCATGGCAACTGTTCATTTCGTCACTGCTCCCCAGGTGTGCTGTGCAATATGTGCCCGAACTCTCTCTGCTCCCAGCTCTGTCTCACCTCATGCTGCACTTCCTTGTTGTCCTCCTCCACTTACCATACCTTTCTCATAACAGAGCTGGATGTTGTTACATTCAGTATTTAATGTTTGTAAGTCATCACCATAGTTGACATGCAGACTGAGTGTCAGACCTGTTATCTCTGGGATTTTTTTGTTTGGCTTGCTAAACAAAGTTCTTCCCTTGCTGTATTTACAAATTCACTTTGCCAGTAAATACTGGAAAACAACAGCAAGTAGTGGCACATCACAGTGAGCAATACAGCCTGCAGATGAAAATCCACTTGTTCTGGTACAGTAATTAGCGCCTGAAGGGTGCAGCATTAGCACATTCTGCTAATCCATTGTCAGTGCTCCAGTGGGCTCTAGGCTAGGAGAGTCGGACTGAATCCCACTGGAGCAGATGGATGACGTGATGTGAGGGATGCTGAAAAGGGGCCCTGATCATTAAAAGGGTTGATTACATGGCAGTAATGAGATCAGCATTTTGGGCTCAACGCTGGAGGTTTTCAGAAGCTCCAGTTCCCTCTGGGCTTCAATAGTAGAGTCTAGAGGACTTTTGTTTGTTTTTTTATAGTGATTTTGAGTCAAGGTTGTGGTTTTCTTAAGGGAATTTCTTAACCTTCATACGTTGTGTTATGGCATTGTTCTAATTAACCACAAACTAGGAGTAACTTGATGTTTAGTGTCTTGCTTGAGAACAATACGACATGAACTCGTCTGAGGATCAAAACACCACATTATGATTTATATCTGCTGTAAATCCTGTGATAATAATAATAAACCTTTATTTATAGAGCACTTTTTAAAACTTGCGTTACAAAGTGCTTCACATACACACAAAAACACAAAAATTAAGATAAAAATTATAAGAACAGTAGAAGCAATGGAACAATAAAACAAAAAATAAAAGCAATAATACAGAACATCAGATCATAATAAAATGACCAACAAGTCAGTAAAATTAACTAAAATCAGGGAAGGTTTTCCGATAAAATTATGTTTTAAGAAGAGATTTAAAAGATGTTACTTACTCTGCAGATCTAATATTCACGGGTAGGTCATTCCAAAGTTTAGGGGCTCTAACAGCAAAAGCTCTATCACCTCTAGTTTTAAGTCGCACCTTAGGGACATGCAGGATCATGATATACGGTGCCTTTGGTATATGTGTGTGTATAGTTAATGCAAATTACCCACTCTGCACCTAACCTGTGTGTAGACTCCAGCATGGTCATACATGTGTGTATTTTGTGCTTTTTGCAAAACCTTTAACTTCAGTGATGTGCTCACAGATCAACGTCTGCCTGTCTTTATCGCTCTTGAATTCAAAAAATTAAAATGAATGGATGGCTGTATGCGCCCTGGTTCATCCCAGAACAGGGATTACATTTTGATTACAAGTATTTATTAATTAGGGAAAGTCAAAAAGAAGCAAGAGCCTCATTTGGCAGGATTAAAGCAGATTTAGTGGCTGCGTTGTTTCTGTGGGATGGAAACAACTTGGCTCTACTCACTTTTGAGTCAACCCCATATTTCTTATGTGCTAATACAGTGTGATGAGTCAAAGCAAATATTAATGAATGCAGATTTATTTGACTTTTAGTTTATTTTTTTATTTATTTCAGTATAGTTGTCAATGCAGTGCAGTTTGTCAAAACTCAATCATAGGTGTCAGAATTCTTATTCAAGGCTTTGCGTACTTGTATATTTTATTTATAACAACAAATCTGTGTTTCCTGTCCCTTATCCCTCTTATTTTGATGTGCAACCTGAATCACTCTAGAGCAATAAATTCAGGTATGGTGACAAATCTGTCAAGTGGGAGAAGATGGTGATGGTGTTCAAACACACCCTTTGCTTGTGGGTCCATTGTGCTCTATGCACTTTATTCTGAGATAATAGATGTTCTCTACCAGACCCACTGTTGTAAACATCACATTCAGTTCTTTGCGCAATTCTGTTATAATGTGCAGAAGGGTAACTCTCTGTTTAGCTTTTAAAGAAATATGTAATACTGTATACAAACGAAATGACTTGATTTCTTAGCAATTTTTAGTTGATGGCACATATTTGTTTCCCAGCAATCTTCACAGGGATTGGAAGGAAATGTTTTTTCGTGTGAGCACGCTCTGAGGATGTCTAGGCTAATTGTTCTTATTTAACAATGGAAAGGCATTTTCTTTTAAGCATTATTATCAACTGTGGAGCGTAGGAAATAAACACAGGGATATTTGAGCCTTTGTTTAAATCTCAGACTTGGTGCAGTATATTTTAGAAAAACTCACCAGGGAAGCTGCCCGCTGCCTGCAGTACTGGATGACATCATTGCTCCCAGAGCTGCATGACTGAGTAGAGTTTGGAAAGACGGGGAAAGGGCCTGCAGCAAAAAGTGCTGCCTCCCACACCACCCTGGCCCCAGTTACACCAGAGCACATGCCACCCTGTGCAGCCAAGCCATGCCATTCTAGCTTCCCCATGGGCAAACAAAGACCCCTTTCAGGCCAGTCCCTACTGTGATCATACAGAGCAGAAGCAATCTGTTCCTCTTGGCTGCTCACTGTGAAGTGACCTAGCCTTTTCGTTGCTACAGCTTTGCTGGTTTGTGCAACGCTCAACAAGCCACGCTGGTTTTGCTTTTTTAAATTTCAGCTTGGTCCTGTACGTCTTGAAAGGGGAATGGAGGCAGAGATGAACCATCTCTTTAACTGGCAATACAGTGCATTTTGTTTGAGCAACAGGCTGTAAACAAGTTTACAATTTAGCCACATGAGATATTCTCATAAGTAAATGTTCTTAAGGAAGCTCATTCATTTATTATGACTTATGTCTCTCTTGAAATGATATCACCACTGAATGAATGCTTTAGAAAAAAATGCTTACTTGAACTACTTGTAGCATTGTATACTGGCATAATAGCATCCATCACATCTATCACACATCACGTACCTTACCTACAGTGTATCCTGCAGCCTCAGACATGATGATGTAAAGTAAGAAAGTGGAACTGTATACTGAGTTACTTTCCTCAACCCATCTTCCTCTTGATGGTTTTGGAAGCTCCAGGGTCAGAATGCCATTTGTTTGACTGACGAGGTCCAGACTGGGCAGCCTGGACCAGCATGCACCTGCACTCCCATAAGCCCTCTGGGGTGATGTCACATCTCCACTCTGTCAGTCAGCAGACTCGCATTTCTTTCTACCTGCAGCATCAATCCACTGGCCTCATTCAGTCACTCTGTGCAGTAGTCAAGGTGTTCAAGGATCCTCGACCTAAAAGGTTTTGAGCCCCCGAGACACTCAGGGATATCAGAGAACTTTTAGTTTGCAGTGGATTGGAGGAGATCACAGCCCCATGAAAGCAGTATTGTTTTTGTATATAACATAAACATTTATATACACATATATTAATCATCTATATATTAAACATATATTTTAAATTTAGTAAAAATGTTTCCTATGGGAGATCATTTAACTCTTCCTCATGGACAGGTGGCATTGTGTTCTCTCTTTATCATTAGGTAATTTGCTATTATCTCTTTTAAACAATAATCAATACCTGAGTAAGATGTCTTTGTGTTTTTTATCTTTACCTGTTCATTGGCAAAGAGTTAAAGCTTTCAGATGAGAAGACAGAAAACCTGATTTATGTGCTGATTTCTTTTTCACTCTCCTGAGTATTGAAACATCTATCTCAGCATTTTAAAGGCGAACAGAAAGACTGATCTTGCAATAAATCAAGGATGAATATTTGCATTTTTCATGAAAGGAGTTTTTGTGCTGATGTCAACTTTGTGGATCTTTTCTTGAGATCATGTATAAGCATGACAAAAAACACCAAATTATCAGTTATGTTAATTCTGTCAGTCACAGTGAGCTGTAACTGTCTGTATGTGCTGTTTCTTTGAGGGTGGTGATGTAAAGATGTTGCAGAAATTAAACACAGAATTTAATCTGAATCGCCCTCATGCTTGTCATTATCTTTCACCTTTAAACTCCCATTTATGTAATGTCCCACAACAATGTTTTGTCAACAATCAGTTTACTGGGGTAAATATGCTTTTAAGTCTACAGAAGTCCCAGACAACAGTCCTCTATACTGTATTTGATGATGCTGCAATATGAAGTGTCATCATCAACATCTCTAGAACTAGAAGAAACCGACAAAAGTGAAGTGTGACAAAAGTTGAACTGAGATTTTTATGGTAGACTAGTTGTTTTAAATGCCGTTTGCTTCATTAAACATTTTTGTGACAGGATGACTTTGATGAGTTCCTCTTTGGAACACAATGAGATTGCCTTCTCTCCCTGCTCACATCAGATCTTCTTTACTTTAGCTTTGTGTGTGTGTCTCTGTGAGTGGGAAATGGTAAAGGAGTGTGTAGCTGCAGTTTCACCCTCATGTTTTCAACTCATTAAACTGTACAGTTGATTTCTGCCAGAATGTTTGTTAACCACTATACATTTAAACATTAAGCTTATTAATGAAACAATTTTGCATTAATTCTCGTATCTGAATTTTAATTTAATTGTACATGTAAATATACAGCGAAAGTTGATTTTGTCTTTTTGTCCTGTAGCACCTACTTTCAGCTTTTGCTTCAAACAAATGATTCATAAAAATTGAATTTTCTTCCCAATCTTGAGATGCCAGTTTGCTGTCATTTTACAGACTGAAAGCAATAATACTGCGTCAAACTGATCTTCTTGGATAGGAATTAGATATTTTATTTGTTAAGCTATTTAGAGTTGCGTCTTACTCACTTGTTTTTCTATTTGAAGTCTGGCACACTCAGATCAATACCTTATGTAAGCTGTGTGGGAGAGAGTTGAAGATGAATTTGAGACTCTGTTACTTAAGAAGACTGAGTGCTATCTTTACATTGTGTATATTCTTCTGCAAGAAGTCGCCTACCTTCATTCAAAGGGTACGCACTGAGGCCCGGAGTAAGAGAGGCTTTGTAAGTGCTGCTCATGGATACCGCTGTTGCTATGAGACAGTTGAAATTGTGTTTGAAGCACAGCTCTGCTTTGAGGAAAGTTAAAATATTTTTAACACCTAATGCTTAGTCTGATCTGCGCCAAAAATTATGCTAAGCCCTCTGCTGTGAACATGCAATACTGTGCCCATTTCCATTGAAGGCAGCAAGACTAAGAAGGCAGTGGTGTAGAAGTATACTATGTTGTGGATTCTCTGCTCAGCTTTTCTCCTGCCTCTTTTACTGTCAACCACTGTCTAATAAGTTTATGAGGGACAATATTTTAGTACAGTATGACTAACAGGGAGAGAAAAGGCCATGTTTGTCCCTCTGGGTTTGTGTTAAGTGTTAGGAGGTTGCGGGAAGTGGTTATGGGAATGCACTCAGATTGTCAGTGATAGCTTTGGAAAGGGCACGTAGTGGAGGAGTCACATGATAAAATAAAAGCTAAAGGACACAGTTACAGTAATCACTTCTGATGCAGTGTGTTAGATTTGTTGATACGTGTTCTTTTAAGGCCCAGTAATTTGTGATCCTCTACTGAAAAAGTGCTATAAGAGACATACAGTAGTCTGTCTCTGCTTTGTCCTACCCTGCGATGATGATGCATTGCTTGGAAGATTTTTAACCTTCAGACCCTGTGGGGCCATAAGACAATCAGCACCATACCTCCCTGGAGGAGAGCACGCTAAGCTGCAAACTGAAAGGCGTCTAAAAGAGTTCTCACAGCTTCCTTTGAAAGTTCTATTTTTTGCTCCATTTTCAGATTCAACCTAAGAGGCTTAATTTATATTAGCTGTACAATCAGATTGCTCTCAAAGTACCAGCTTTTAATTAAGCATTCAAACCAATTAAGTTATGCTCATCTTCATTTTCCCTGTGGTTAACCTCAAGCAAGGTTAGCTGCAGAAGAATCTGCTGTGACAGGGTGCTCACACTTGTGCTCAGACTCATAAACCTGTTTAAAGTGAAGAAACCAAAATGTGAAGTCATTCCGATTCTTTTAAAACTCCTGTCACACGCATTAACTTTATTGATCACAGTAGCCCATGTCCTGTGTTCTGACACATGTTTGACTGTACTGTGCTCTTATTTTGCCATAATCTTTGTTTCTGCAGCAGCCAATAGTTATTATTATTATTATTGATTAATATATAAATTATCAGAACATAGTTAAAACAATGCTTGTTTTGTGTGAACAATTATTCTTAATCCGAAGATATTCAGTTCACTATTATGTAAGACTAGGTAAAACTGAAAAATGTGAGAGACTGAAACCAACACATGGCATTTTTTCCACGCAATAGTTCCCTTATAGGATCAAACAATCACCAAAGTAGTTGGTCTGGTGATTGAATAATCATTAAATTTTTATAGTTTCATTTTGTTGTGAGTAAAGTTACCTTGTGAGTAAATTTAGTGCCTAAATTTGTTTGTACAGATAAACACTTGACATGCTCAAAAAAAAATTAGAAACTATTTTGATAATAATTTCATTTCCTCAAACATACATAGGTGAGTGTTTTGGTGTTTTTATTGTCTTATGGTGGACTGAATATATCTGGTTGTACAAAATGTACAAGTAATGTGCAAGTCTATCACCTGCAGGAATTCAGGCATTTTTTTACTATTTTATTTCACATTTTCATAATAATAATAATAAATATTGATCCCTTTGGGGAAATTCTTTGTGGACAGGCTGCCCCTTTGAGGCACCAGGGCTCAGGGTATCAGGGTCTTGTCCAAGGACACCTCGACATGTAGCCTGCCAGGACTGGGAATTGAACTGCTCACCCTAGGGTTTGAAGATGACTGCTTTACCCACTGAGCTATCATGCATAATGAACAAAAGAGTCCTCCATGAATTGAGATAATATTTGTCACTTTAATCAGTAATGGAAATAATCATAAGTTGCAGCTCTAGAGTGACACATTTTGTCAGTGGTTCATAACATGAAGTATATCTTGCCCAAGAAGACATGTCAAAGGTGTTAATTCTCACAATTCTCATTGCACTGTTCAGTGCATGGCCATTTGGTTTGTTTTTCCTTGTCCTCATTAACATTTCCTGTCCAATTTACTGTAACTCTAACAGCTTCAAGAATTAGGCAGTAGAGGGAATCTTGCTTGAAGCTTTATAAGTGACACCACGGTAAATCTCTCAAATAAGCTGTCACTCCAAATCCCCAGCCAACATCTCAGCAACACTTCTTAGCTGGTCCTGCCTAGGCGTTTGGTTGCCAAGTACAGCACAGTGGGTCGCAGACAGCAGCCGCCCTCGCCTTCATAGTTAAACTCTTCATGGCTGTCACACCAAATAATCAAAGAAAATAATCCAATCTCAAGTAAATGATTCTGCTCACTATTGTGTGAGATGGTGAAAAGTAAGAGGAGAGCTGCTGTAGCTTCAGTGTGACTCTGTAACCACCTCGGGACAGTTTGGAAAGTGTTCTAAAAAGTGCTATGCTATAAAAAGTAGCCAGAGAGACCTTCACATTAGATCAAATGAAACAAATCAGGGTTTATGAAAATTACTCTGTTGAAAATCTTTCTGTCAGAAGAATTTAAACTTTTGTGATGTACTTTTAAAATGTCTGTTCTTGTTGGAATCCTCAAACACTTGTAAAACGTTCGTGAAAATAGGTGATGATGATGAGACGTAATGGTTTTGTAACCTAGGGTAGAAGGACTTGCTACAGCACTGTCTGGGACTTTTCAAAGGCAGCTCAGTTTTGTAGGGCACTGTAGAGCTCAGGCGTTGAAATGGCTCTTTGTTTCCCAGTAGGCGATCCACTAATGTGTGACCAATCAGATAATTTCCTAATTTCCCTCATTGTAGTGGAGGCTGGCATTACTTGGTTTGAATGAGAGCTTCTGTCTTTTTAAGGTTATTCTTCCTTAGTTCCATCCCTGATAGTAAGAGATTTCAGGGTGTGAACATGTTTTAGACCATCCACTACTACTCATGCATACATTTTATGATTGTTCGTAATTTTTTTTAATCCAGATGATAGAACAGTGAACAGTATAAACAATGTCAGGGACATTTGCCTCAGTTGAAATAAATTATTTTCAATTATTGTTTTCAGTTACTTTGCTGATCTTTCAGTTTATCAATTTATAGTTTGGTCTATAATGTCAAAGCATTGTAACAACGTCCATCACAATTTCCCAGATCTCAGTGTGACATCATTAAATTGCTTGCTGTATATGTCTTCAAATTTTTGTAGACGATAATGAAAACCACCACACTGCAATTGATAAGCTAGCTAAGAACTAGTGAGTTCTCTTTATTTTGCTTTAAATAAATACTTTAAACATAAATTGATTATCAGATTGTTAACAGCTACAGCTGTCTACTATAATTGTTGCAGTGCTACTTGATCTAACTTGACGTCTGGTTTAATTGTCAGAGTCACAATAAATTACGTATGAAAAACATTCCGTCTTAGAGCAGCCTTTGCCAGTGTCTGACTCCTAAATTAACATCATCACCTCTGTAATTTCTTCATGCTAAACTGTTCCTCCCCACTGTATTGAGTAAATCTTCATTCCAACCATTCAGGACATCATTTAGAGGCAGTAGCAGGAACTTTGCTGACACACCTTTTGCCAGATTTGCCATTTTCATAGTTATGTGGAGCTGCATTCTTTAAAAACCTCACTTTTCTGAATCATTTATTGAGAATATTGCATCTCCCTTGGGCCTCCATTAAAGCGTTGACACACGGGGCAGTGGTGGGCCTTTCACGCCTGTGTGCACAGGCAGCCAGTCTCCAGGGCCAAACAGCTTTCTGCATTTTTATGGCTGGATTCACCAGTGGAAAGTGATCTTTCTTGGGGCTCTAGAGACAATGGAGAGGGAGAAGTGGTACCATGGAGGCCCCCTCTCCTCAGCATGAGGCGTTTAAAAACATCCAAAGGGTACTAATTCTGAGAAATGGAGTGCAGCAGCTTTTCACCAGTCATTTGGCTGATTGACTTGCCTGTCTGCCAGTCACACAAGTATTGCAGACCCAATATACAGACCCAGATGTTATGTGCAGTCATAAGTGTGTGCGACAGTCTGTAGTGAAAGACAAAATTGTCCACCGTGAGAAATTTTAGGACTGAATTTATACCATGGTCCCTGTCCCTTTAATATCTCTGGGAATATAAAATAATTGTGGGCAACACTGCAACTCAATGATGATTTATGATTTTTTTGTCATTGTGATGTTGTGAGTATGTTTGCTGAATTACCCATATAATTGTCTCTCTGAGGTGAGGTTAAAGTCTGGACAGGTCACCAGTCTATAACAGGGCTGACATACAGATACAGACACCCATTCAGACGCACTTTGGATGGTGGGGGGAAGCTGGAGTACCCGGAGAGAACCCGTGCGGACACAGAAAGAACATGCAATTTTGACACAAAAAGGCAACCAGCCAACCCGTGGATCTGAACCCGGGTCGTTCCTACTGTGTGGCAACAGTGCTAACCACTACACTACTGTGTTGCTCCCTTCTTTCCAGACACTCAGCTACCAATTCCACTAATTATAAAAAAAATTAAAAAAAAAACAGGAAAAGGGATTTAAGTTATTTTTGCTTGACTGACAACGGCTTCCTGAGTGGGTCCACACTGCGAAGTAGCAGAGCAAAACAAGTGTATCTGTCGAGCAAACATTATTCCATCTGGAATTGACTTCATCAGCAGATCCGTAAAAATCAAGCTGCTGCCTACTCGCTGCTGAAAAGCTTCAGTTCACTCAGAAGGATTCTGCAGCCTTTGTCTCTTCTTGCTCACTTGAATGTGTTGCTTTTGGCTTTACAGCAGGAATCTCATCACTGTGTCCTGCTGGCAAATGTGCTGTTTACCTATCTTGCTTTGTGCTCCGGGTTGGAGGAAGCAGGGAATATGTTACAGTACCATTTTTAGGTTTTTTAAAGCCATCAGTTAATATGCTCTGCAGTGCTATTGGTTCACCGCTTGCAATATTTATACTGCATAGAAAGTAGAAAAGTTGGAGAAGCTGTAACTTTAGAAACCTGTGCATTTAATGAGACATAAGAACATTCGAATTCCACTCCTCAACAAATGAATGGCTTCTACTTAGGTGATGAATTAATCAGAGGTGTTCAAATGATTCTTAATTATGCAAAAGGGAAAGAGGCTCTGGTTGTGTTTTAGCCCACATTGTTATTGTATCCGTGATCAATAGATACACCAAAGACAAAGAAAGCAGAACCTGTTTCTTAAGGTCTGGTGTCTTTTTGATTCATTTAGTTGATTCCAACATTAGCAAATAATCCAAACGAAGACACCAAAACACCAAATCAAGCTCTATACATGATGTCTTGTGGAATTTCTGGCATAGACTCACATTTATTTGTATGCTCACACATATATTCAATTATATGTGTTATATTATTATTAAACAACCAAGACTAGGTGACATGCCTGTCATCACCTCACTGGCCAGCACTGGTTGTAGGTACTGAGACGAGTTGACTGTTTTGGACATGGTAGCAACAAATTAGACTAACCTAATGTGACAGGTGAAGAGTATCCAAGGAACTGAGGAAGTTCTCCTCAGATGAAGCCCTGAGGCTTGTTGTTCACTGCAACACAACCTATTCTGAAGTGCAAAACTATTCTTTACAGGTTCTTTACAAACACGACAGAAAGAAATTGTTTTCCTGTTCAAGATGTAATAGTTTTACTGTAGCTGTCAAATGTACAGGTAAGATTGTAAAAGGTCAATGCCCAACTGATGTTTTCTCCTGTGATTTCACATTCAATCAGCCCACTTGACAAAAATAGCAGCTGCAGCTGGGAAATATCCCTTTTCAATAATAATAGAAAAGACCAAGAATTCAGAAGGGAAATTATAGCTTGACAGTAAAAAGATAACTATGTGTGTGTGAATTATCTTCTTTCCCATGAAGACTTGTTCTTTGTGCCCTCTATTTCATGTAGTTGTGCTTTTTATTAAAGATCTGACGGCAGTTTATTGAAGGAGACAGACAATGCTTTAACCAGTTGTTTTGTTTGTGTCAGCATTTCCCTTAAGTAGCAGCAAAAACGTTTTTGCAAGCCAAATGTTAACTGTGCTGAAGAAAAGGAGGAAAGTGTCTGTAAATGTGCAGATGAAATGCACGAAAACAGCGAGGCAATCAGAGTTCATCGGTATGGAATCAGGAGGGGATGGTGAGATTAATCCAGCCAGTATGCATCCTCACAGAAAGAGGTTTAATGTTATCAGCACAAATATCGCTGATAATCGTGCTAAACAGAAGGTACTGTGGTAGTGGAGCAATCAGGCTTAACGGGGGTGTCCATGCATATTCTAGAGATGGCAGGCTTGAAAGAAAGAGCCAGTGGTGAAGACTGCCTTGTGAGCTCTAGCTGCCTGTGCCAGACAGAGGGATCACTTTGGCGAAGAGGATGAGGCTGGAGCTCAGTGAAGTAGTCATCTCATTGTTTAAAAAAAACCCAGTGGTGAGACACACTGTGGAAGTTATAGACCAATTACTGAAGTAGACTGTGTAGTGCAGCTTTTAACAGTGACTTCACGCAATTAGCCTGCTTGGGAAAAGTTTCTGTTAAGGCCTAATGTTCTTAAAACCAATTTATAAAATGAATGAAAAACACTAAAGGCAGCTCAGAAGCACTAATAGCTGCCCCTGCCAAGAAATCCAATTGTGCGGTGCTTATAGCTATTACACTGATAAACAACAGACATTAGTCAATGTGTGAATGACTCTTTGCCAACAACTGAAATGTGCATGTCTGGTTCAGTGCGTCATGCCTATGGGCTAAACCTAGATATAGTTAGGATAACACTGCATCCTGTAAGACTGCCCAGTTCTCATTTCTTGTAGCGGTCAACAGTGCATGAATAAACTTCAAGTCTGAGGGGCTCATATAGTCTGAATTAGTGACATTGAGTCATCCCAGCTGCCTCTGACTACACTGGGGGAGACAGAACTGGCGCATCACCACATAAGCTGTGTAAATGCCAAAAAATGAAGTATTGTCTTCATGCTAATCCCAAGCATGACACCAATTGTGCTACTGATTCTGTTTTAGGGGAATTTGTCACACTTTTTAGTAAGAAACCCTAGGAGCTGTGGAAAGGGGGAACAACTCCAAGCACAAAAATACAATATATGTAATCTGCAAACAGCAATGTGGATAGTAAAACATTTAAATAAGTGTTTAGATGTCAAATAAAGACCAATCCAATGACTGGGTGGTCTGCATGGGGTGTGCTTTAAGATTATTGCATCCACAAGGCTCAGCTCAGTAGGTGCAGTTGAGAGAATTGACAGAAAAGCTATAACAAGACTGGCAGTGAAATCCATCACTAGTGGGCTGAATGACTCAGAAATCTTCATTGAGAAACATTCATTTTCTTCCATGTCTGCAAGACAGCACAGAATCATTTAGGCCCATGTACAGTAGCAACAACTCTCCACCAGTCACTTTTCATGTTGTGAGGATAGAACCTGTCTGTTAGACAGCAGCCATGTATGTACATATTGTTTTACAGTGTCTATTTATCAATGACAGCGAATGCTTTTCAATCTAGAGTGGCACACTGTGCAGTTCATGACTGTAAAGAGGATTTATTCCTCCTCCATCAATCTCCTACTAAATCTGCGTGAACCATAAACCATATTCTGCTGTAGTGCGGCAAAGATGTCTCCCTAATACTTCTCTTTTTCAGAGGCACAGAAAACTTTTCTTTTTACAACACTGACATATCTCAACATGTCTCAACTGAAATTGTGTGTCCAAACCACTGGCTGGATTGCCATGAGATTTGCTAAGTTCATTCAGTATCTCACTTAAGATGAATTCTAATAAGAAGCTCCCATGTCAACAATCGTGAACACAGTAAACATTATTCCTGATTAACATTACGTATTAGTGTTGTCATTGTGGACATGTTAGCGAGCTGGCAGGCCTAAGAACAGCCTCACAGACATGGACATGGCAGATTTTCAGTCTACTTTCTAAACATTTGCAAGTGGTTAGCTTTTGGAAAGGTTTGCATGAGACACTTAAATGCAATTTAAAAAAAAGAAAAAGAGAGACTGTGTTTGAATTACAAACTGTTTTAAAGACCCCAAATCTGATGAGTATGACAGATCAAGATCTCAGATGCTTACTGCTACTACAACTAATGTCAGACATGTTGTTGAACAGCTTGTATTTTGCAGTTTTGAAATCTTCATACAATTATATATTATAAAGTTAAAGATAAACCGTACACACAATTGTTATCTTATGGAATTTCAATGTGCACATGTACAGCTAACATAAATCATGAATATTTTATCAGATCTTCAAGAGATGCCTGGCCTCGTAGACGGTACAGCAAGCTGTGTCCCTGGTTTTTGTCTTGTACAAAGGCTCATTAAAACTTCAACACATTATGTGTCAGCAATTAAACCAGTCCATTTTTCACATGCATTAACTAGGGGAAAAATAAATCTACTGTATATTCTTTGTGGGTCAATGTCTAATCTTGTGCTGCTTTAATTTTTGCACTGTGCTACTATATGCTGTATTGTTCCTCATGGTGTCACTGTGATACGTTTGTCAATGTTGTACTTGTTTCTTTGACCTGCAGATTTGGTGATTGATGCTTTAAAATCATATGAGTGAAGCATTTAAATCATCCTTGAGTTATTCTGTCACTATCTATTACATGTTCTGTGTTTGCCTTGTCTGCCCAGGGTAGTACATACTGCAAATTAATAACCTTAAAGACTTAAACACAGCAAATGTCCAAACGTGTGCTGACAAAATTGTTCCACACCTTAGGGAGATGAGTAATTTTCTTCAAAGCTTATTGTGGAGTATCTGGCATCAGTTATCTTTCCAGTCACAGTAAATTCAGTCACTTAATATGAAATAAAGCTTGTGGTTTCAAATATTTCCACTAAGCAGTGGATCCCAGTCAGACTCACAATGATGATTTCCTCTAAGTAATCATATTGTCTTCATCATCTCTGGTCCTCCTCAGTTTATGAGTGTGATAATTGTTGGCTGACTGTGGAAAGAGAGAAAGTTTGAAGAGTTTTACATTAAAGACATAGAACTTTCAGCTCTGTCTTACTCTAGGCTTTTTTCTCACCCCATTAGTCACTGGAGATATTTTGAGGAGTATTTATAAATGCTGTCCATAGCAGTCGTGAGTTTGCAAGAGAAGTTTCTTGGCATTGAGGATGTCTGGTAAAATGTGGTGCTTTAACAGAGCAGTGTACCTTATGCGGGTGTTAAATCTTTGGACAAGACACTGAACCAGAATAATTTCTCCAAGGGGAATAATATAATATCAATTATTTTTATTATTGTTGTTGTTGTAGTAAGTCCCACGGTCACAACTTGAAGTCCATGCAGGAGACGGAATAGCTGTTACACATTAACCTGTAATCACTTAGCCTCCTGGGACAAAAGAAAGCAATGTACTATGAAATCAAACCAGCTCTCTCTCTCTCTCTTTCTCACACTCTCTCTCTCTTTCTCTCTCTCTCTCTCACACACACACACGCACGCAC
>JAUBNQ010000025.1:13466850-13480082 GCA_032353495.1 Ctenopoma kingsleyae | reverse complement strand
AAGTCTTTTTATTTCATCATATTAAATGAGCGAGATGTCAACTGATAGATGATCTACAAAAACACTTGAGACAAAATGCCCCTGAGATAAAATGGATTTATTAGCAAGAGGTAACTGGGAAACATATACTTTGTTTATTTGTTGTTCTTATTATGATCATCATCATATTTTATTCTGTTTTCTTTTTTTTTTCTTACAAAACTGGGAATAGTTCTTAATGTGTGGAAACATGAGGGTTGAAAGATAATTTTCATACCACTGGGTATTGCTAACAGCAAAATGTTTATTTGTTTATATATCTTATAAGAGTATGTGCATGTATAAGTGTATACAGTATAAGTATATAGTATTATTCTGTCTGTGAAGGTGTTGCATGCCTGCCACATGAGCTTCAAAAGTGTACTGTACATACATAGTAAAAATACATACAAATATTCACAGAATAAGCACTACATTACTATATTCCTGCTAACAGAAATGGTTATCGACAGGATTACAGTATAAATGCAAAACACTTTGAAGTCATCTCCTACCTCTAAGTCATGGTTTTAAGACCACACTGTTTTAGCTTTGTTTTGTGTTTAAACTTGAGATACAACTTTGCTGAAAGAATTACACTGTTCCACATTGAGAAATATGCAGGGTTGCATGTACAAAATGTACAGCACATCTCAGTAAGGTGAATTAACAACAAAGTACAAAATACTTTCCCATGTTTATATAAAGAGCAGGTCACTCTCTCTTGTACTACTACAAAAATAGTGTTTGAATGCTGCAGGCAGAGGTCATTCACATATGTTTTATCATAGTTTTTTAACAGCGATGCATATAACCGAGTGATATACAGTCACGTTCCACAATCACTGGAACAGCAAAAAGGACAGATTGTCTTTTAATTACAGAAGAGCAACAACCTTTTACTCTACATGGCCGAACCTGAAGGTACAACACTTACCATCGCATGTAATCTTTTTCATGAGTTTGAGTTGAACAAAAAAACAAGAGATGTAAGATTTTGACAAAGGGAGAACTCGCTGTACCACTGGTGTACTCCAAGTGTAACAGAAAATTCAGATGATTAATCTTTATCCTTAGATCACAGCAATCTAAACCCTTCCTCAGTGTGTGTTGTTCTTACTTAGGTGTGTAATCATAGTGAACTGATGTGTTTAATGTGACAACAGGCTACAAAACAAGTGTATTAGTCATGTATCTTAGAACAGAGGTTCCCAACCCCACAGCTGTGGACCACTGCCTGGCCTTGAAACATTTGCTACAGGACAAGATAGAAGAACTGTGTAAATATTTCTAAAACTTTATAGACAATTAAGTTTGTGCAGTCAGTGCTACATCTGTCATAACTCTCTGACACATATCCAACAACAACATATTGATTTTGGCCATACAGCAGAATTACACTAAATATGGCGATGTTGGCGACCACTGTGACTCGAGACCAAAACTTTTTCAACAGTTATTTTTTGGTACACATACTCATGGGTGCCAAAGGATTAAGCTTACTGACTTTGGACATCCAACTTTTCCCCTTCATAAGGTTTATATTTGATTTTTTTTAATTACAATGTTTCAGCAACTACTAATTGGGCTGCCATGAATTTTTGTCCACAAGTTCATATACCCCTAAGGATAAACTATAATAACTGTGGTGTTACCTTAACTTTCCCTCTATCAACAACCTAGCAACCAATTTTTCTTCAGTACTTCAAAACCAAAAACTTTCCCATTAGCCTCAGAAATAACTACTTTGTGTTAGTACTTGTGTTTAGCAAATGTTAACCTGAGTCAGAATTTGTCAACGTAAGTTGTAGGTCCTTCCACCTTGGCTAACGCATTTCTCTAACCCCAACAACTCAGTCTTATTGCCTAACCCTTTCTGTCTTAAGACTCATCTCCTGCTGAGGTTAACAACTTTTGGTCAGTACTGATCACTGCTTGCCAAGGTCTGCAGTCTGCTATTGGTAATAGCATTTGGCTCAAAGCACCCTCACAAATCTGCTAGTATGACTGTACAACCATATATGATATCTTAATCATTCTAATTAATACAGTTCTGAATAGTTTCTATCATTTAGTAAGCAACTACATCAAGACACAGAGATTTCGATTTCTCCATTTGGTTTTATCACCCATGTGTCTTGTTGGTTGGTCCATTGTGACACTATAATTATCTTTTTTTTCCTGCAGTGCAAAAATGGTTGGAAGCCTCTGTTTTTAGAGTTGTGACCAGAAGTAAAGAAATAAATCCCTCTTGTTTCAGTTGGAAAACACATAGACAGTTATGCTTCGGATTCCTTGCTGTCACCTCACTGATCATTGTTCCCAGCATTAAATACAGTTATATTCTCTGTGCTCTTTTACCTGATTTGATGCAGTTACATTTTTACAATGCTACATTAGTTGCAGAGAAATTCAGTCATCAAAAAAACTCAAGCAAAGAGAATTACGGCCGGCAGCGTGAGTGCTCAGAAAGTGCAAAGTTGACACAGTATGACATGATGCAAAATAAAGTCATTGGTCACTAAGAAGACACAGTATGCAATCAAAGTGACCTCTGTTATTATGCTTGAAATACCTCAAAGAAATTTAAAAAAGCATGTGGCGTCATGGCACAAACAAAAATGTACACTCAAATGTTCTGTGTATTCAAACATCTACTGTACAGAAGAGCAAATATCTTAACATGTACAACTATACAAAAGTTAATGTGTATGTCAACTGATGTGTAATATTAACACAGAAAATAACATGAAGGACCACATTCCCCATTAGTTGGGCACTTTAGGCTCAATTCTGAGTGAGGCTTCGTACATGCTTTCTTCATCCAGAACAGAGCTCCTGTCCAGTAGATACTGGGCTACCTAAAACATGAGAAAAGTTTTTTCTTTAATTCAAACTCATCTGTTACACAACTGCTAAGGCAGACATTTTCTTTATTATCTATAACAATGGTTTCCAACCTTTTTCACTTGTGACTCATTGTCAGTAGCATGAATGTTTGTATGTCATAATCAGGTTTTTTTTAAATACTGTTTTAAACTTGAAGGAGTAAATATGTCTGTGAAGATTCTCAGTCATCCAGCTGAAGTAGTTTACTCCTTCAAGTGTCTGAAAGTTGAGTCATGGCAACTGGACTTCTTTCTTGTAAGGTAGAGACGTTTCGTTCTGCACCCACAGAACTTTGTCGATCTGTCGACCTGCCAGGTGTGAGGTGAAACCAACCTGGAGGATAAATTTGTCACTAGCCAACTTCCCTCAGATCGACAAAGTTCTGTGGATGCAGAATTAACGTCTCTACCTTAAAGAAAGAAGTCCAGTTGCCATGACTCAACTTTCAGACACTTGAAGGAGTAAAGCTAACGATTCAGCAATTCACACTAGAAAATGGGGAAAAAAATGGGACAATAATTTTGAGAACCTCTGGTCAACAGCTTCCGTATTAATCTACCTTTGGTTGCAGGTCAATCTTGTAAGCTGTTTGCTGAAACTGCCTGATCTCTCTGATGATGTGAGAAATCTGAAAAGTAGGAGAAGGGCGATGTGAAATTCTGACTGCTAAAAAACACAAATTCTCTCATGTGACAGGACATCGAGCATCTCACCATCCTCATCTTTGAGAAGTTGACCAAGTTGTCTTCTGTGTAGTTTGGAGTTCCCTCCTCAATGAAAGCCAGGTCAGTGAGGTACATCCCCAGATAGGGCACGCAGGGAGGGTCACAGCTGGTGGGAAGAAGACATACACATCATCCACTTGCTCTGCATGTTTGTGTTATTGATCCAGTACAAACTACAGTATGTCCTTGAACTGAACTCACTTCTTCAAAGCCTCTCTCAGGTTTTTGAACCTCCCCTCTGATGAGACCAGCTTCTGCAGTTTGTCAATCAATGCTTTTGTCTAAAAGAAAATTTTGTCAGAAGCACATTCATTGACAGTACTAAGCACATTAGGAAGGAAAGAAACTAAAACAATGCATTTGGCGATACAAACCTGCTTGGAAATCTTTAGCCAGGTCTTCTTGAGACGAAACACGGAGCTGCGGTTAAGGGAGGAGGTGATCTCGAGCACCGCATTGTAGTTATGGAGACAGCGACAGATATCAGCCACAGCCACCCATTTCTCTATGACTGCTACCCGAGTGACCACATCCTCACAGCGCAGGATCTCTGTGGCAATGAGGTTGCTTATCTTGCAGATGGAAGAAATGAGGAGTTTTGATTCAATATTTTGCAAAGACATATAGTGAAAATAATGGTAAATGAGTTGTGTAAGGAGTAAGTTAATAGGAACATACATCATTGAAGTGCTTTGTTGTTCTCATGATATACGGTGTCTTCTCATTTTTGTCATTCTTCATCCAGCCTTGTCCGAAGAATTCCCTGCAAAGTGAGCAGATTAACCAAACAAAAAAAAAATCAACCTTGGGTTTATATTGGCAATGTAGTACAGTAACGCTGTATACAGTGGATATGTGATGGCACTCACTCATATGGGATGACCTTGAACACCAGGTGGTCCAGGAGAGTGAGCTGCTCTGCAATCTCTAATGCAGAGTGATTCTCAAAGGGCTCTGTCTTCCCTCCTTCCACCTAGGAAACGCAAACCAATAAACATCAAACTTCAGTCAACTGAATGTTGGTAAATGGCACAAGAATGCTTCAGAATATTAATTGGATAGTTAATTAATTAGTTTAGCTAAGTGGAAGAAAATTAAATAGTAAAACCTTTGACAAACGATTAATGGCTGGTCAGAAAACGTTCAGAAACAACACCTTTGGTTTGGGGAAATCAGTCATTTTATGGACTGAAAATTATGTTTAATCATGAATATAATCAGCGGCCCTATACTGTAATGAGTGCTCAGTCTCTCCACCAGTATAAATGTGGATATATATATGTATATTTTTGTTATACTTGATTTTGTTATATCAAATCTGCTTCAAACTTAACATAATCATTCACTGATAGAAGACAGCAGCTCCACTCACCAGTTGTGTCACGTCTTCAAAGGTGATCTGATTGTCACCATGATCCTCCTGAGTTAGAGTCCTGACAGATGGAAGAAGAGAAGATCAAACTCTGAATCATAACAAACTGTTTGATATAATTGTAGTCCCAGGTTCAAACAGCAGAGAACATTACCTAATGATGTTGGCTGCTGCCTTCCTCTCCTGGGTCAACAACTCAGGGTCATGCATCACTTCTTCCAGGAAGGCAATAACCTTTGTCTTCAACTCATTGTTACACTCAAAGTCCTGGGGACAATACAGGTGGCTTAGTAAATACTCACTCATCATATTTACAAATATATATGTATTCATTTTAATATGTAGAGTTTTCACTATTCCTCCATGAGCTATACAATTGTTTTACTTGAGTGACTTCCAACAGCCCTCAAAGAAATCCCTGCTGTATATAAGTAGGTAAACAGTTTAATAAAAAAATATTTTGCATATCACACACTAACAAAGACAAATGAGATACTGTCACACAGTGTAATACTATGATTCAAGTACCTCTTCACAGAGTTCACCAAAGGCATCTTGTGAAGTGTACTAAACGAAAGTACTACACAAAAATAATTGATTTCCTGATCACAATATAACCTACATTTATTGTAGAATTTATACCATTATAGCCAATCTAACTCTATCTGAGGGTAAATGTTTAGAGCTTTATTTAGTAATTTCTTGAACCAGTATTGCTGAAGATAAATCATTTTGACTCTTGAGTCTTTGCATTCAAACAAAAACTATTTAAGAAATATGAAATGTTTTACCGGAGAGTGTTTGGACACCCAGTGTCTCAGGACATTTAGGACTCTGTTGGTTGCTGCTCGTCTGATCACAAACTCTTTGTCTCCATTTCTCTGATCTGTTGGGAAACCTGCAAGTTTTTATATTAAGTGTTCATCACTGTTATAGTCAGACTTGGCAACAAACACCAATAATGTTGAGGATCTGTGACTCTAGGACCAGTGCACAATGGACGTGACATGGTGCATTTGTAATTCTTGAGATGATGTTAAGATGTTAAACAATAACTTGCTGTACATAAATCCCGATTGGATAGTTGATAGGTGTGTATACCAGTGCTGGCAAGGGACATCCGTCGATATTTCTCCTTGGTAGGAGTGCCCTCATTGGCTCCAGCTGTAGCAATAGCAAAGGCGGAAGCAGCAGACAGGGCACTGCGGTTGTTATCCAGCTCTCGGCATGAGGACATCACCATACCATTGTTGTAGGAAAACAGGGAGAAGTCTACAAGGAAACACACATTAGCAGAAGATAACCCTGTGGCTGATTTTGGTGCAATATAAATCAAATTGGTGGTCAGTTTCAGGAGAGATGTAACTTTTACATTACGTATACCTCAATTTTACATAAGAACTGCAAAATATCATTACTGAATATAGCTGAACGTAGATACACACTGACCTGCTTCTCATTGCTCGAGCCTCCACTAGGGGGCACTACAGACCAACACAACTGTTTCCCTCCAGACTTTCCTTTACAAGATGCTTTGATATTCAAGATGGTTGCAGCTAAATATAGCCACCAAATATCAGCATAACAGAGGAATCAACAGATTCTCTGCAGTCTGCTATTTTAAATCCAGGGAACATGGACAGACCATAAGCAGCAAAGGATCCTACACCATGTGAGATACACGCTGCTTCACAATTTCAGTTAATTCACATATACAAAAGAAGGGTTTACTTTTAAAACCTAGTGTCTGATTTTGTCACAAGATTTAGACGGCAGAGATAATCGTGGTTCCTATGTAACAGCCTCAGAACTGGGGGTGGCAGGGAAAACACGCTCTTGATGTAGTTGCTATGACACAAGTTTCCCTAACACCTACTGAAGCCAAGCGTTGGCTTTTCCCACATGTTCATATCCATGAGTACATTTATGTTTTACATGATTTATGTTTCTGGCAGTTTACAAGCTAGGATCTAACGCCATCAATTTTTTCATCATGTCAGTGCACATTTCTAGAATTCAATGTACCTGAAGAGTTTTTGCATTTCACATTTTTTGGGGTGGTTGGTGACTTGGTGGGAGAAGCTTCTGGATCCCCATCATCACTCTGAATTTGGTCATTGTCACTCTCCTCTCTTACCGAGAGATCTGTATCATAACAAAAGCACACAGGTCACTGGTTCACAACATCATTAGAGAAAATCAAAGTTGAAATAAGTTTGAATGGCTGACGCTGACCTACCTTGTTTGCACACTGAGGTGTCTTCCACCTTGTCCTTCTTATCCTCTCCTTCATCAGGGATTTTGCTTGTGATAGGGCTGGACACGTAGAGCTTATTGATGTCCAAGGTGGTCTTGCTGAATGGGGACACAGATGAGTACATGCTTGCATAGCCATTTGAGGAACAGCTGAGGGCAGCCAGGTCAAGAGCTTTGCCCCCAGTGATGATGGGGATGTTGAGGGAGAGCTTGCGCCGACGGTTTGGGGATGAATTCTTGGCAATAGCAAGAGGAGGAGGAGAGGAGAACTTTCTGCTGGCCCTGGGGGAGCTTGGAGGCTCTCCATAGAGGAGTTTACTGTTCTGACTGCTGGCAAAGAATAACTCCAGGGACCTGCATCAAGGGAGGATATGTGCAATTGAATTTAAGACACAGGAATGTGTTTCTTTGATATTTGGTGAGTATAGTCTCTGTTTAAAAGCTTAGCTAAATACACAACACCTCCTTAATAATTTATGCAAACCAAGTCAATGCAGCAACCAGAAGTCTCTTTGCAGGCACCACTCATCATTTTAGAGCAGGATACAGGCTGCAGTGTTGCAGAAAACCTCTCCCACTCCCTGCCACCCTCCTGGCGACCTCACGGGTTCCCATAAATAGAGTAGCGAGTGATAGTGCGCATGGACTTCTGACACAAGCAGCCAAGTGTAGGTGTCTCATGGTGACATGACAAGCCCCACAGGAGAGTATGTCGCAGGGCATGGTCATGGGTAGCTCCCCTGGATCTGAACGCCACAGTGGGGCCCTTGCTGTAGGCCTGTGGAGTGGTGAGTTAGCCCCAATGCAAAACTCCATCAATATTTCACACTATGGATCTTTTGCAGACAAGGAGTGAGGCAGGGGAGGGTGGGGTCCTGCAGCACTGAGGTTGGTTGCCATAGAGCGACAGAACCCAGTTGAGACACTCCAGCAGGCAGGAGAGACTGGTCTAAATTACTGCCTTTGGCCAGTGAACACATACATGAATACACAGACACAGTGATACTGAGGCATCATAGAGCCCATCTTCCACTACTGCTTCCTTTTGGCTCTTCTCTGTGTTTACATAAACCAACAAGACCAACCCCCTAGAATCACACACACAAAGCCTTGAAGATCACTGGACTTAACTGTTCCAGTGTCACAAGCAGTCTGTAAACACAAATTCTGTCACATGTAACACACAAAAGAAATACCACTGAAACGCCAGCTTGACTAATTTCATTAAAATTCATATGAAAAAATCCAAATATCTCTCTCCTGCTTGAAATTATATTTCTTAAGTTCTCAGTTTCATAAATCATGAAGTACAAAAGCAAATAAATCACATGTAAAAATAGAAACAAATAATTTCGCTGCAGTTCAACCTGCAAGCTCCTTGGCACCTGCACATGCATTGCATTGATTAGAGGATTACAGTGCTTCACATCATTATAGACCAGCCTCTCTTTAAGCAGCAGGGTAAAGTCTGGAATAATGCCAGACATATCCAATACGATTTGTTTGCCTATTGTAAATGCTGTCAACAATCTTGCCGCACTCACTTTTGTCCAAATGTAATGCGACTCACCGTGCAGGGATGGCACTGATGGGTTTCTTGTAGATAGTGATGAGTTTGTCTAGCACCACATCAGCTGTGGTGAACACACGATAGGAGTGCAGAAAGGTGTTAAGGAAGTCAATGGAGAGGAAACGGAGGTCAGTGAGTCTCTCCAGCAGGCGTTCTACACTGGCGTAGCGGATTTGCAGCACCTTGCAGGAGTTCATCATTTTACTGAAGCGGATGTCCACATCATCACAGTACAGACTTGAATCTGACCTACTCGGGACAAAAAACTGTGATTAAACTCACTGAAAAACTGAAATTTGCCAGAAAAAAATGGGAATCTGCAATAATTGCATGTGCAAAAATTTTGGTTTACTTGATCATCTGTGGCACTGTCACTTTGGAGTTGTCTTCAAAGGCATTCATCATTAACCCATTGCACCGGATGTTGTCTATGCACTGTAGGGCAGATAGATAGGAGAGATAGGACAGAGAAAATGTTAGTGACTTCTATAACATGCAGGCTTTCTGCCGACATCCTTTGCATGTTGTCTGACTGCTGGAGATTGTGATGCATGCTGACATGCCTGGCTGATGTCGCTGGTCCATGCAGACTTCTCCTGCCTTGAGGAGGCAACCAGGATGACTGTGAATGACTGGCTGTCCTTTGGCTCCACGACAATCTTGAAGTCCAGGTGCTCCATGTCCTGGCCTGTCTTGTCTGATTTGGCTTTGAGGCAAACACAAAGACATAAATAGAAATAATTTTTTCTTTAGATTGAAACACATTTATGATAACAGCATAAAAACATGTTGTACAAACATGTAAACATGTAGCAATAATCACATAAATGTCTAAAAGTCAAGCAGCAGGGCATATTTTGCCTTTATTTGACAGATTCTAGTGGAGTAACACATATTAGACACAGTTGCTTCAAATATTAATGATAAAATCTTTAATTTCATCTGGGCCACTGAATTATGAATTCATAATCTACAACATCTCACATGGTACATATGACTTAATGTGCTGCATGAATAAAACACTCACACTCATCATCTGTCCCTTCAGGGTCCTCCATAAGAGTGCAGTCTATAAGTGAGACCACCCCATTCTGTAAACAACATACAATTTACATTTAGCTCACATCAGCATAATTTGATTCAACATAGTGTAAAGTTACATAACCTACATTTAGCAATATTTATACTATATAGTTAGAACCATAAGTCATGTTTGACTGCTACAATGATTTTCGTTATTAAATCTTATATTCTGAAATATTTTTCTAAGTGAAAATACAGATAAATACAGCATGACTGTAAAAAAGGGCCAGCAATGTCTCCACTGCCTGTGTAAATTAAACTCTTGGAGTGGATTGGAGAATGATGGTACAATTTCATACATTTTTAAATAAATGTGTTTTATGGTTTTTAAAAAAAATATTTGTTGTTGTTGAATCTGTTGCACGGTGTCATTACCTCAATTCTAAAATGAGTGGCAAAACACTGAATACATGCTTAAAAAGACACATAGAGACACAGAGATATTCCTAATATCATTACGATAATTATATGTAAGTCATATATTTGCATCCTTTACTGTAAGATGACATTTTGTTTTATTTGCTATATTACACTCTTTGACATAATCTGTGTCTTTGTAGGAAACTGCCCATGTGTTCAAACAATTACAGCGCTCCTGTGTGCATGTGAAAGCTTGTTTGAGGTTGTATAGCTCCAGTGGTCATTGCCACTGATAAAAGCCACAACATTGCTAGCCTTATTCTAGCAGTATTCAATTTAACTCAGAGGTTCTGAGTTTTGCAATGCCCTAGCATTGAAATATTTGAAACAAGAAGCTAGTCCACTCCTAGGTGAGCATGCTCACCTTGGTGAGATGAAGCTTTCCCCCAGAACCCCTGGTACAGATGATTAAATGCTTGGAGAAGAGAAAGCATTGTCTCTCCCCCTCCTTCTTCAGAGACAGAGAACCTAGTCGCCCACGGGTGATCTTGCCCTTCTCGCTCATCGGCACCTGGATGAGAGACCCTGTATGTGGAAGAGTTTGCGCAAATAGAAGGAAGAGGGGGAACGAAAGGGTGAGACATAGAGGGAAACACATATACAGTATATATACACATATATATAAAAGGTAAAAGCGGGTAGAAGGGTAAAAAAGGAGCAAGACAAGTGGAGAAATAAAATAAAGGAATTAATCAATAACACATGTTTCATCTTGCCTTCCTTTATATTTGAATAAATGTATAGTCACATTAGATGCTAAGGATTAAATAACCTACAATTTTTGTTTTCCCTTTTCTCATTCATCAAGGCCTGTTGGGGATGTGTGACATTTACAGTCCCAGATTCATCATCAGTTTGCTTTAGAACACTATAATTACACTTGGAAATTAAAGACTCTCCTCACAAGGAGTACATGTTGTTCGCCAGAGAGAGGTATGGGTATTTTTTTAAAAACTGGATATTTCCTCTCAATACAGGGCTGAAGATGTGCGATTGGACTTGCAGACAGGTGAGGAAGGACAGAAAATTTGACTGTAAGTGCAGCACTTGATGTCAGGAGTTACCTTGTCTTACAAATGTCTGGCTGGTGTCGAGGAGAATCTCACAGCCCTCTATGATCATGCGCTCTATTGCCAGATTCTTTCTGATGTTCTCGGTCTCACTCACTTCGTCGTGCATGATTCTAGTAAAAGGGACAATTCAACATTCTCATTTGATCATAGGAATGCATGAGTATGAGTATGGAGGACTTTTTTTGTCTGTGTTTTTCATTTTAGAATTGAGGTTTGTGTCTCAGGCTGTGTCATTTTGGTGGCAAGTGTTATTTCTGTAATGAAAGGAAGCCTGCAGACACTACTCAGGGCTGAAAAACATACTTCTCCTCATGCACATTTTATGGTTAACATTCTCGTAAAAAGTTGCATTCCCAATAGTTTTTGTTAGAGTAACATTATTATGGAAAATATAATTTCATTTTCCTTATTCCAGGATATAGTTATTTGCCAGATTCATATAAATGTACAGTATGTGAAAGCAGGAAACAAATTTTATTTTCTGGGTGTACAGCCCAACTTTACTGTAACTGAAACCAAACATATTCAACATTAAATATTTCTCATTTAACATAACATGTTGCACCATGGAATATTAGCTGAAAGTACCTGGAGAGCTCCTCCAGCTTAGATTTGGCGTAGTCCAGACTGTTTCTCTCTATATGTTCATGGGGTGTGTGGGCAAGAAGTTCATGGAGCGTAAGAATGTAACGGGGGATCTAGAAACAGAGCAGAAAGCAACAGAGGAGTCATACTCAAACATAACATCTTACATGCAAACATAAATTCAACAACAACACAAATGTGCACACACATGAATATGCACGTGGCAATGTGCACGTACATTAATGAGATAGTAGATCAGCAGAGAGCACAATCTACACTCATCAGCAAAATGTATTATGAACACAGCACAGCCTGCAGTAGGCCCCAGCAGAGTGGACTGTTGGGAAACTGCGTGCCTTGCCAGAAAGGAGCCATTATTAAAGCCTGTGCTCCAAAAACAACAGCTTTTTATAGACATGAAAAACACTACAGGGATATTCTGAGCAAACGCAGACAAATGCCTGCTGGTTCTGTTGTTGATTAGCGATGCTACAATATGGGACATTGCTCAGTCAGCCAATGACTGTTCAGGAAGGAGGTGGGACTTTGAAACCTAGTCCTACGTGAGCGCCTCTGACCAGAATACAAGCTAAATCACATTGATTAAAATACTGTTTTGGTTACAATCAAAATGGAGGCACAGTTATTATGGTCACAGGGTTACATTTATTTAATTTGTATTAATTGTAGTAATAGTTTTAAGTCAGTATGCTAAAATTCAGTGGCATCACCCTTATCAAACATATTTCAAACTACCTGAGACAGGTGGAGCCCCAGATGTAACAAGAGCAACAACCTGGAGTCCTTCTTCACTCTCAAATAAAAGATTATAAAAGTGCATTAAAAAAAAGACAAGTTAATCAGCAGGTTGCTCCTTAGATAAAAGCATGATCAAAACAATGCTGCTTAACGTGCACTTGTTAACATGAAGATACTGAATGTACTGATGATATGCTTTAGAGGCAACTGCAACAGTGATGGGCATTTGGGCCATTTGGTTAAGAAGTACTGTAGGTAATTTGCAATCAGGTGTCAACAACACATTAGTCACAGCATTTGAGGTGTGATGAAATTAATGCACACATTCTCTTTGACAAACTGCTCAGTTACATGTCTATAAGCTTCATCTTCCCTCTTAATGGTCAAAGAATTTTCTTCACTGTCATGAATATAATATAATAATATATCTTATCTTATCTTATCTTATCTTATCTTATCTTATCTTATCTTATCTTATCTTA
>JAUBNQ010000025.1:13435055-13448135 GCA_032353495.1 Ctenopoma kingsleyae | reverse complement strand
TCACAGTGTATGTATATTTTTTGTTATTGTCAACAAATCTTATGAAAAGACCAAAAACAACAATAAGTAGAATAGAAAAACAAATATTCTCTATATTCAAAGTCTGACACAGCTTATTACTCAGTGCCACAGATGCCCATGATATTCAAAAACTACTATAACCACATCAGAGACTCACTATGTTGCACAGAAGCCTCATTATGGTGAATGTGGGCACTGTTAATTCTGAGTCAGCATACACCACTGTGCTGCTGATTTTATTATTCTAAAAATAAATAAAGCATGTTTTTAACTGCACGTTAAAAATAATCCCCTACAAATACAATGTTTTCTGTAGGTTGAATGACAGTTGCTAGGTACTACAGCTATTTTGGGAAATTACTAAGCTCTTTTATTACAAATGAAACTTCATATTTGTGACCTGTTTTTAAAGATTTATGCTTTGAGCTGAGAGCCACAGACAGGGTAGGGAGGTCAACACATATTGAGAGATGAAGTAATGCACTGTTGGTTTGGTTTATTGGCAATAGGAAAATTATAAGCTGCTTATCCTGTGGAATCTGTTTGTTATGATTGTGATTTGTCCTGGTGATATAACATGGCAAACAACACAATGGTGGTGACCTTCTCACACCAAGTCCACTGAGGTAAAAATTGTATCATCAGCTTGCCAACTCTGATTTATATTTGTTTATCAAATTGCTGCCCTTTCCAGTCTGCTGCTAATAAGATACAGATAATAATTTGTTCAATTTGTCATTTATTTGTCAAGTTTTTTATCAAGGAACATTGTGACTGAACATAGGTTTTTCACAATGACAGAGATGAGATATTGTAAATCGATGTTGCTCTCTATTTTCTACATTGTTATGTTCTTCTTGTTGTTGAATTTATCAGCTGTAGCTGTAGAAACAGAAATCTCTCTGTGCCCTTTCACTGCAGACTGTTATTTTTGACTTTTGTTTTTTATTTTTCAAAATGCAGTTAAGAGCAAATTCGGACAGTGAGATTTTATGCATCGTAAAACAAATGTGCAGGCTCACCAAGGCTTGCACAGAGTGACTGAGCCATGAACTGTGAAAATGCCAGCGCCTATTAATAACAATGCTGGGTTTTAACATCTTCGCGTCATACAGTATATTTGTATGATCAACGTTCGATGTATATTTATGTCACACAGTGAGTGCTTTTTTCCCCCTGATTGTGGCCTTCAGAGTGAAGCTGTGGTCCTGGGATTAATAAGCCTCTCTCAGTCTTCCTCGGTTAGACTCAAAGCCACAAAGCCACAAGGAAGCCGAGCAGCAGCCGCCTGCAGCGCATAACAACAGCTCCAACTCTGATGGAACTGGACAAGTGAATGTGAGGGTGTAATTCTTGTGGAAAAAATACTGTTTTCATGCATTGTAGCTGTACAATTACAGAAATTTTAAACAACTTATTGTAGAGCTGCAACTAATGATTATTTTCATTATTTTTTATTAATTGATAAATCATTTGGTCAGTTACATTTTGGAATATTTAATAACTTTGTAAAAGTTTAGTCATAGCTTGTCAAAGATATTTAGCTTACAATCACATCATTTCAATCATCAAGAATAGAAAAGTAATAATTATTTAGAATTATTTTTATTTAATTAAATTTTTATATTGATTTAATTATTTTGTTTATGTATCTGTTAAATAAAAATGTCCTGAAGGAACAGATGTACAGATGTAGAAACATAAAAATCATATCACATCTTCTATGTTCATCTTTTTAGACTGGATTTCTTCTAACAGCATTGCCATCCTAGTTCAGTGGCAATCTCCAAGCAGTATTTGGACACATGCGTCTATTTATTTCAGCTTACACTGTGCACAGCATGCCTGAGGGTTAATTACATTTGCACAGTCCAGAGGTCTTCTACTGTAGCATTTTTGAGGGACCTCCTCTAGACAGTGACAAAGGAGAAAGTGGATCCTTTAATTGCGATCTACTGGTGTCTGTCTGGACACACAGAACCCACAGAAAGTTTAAAAATGTTTATTACATGTCTGGGGTAGAGATGCAAAACTCGCTCATGCAGCGAGGACCATATTAGATACAGAGGAGCAGAAAGAGACACAGAGAGGGAAGCACAGTTGACTTCCTCTGTCGTTACTCACACCTGCAGTAGGATGCAATCTCCATAGCAACAAGACTTGGCAACAGAGTTGATATTTGAGGTTGTGATCTTTAATACCCCCTTTCTCTCCCTTTTTACTGCAGTATTTTGAGGAAATCCATTTCGGTGTGTTTTTTCTCCCCATCTTCACTCTTAATGTGTTTATGTCACAATGACTAAGAAATTATCCTTCTGCCATCAATCTGTCATATGGAAAATTATCACTGAAGTGAAACAATCATCCCAAATCAAGCACACCCAGCAACAAACTGGTGTGATCATTTGTTTGCCTGCAGTTCTCATTTCCTGCTTGTCTCACATCGAGAGCTGTTTAATGTACAAAGTGTCTAGTTATGAGGCTCAAATTTGCATTTTATTTTTGTTATATTTTTGTTTATTGAGGCAATTTAGTTTAAATCTTAACTATGTCCACAGGCATGCTCATGCACAAACAGTCAAAAGCATGTGTGCAAGATAGTAATTATATTTATTTTAATAATTTACTCTGCAAAGCCAGTTTCACAGGATAACCTTGTATATTTTAACCTTGTCTACTAAGCTGACTGGTAAGTTAAGAAGGTATAATTAACAGAACATATTTTCTCTCTGCTCCTCATAAATTAATTACATTTCTGTTTTTACAAAGTGAAAAGAGTTGAAAATAAAATTCTATTTAGCAGAAACAGAGCATTTCATAACAGGTACAAACATGATATAAATTTTATTTGTTTTTCAGTGTCAGTTGTTCTTAGTGTTAATTATTTTTGTCCTGAATCCCAGAATTGCTATTGTTATTGTGTATATTAAGAAAATAAATATATAACTTTTTATTATGCATTAGCTTGTTATGTCCTCTGATGTAAGCATAATTTTTGTGACTTCAAGTGTAATCAGCTGAAACACCTTTGAGGTAAATTAAAATACAAATACCAAAAAAGATTTTGCTTCAAACTGACACCAGCAGCGTGACCTTGGATGTGTTACTCAGTTTGTTCCTGTTTTCCCTCTTAAATATTCACCTAGCCTGCATGTGCTTCTTTACAAAAGTGCAACCTCATCATGTGCTAGTAATGAGCCTGGTGGCCACACAGGTCCATCCTGGCGATGTTTGACTTGACACTGCCATCTAGTGGCCGTGCAAAAGGAGCAACTCCTAGCAGCCATCAACTAATACTCACCTTTAACCTACTGGGGTGGACGTTTCTGTATTACAACTACCCTGTAAATATATAATCTAAAGGATTTATAGCAGGTTTGTACTGTAGCATAGGCATTTCTAATGTCAATCAATACATTTGCCATAAAACTTAAATGAACCATCTAAACCTCAATGAAACAGTAGGACAGTATATAATACATATATATATATACTTATACTACGTATATACACATACTTATACTGATGTGTTAGATAACAAATGCTACTGTGTTATAGTGTCACAATATACAGTATGATTACACTGTTATTAATTATACTACATAGTTATGAGCTTAAAATTATTATTGTTCAAAGATATATAAATAAGCACTTGATTACATCTACACACTATATTTATTATTTATTAAGTGTATACATGCTGTTTATACAAAACAGTTTAATGGTGTAACATAGTTGTAATGAGATCTTATGATAAATAAGAAATTTTACCCATAACCAAATTCTCAGTGTTAGCATATAATATAGCATACAATAACCTTTACGCATATATATTGACATGTGCATATAAAAACGTGTATAGATGTGTTAACAACTCATAAAACTATATGATTATTACATTACCAGGTATCTGTCAAGTATGAACTGTACATAACTGTTAATTATGTTAATTAATTCAAGTTATGCATCCTTGAAAGAGTTACAGTTGTTGTTATATAACTTAACAAATACTAACATCCTTACTTTACTCCATTACAGATATGTAAGCATCGCATTACAAATCATTTTTAAGTGTTTGCATGCATAGTTGTAATCAGACGCTTAATTTAGAATGGTAAAAGAACAACTTAAAGTGCGTTATAAAGCATTTATGCAAAAATTATTTCTTTATAAATTATATCATATTGATGAAAAGTAAATTAAATTAAAATGTTGTGAAATTATGATTAAATCAGAAGCATATTTATAGAGACAATAATCATTATACATTTTATAGTTTGTTTGTTTTGTTTTGATGCTGTATTCTTCTTCTTCTTTTTTTTTTTTTACAAAGGTGGAGACCAGTTAAGGTATTTGTTTTAGTGAAATAGTTTCATGTCTTCTCAGTTTGTTACGCCACACATCTTCACTGGCCACCCTTTACGAAACAAACAAATGGAAAACACTAACAGAAAAAGACATCAGGGATATCCCACCATTCCCCCTCCCACTTCTATCTGCCGTCATCCTGCCTTTAGGCTTTTATGGAAATCTACTGTGTGAGCAAGTCAGTTTATCAGTGGCCATATAGATTATCATCTGTAAATCCCAACCACCTGTAAACCACTTCTACATACGTCTATAACTTGTCATTTATCTACATAATTCTATATTTAAAAGGAGAAAATGCTGCCTTGATGTTCATAAAGCTTGTGATGCAATTAAAAAAGATAATACTCTATGCAGAGTCACATATGCTGGGGACAGTGCAGATCTATAAATAACCAATGATAAAAAATATTCTTAACCTGTGTTTTAAAACCATTGATGATGGTGACATTACCCATTCGCTCTTTCAGGACTCCTAAGATGCATAACATTTCCTGTAACAGCCATTTTGTAGTCATGGACACAGAAAAAAAAGGCAGAAAAAAGAAAGGAAAACATCATCTGTGTCCATAGCAACTGAGTCAAGTTTAGTGCTGCCAAAAATGGTTTAGGCAAAAGTCTTCTCAAAGATGTGAGATATGTGTATTAGTTGCCAGCGCCTTACATGGCACATACCAGTAAACAAATCAAACACGTCAGAGCGACAGTATTATCAGAATCTTTTGCATTTAACAGCATATCAATGACATAAAAAATAATAAACGTGAAGTCTTGCTACTGGTAATTTGATGCACATAAGCACCATGGAATGACAACATCTACCAACACATATAACGTGAAAAAATGTTGGATTGATAAATGGTTGCTGTGCAGTCTCCTGTTAGCACTCAGTCAGAGAAAAATGGTCCTTTTCCCTGAAAACAGAGCAAGGCATCCTCAGGAAGCCTCTAATCCCCTTTAGAAATCTTAGTCAACTACTATAAATAGAAAGCATCCATGGTGCCCTCTGCTGGAGATTAATTTCACTCACTGACATGCACTGTAATGTATTTTGGAGCATCAAATAATGCTGCAGAACTGTTCACATGTTGGATTTCATGTAAAAAAAACCAAAAAACTATGCTAATTGTTCTTGCAGCGTTGATCGGCATCTTCATTGTTTCTGCACTGTGGTGCTGAAAGCCGGCCTGTTTCACCATGAAGACATTTTCTCACATACATGCTACCGTACATCATCCCGTAGTCAGCCACTGCTCTTTCTCTCTCAGGACAATATTAGCGGGAATTACCTGGTCTCCACAGGAAAATCCTAATCAACCCTCCACTAAATTGAGTGCCTTTTTTGTTTGCAGACAAAATGGCAAAGCAAATATCCCTTTCTGTCTCAGACTGATCATCATCATTATTTTACAACTGGTAATTATGACCCAGAAGGACGCAGTGGTGGTCTAAGGTTACTTCCGTTGGGATGTGCCCTCTTTATGTTGACTGAGGACGAGACAGGAAAGATAAATAGTGACAGGTGGTTGACTGCGGATGTATAAAAGAAGGAAGTGAAAGCTACTTTATTTCAACAAATGTGACTGGAAACAGGAATATTCAGCTGTTTGCTTTTGAAGAATATTATGAGAAAAAAAGAGAGTTGGTTAGAAGAGGGTGACTGGATGATAAAGGTTAAAAAAATTCATCAGTGGCTGTGATCCCAAAATTTGAGATTTTCATGGCAATGCCTTGCCGCAGCCTTCCAGTATTACCTGATAATGTGTGCACTGACCTCTTGTTTACACAGTCTGACCTATTGTCCCCAGGGCATGGACAGTGGAGGTCACAACAAAACCACAAACAAGTGCATTTCTTAGTAAACTAATTAGATAATTGATGTTACTTTGGACTGATAGTGTGCATGTTTGTGAAAAAGAAAGAGAAAGCATGGGAGTTAGAGGAGAACAGAAAAAATAAAACCAGACTGCTGTGAATCTGTGGGAGACAGTGAAGAGAAAGAAAAGGAATTTATGTGTGTGTTTGTTTGCATAGGCAACCCCGCCCCTACCTACACTGAATTGTGTGTGTATGATGGCCCCGGTGCTGCTGACGGTGGGAATGCAGTGCGACTAATCCCAGAGGAGAACAGTGCACTGCAGAGGAGATGCTTGGCAGATCTCCCCTCATCCGTATGACTGCTGTTGGCGGCTGGTGTGGAGAAGAAATCCGGAACTGGATCAAAAAGCGAGCCAGCCGTGTTTAATTTGCGCGGGACTTTTCACACTGAGGGGAGGAACTAGGCAGGGATAACCACCACTAAAGCATACAGAGATGTCTGCTGTCCTTCCTCTGCCAACTGCGTGCCCAGGAGTGACTATAGATAACAGGTCGAAGGGGTCAGAGCGTGTCACATATTTGTCTGTTCATCATTACCAGTGCTGACTTAAAGGATTGTGTTAAAATGAAAGCGGAAGTATTTTTCTAAATATGTGCACCTTTTTAAAGACAGGACACAGGCCTAACTGATCTCTTCTGATGACTAAATAAAAGTGTCAGAGGTGATGTGCATCTATTTATTGTTCATTCTTTTGTTAGGATGTACAGACTTATTTAAAGACAAACTGATTTAAAGTGAACAAAATCAAGCTCCTCACTCAATGTGTAGTTTGAACTAATATCCACACATAATTATAATGAGTATGACATATGATGTGCAGTATTGTAAATCAGCATTTCAGTGTTTCTCTACAGTCAAATACTGTAATGTACAGTAATTGTACAGCAAAAGACATCAAAAGCTTTGCAGTCATCTATGAAAAAGGGATTTTAGAGTTCTTAAAAATAATGTTTTTTATCATGTTCTATCACTTTCTCTTGTTGTAAATGTGGCAAATATCCAATTTTAACTTTTCTGATTTGGCTTGTATTTCTATTTTTAACAATTAAAAGATAATTTGTCACTGTTTTGTCATTGTCCATGACCTTCAGAGAAATGTAGTTTCTAATAAAGTTAGAACTGTTGGCATCCATTGCTGGGACAAATTCAGTCCCCTTGTACAACAATGATGAGAAAGCACAGACCAGGAAGTGAAAAGATAATCTGAGTATTTATGTTTAACCAGTAAGAGACAGGGCAGCACCAGGGGTGAGGTGGGGCCAGAGCAACATAAAACTGCTCATGGGACGTGTCCTCAAACTTACTTTGCCTGTTGGATGCAGATGTGCGCTGGATGGACATGGAGCTGTGCTAACATGAGCGGACAAAGGCTGGTGCTGGACGGCATTTCGGTTCTGATGATGAAGTGATGCAGCGATCAGCTCCCTCTGGGGATAGGTGTATTTATCAGCATTAAATTGTGGATATGAAGACTATGTGAGACTATTTTTGATTTTTCTATGACCTTTGCTGCAGGTCAGGTTGTGGTCTAAGATGCTTTTGAATTTAATTGAAAGTTGAATTTAATTGAATTTTGCTTTATTGTTTTTTTATGATACATGTTTTTCACTCTTACTTTATCACTAAAGGCTGTTCAGGTTATAATGTTGTCGAACACATCTCCTTATCACTTTTCCAGACCAGCTATCTATCAAATGTTTGTTGGACGGAGAACTGATAAGGGTATGTGTCTGACACTTTCCATCACTGATAACTGGACACAATATGCTGTCACTTCGTCATACGAACTAGTGACTGCGTCATTCGGTCAAACAGGTCCTAACCCTCCCAAAATTATATAGCTCCATTTGGCCACATTTGTCTGGCTTTGTTTTGCGTTGATATCAGTTTATCACTGCTTTTGCTGAAAACCTTTTACCAACGTTTGGTGAAGTCTTTGCTTTAATTTTTGCTACAGTGTTGTTGTATCCCTTATTCATCATCTTTCAGTTTTGCTATATTTAGTGATAGTAACCATTTTTAAATCAGTGTCAAGCTAAAAACAAGAAAACAAGAATGACTGAGTTGATTGATTTTCATCATTTTTCATTTCTTTGGACTATAATTTTCTTCAAGAGAAAATGTATTTATGCTTTATTTGAGCATGAAAATTTTAATACCATCAGGATTGCGTGGTGGCATATTGTCAAACCACCCAGTTTATCAGACTTGACATGATCTCATGGAGCGCTTACTGAGATCTGATTTACATCTATTGTGTTCACATGCGCTGATAACATACCACTGTGCAGTTTTGTTCTAGATTAAGGGATGAATCAACAAATAATATTTTTAGATTAACACGAATCAAGAAATAGCTGTAGCAGTGAGGAGCTGTGTTTAGACTGCCTCTGTTTTAGGACTCCTGGATTTAAAACACTTTGGGTAAATGAATCAGTTGCTGCTTTTTAACAGTGTTCATTAAAGAGAAAAGAGCGGCGCTCTGTATCATTATTCAGATAGTTAATATGTAACCACATCTACCTACACATGCTGTTAAATTTAATCTAAATTAAATTTTATCCCAGCACTTCTTACAACACTCTTTTTTCATTTTTGTTATAAAGGCTGATAATTTCATTTAGTTTGTTTTGTATGTTGTGTACTTGTTTATTCATATGAAATGTAACATTTCTCTAAATGTCATTATTAATGTCGCTTCATATGGCCTGACTATAACAATGAATCATTTTATTTCTTTGCGTATGTAACTACGATATGTCACAAGGAAATTGCTGGAACAAATCCTTCAGTCCTCAGATAATACATTTGAATATTTTAGTCATAATGTGTTCCTTGGTGTTAACATTAAAGAATGACTTCTTGTCATTATGTTTACTAATTAAGCTTTGTATTGAAGAGAGTTATTTACCTTGTCAATCAGACTTATAACAGCTTTCTAATCAAACTAATTTTTAGGGATGTGTTTATTATTGTAAAATGTTACTATACAAATATTGAAGATATGATATAATAATATAAATTATGTACAGAAACATAAAAATAGCTTAGAGAGTGCAGCTGCATCAGTCGACACAAGAGGGTATTGTACCATTACTTTTGTAGAGCACCTTGCTGCTCTTCAGATACAAGTGTAGTAGATGTTGTATTCACAGAACACAACAGCAATACAACCAAAGCTCGTAAAATGACATTCCTAAGTGTAGTAAATGCTACTCCATCAACCATGGTGAATATGTGAGGTCAGCATGTGTCACCTGGTGCTGAACCATGGAGCAGGGCAGACTTTATACATGCAGGTATTATTAACCTGTGCTTCAAGCACTCACTCGTCAAGAAAAGAACCCTTCAGCTTTGCCCTGCATGATTTATTTGACAAGTCTGTTACGCCTTGATGAGCAAGACAGTGCTTCTTGAATTTTCTAAGAACAGCTTCCATTTACATTAAGGCCAAAGGGATATTACACGCATATTGTGCTGGAGAAAACAACTCAGGGAACTATTTTTCAAATGTTTAAGTGCAATACTCTTTGTAACTAAGTATACTGCAAAGATTAAAGTGTAATACACATTATAATAAGACAAACAAAGATGTCTCTATATTTAAAGTAATAACATGGTGACACAAAACAATGATGTTCCTTTGAAGTCTTTTGGATCCCATTATGAAGCCATTATTTACTGTAGTTTGGAGGCAATTATTACTGTTTACAACTGTATTTATATTTGCATAACAATATCTGGTGGTTCTCTCATCTTCAACCAGATCCAGAGCCTTCTGCTCTCCTTTCCTCTTCTTCTCATTGGAGTGTGTAGTTCAGACTGTCCTTACCTAAAATGTGACTATATAGGTCATCTGTGCAAGCAGCTTATTATGTCCATACATGGCCATAGTTATTTTTTATTATTAGGTGACCTCTCGCAAAGGGGAAGGTCAGACAGCATAAAGACTCACTTCTTCAATAAAGTCCTTAAGTTATTTTAACCCAAATTGCATTTTTTTGCCTAAGATCCATGAGTGTTTCATATTAGTAGCCACATGTTTATTATCACAGAACATCCCTCAATAGGCTCATTATTTCAGGAGACACACCCATGGGTTGTGCCATTGTGATAGAGACTAAGTGTGATTTCATCTTTCATGATTAACTCTTTAACACACACCTAAATTACAACCAAAGTAGTTTTTTTTAAATCTTCAGACCCTTGCAATAAATGTGGACACATCTTTTTAAATAAATGATTACACAGTTTGACAGCCAGGCTGTTTTAATGATAGAGATTCAGTGTGCTCTATTTTTAATGGTTCACTCAGTGCATAGTACCTGGTCTATTTTTACAACAGAGAATTCTATTTTGAAAATAACCAGAATGACAGAAAAGGCCCTAATCATACATGCATCATGTTTTATGTTGCTTTAATTGTCTTTTTTTTTATATAGAAATAGTTGTTAAGGTTCTAGCTAGTGCAAAACTTGAATAGTAAAGGTTGAATAGTGTTTCATAATGTTTCCTGTGACAGGAGCCATGGAAATCATGACGTGGAAAGCCATGCTGAAACTTAAAAGCTTTGGTGCACTGTTTCCTATTCTCCTGGTAACTATGGAAACCGTGTGTTTTAATTAAGAACTTGATTTTTGATTGCTGACACACTCTGGGATATATTTGTGGTTTTTGCACTTCCAGAGATGTGTATTTCCAAAAACAAACTTGTTTACAGACATCGGTGTCTGTCAGCAAGGTCACACAGAGTTTATTTGCAAAAGCGGTGATCACAGAGGATCATCAGAAAATCAAGAATAATAAGAGTTTTAATTAAATAACAGTGTGTGACAACTGTTTTTTTGTTTTTTTTTCTCATGCTGTTTGTTATTACCCACATCTATTCTGTATGTTGTATGTGATTGCACGTGCATATTGCATATATGACGGCATGGGGAAAGGTATTGGAAGAGAGGTATTCTGTGATCTGAGATAGTCAATACATCGAAAGCCCTCTCTTTAATTAGACACAAAGATGAAACCCATCTCCATGACGACACAATAAAAAGAAAAGGCGAAGGAAGAAGAGTTGGTGTGCATATCAGTGAAGCAGAAAGGGCACTGCGTATCACCATACATTTGGATGTAATTTTGTGATATCATCACTGGTTCCTATTAATATCTGCTGCTAATTTATTTTGAAACAGTTTTTAAATCAGCCATGTCCACACTGTGACGTGTTATGTCATTTTGAATGGATAGCAGCTCCACACTGATGAGAATATAGAATCATTAATGTGATAATGATGACTACGTCCAAGATTATTTAAGAGATGGAAAATGGCCTGCTCACATTTTTTTAAGGAGGGAAAAAAAGAGGAGAGACGTGAAGCACACCTTAAAGTGAGTGGCTCACACATCCCCATCATCTTAAGTTAGGACGAGATCACCGATGCTTGGAGCTCTCCACCACCATCTGTTGTCATGTGCTAAGTGTTTACCCAGGCATCTACTGCCTCAGACGCTGTGCCATGGAACCAGCCTTTTCAGATCTGCATCATATCATCCGTACACCAGCCAACCACGAGGGACGGGTTGAATGACAGATCCCACTGAAACAATCCCAAGGTGAGTTCAGGACACCAGGGGAAGGAGTTCAGCAATTAATTTTCGGAGCGCTGCATTGTGCCTGTTGGGACTGGTTTGTATCCATGTGCTTGGTGTGGAGCCCAGCAGTTACTATGGCTTGACACACAGCAAAGCAACTGCTGACATTAATTGCTGTGAGCTCCTACGTCAGAGTCTTACTCATAGGAGGCGTCTATGACACAAAAGGGAAGGCTGCAGGGCTGCGATTCTATGACCACAGTTTCATGATGCCTTTCCTTCATGTGCATCTCGGGCAAATTATGAGAATGACACACATGAGACCAGATATGAAACCATGAATAAATTCAGTTAAATCTTTCCTGAAAATTCATATAACTGCATGTTAAATGTGGATCATTAAAATTTTTTCCCTCTGACAAATAGAGTTTTAGCTGTCCCAAGTGGTCCTCCTCTGTGACAGTGGATTTGTATTTTTCCTACTGTGAGTGCCAGAGGATGCTGGGAAGACCTGAGGAGTGAGCAGTCTGCCACTCTTCATGCCTGTACATGTAAGAAATATGGCAAAATGCAAAAACAAGAGATGAGCATTAGAATATTTTGCCAGATGATTACATATTCCTGCTTTCCATCAACCAGAATATAAAGGAAGGCAAGCAAGATGAGTTGACGCTCACAAATTAGTCACCACACAAGCAGAGGAATGAGAGAAAGACCATGAAGAGCTATTTCAGCTTGTGCTCTCATTGGCTATCTGGTTTATTTAAAAGCTTTGACTCCAATCTGTTTTATTGACCTATCTAGGTGAGGTTCAGGAACTAGTGCTCCTGTGCAGAATGTATCGTTTTTGATACTCAGCTTATTGTGCTTTTCACAAACCAAAGGCATGAATCAACTGATGTATAACGATGTACAAAGAACAGGTGAACAAACTGTGTAAGACCATCAAAATGTGGACAGAGAGCGGAAAAAGGGGCACAGCTTTCTTGAAAGTTTTTTCAAACTGCAGCACAGAGTGTTTCAACACAGTAACATTACATAAATCACTTTTACACAAGTATTACAACTGTGTGTGTCAGTAATAATGAGCAAATTGCAACTCATCTATTTAATGTGAGACTGTGTAACTGTGGATATAAGGTACAAGTATGGGATAATGATTAATGTCAGAACATAATGTGACAGTAGCAGAAGTAGACAAAAAGAACAAAGTCTGTGAACAG